>LPNX010771636.1:118508-189042 GCA_001517045.1 Pseudotsuga menziesii | reverse complement strand
GGGTACTATCTGAGCTGGCGATGTCCGCTTGCAATCTTTTCACCTGAACCACATTTGCTTTGTTTTCCACTTTCTCATGTCTCAATTGGGTTTCCAACTTGTCAACCAATGCTTCCAACTTGTTTATTCGCATCGTGGCTTGCAACAGGTCCGAATAAAGAATGTCGCTGGTCTGCTTGTGTAACTGTATCTTGTCTGGAGTACTAATTTTATCCAGACGGATCTCTATTTCAGACATTCTTTTATCATTCACAATGGCCATCTTGAAAGTATTTTTCTCCGCATCTCTAGCAGAAACTAGAGATGTTTTAGAACTATGCAGGTTCATTACCCTTGGGAGCAAATTTCTTGTTTCTTCCAGGGATTGCTTCCTCTTCTCTAGGTAGCTCGCTTTGAGCTCTTCTTTTGATTTAAACAGGGAGCCTGATTCTAGACTGTTAATATCACCTTCTGAATCTTTAAAGGAAAACTGACTAACCTGTACTATCTTCAGGGGAACCAAAGCGGCCCTTTTGAAAACTCCGGGCGCCCCTTCACCCACGATCTCACCACCTCCGAGCAGCTTTTCTTTCTTGTGGGATTTTTGTTCATCCACATCCATACTCTGGGCTTCATCCAAACTCCTCTTGGCAGCAATACTGACACCCTCTGTGATTTGGATCTCTGAACGAGATGCAGGATCTACCTCTGCCTCAGCATTGGTCTCGTCAGTAAATGTGAGCAAATTAGCTGTCTCAAATAGCCCTTCAACGGTTTGATGCTCAAATGGTTTGTTCCTGTTTGCTTGCTTTCTTAATGAAATCACCTGGTGGGGGTCGTAGCTCATATTTACATCCTTAATGAATTCCATGGGCTCCATCAATCTCTCTATACATGCCAGGGCACCTTTGCCTTTAAAAATGAAAGGGCCGACCTTAAAAGGAAATTTAATATTCAAAGATTTTCTGAAAGCACCGAAGTGCTCCTCCTCTGATAACAACCTTTGTCTCATAAACTCCAGAGCAAAAATTCTTGGAGTTAAAAAAGAAGGCAACCTATAAGGCTGACCAGTAAAGCCGTACACTCTCAAGACAGTGTAATCTTTGTACAGGAACCAATCTCCCACCCGTCCTTCGGGTGAGGACTGCATCAAATATTTCATTTCATCGAAGACCCGGGGCAATTCTCCATCAAACAAGATCCTGTATACTTCGGACATGATCGAATTGGCGAATTCGATCAAGTGGATTTGGCTTGGCAAATCAGAAGAGGATAGAGTACTCAAGAACTTCAATTCGGTAACATTGGAACATATCAACATGTTAAGCAAATGTGATTGAAATCTAAAAAACTGGACCTTGGGAAACTCGGTCAGCTGGAGGTGGATTGCCTCGGCAAGATGCTCGTCCAAATTAAGCACAGGAGCTGACTGGGACTCGGGACTCAAAGAATTCACTTTTAACAGGAAACCAAGGACAACATGACCTACATGACAATCGTCATCTAGACCCAACACCTGACAAACCAAAGACATCACTAATTGCATCTCAGTTCTGAAAACGTGTAAGGGGTAAGGTAAGGAGAGGCTTTCCAGGGACTGACCTTCCTTCAGGATACTTGACAGGAATCGAGAGCGAGCATCGATTGGGCAATTTCAGAAAAACTCAGCAAGGATGGCTTCGTTCACAGACTCACGGTTTCCAGGATAAATTTCGGGCAAACTAAGATTTTCTCTAACTACCGAAGCATCAATTTTACACAATACCCTAGATACAGACTAACTCACAATGACCCTCCGAGAGGGAGAATAATTTACTGCGCACCATTCGGCAAATTCAGGGAAGTGGAGGGTTTGCTCCAGGGCGAAAAAGTATAAAAAGGACTTGCACACATTCAGAACATCGTTTCCCTGCACAAAACAAGACCATAACCTTTCTTTACTGCCAGACACACTTCCTATAGACAGGAAAGGGTCGCAGACACCTCTGTGTCTATCTACCAAGAATTCTTCCCTTTCATCCGAGACCCGACCAGACACGGAAGCTTCGCTCTGTTGGTCCATTTCTTAATTTATAACACGAATTGGGCGAAGAAGTTACAGGTTTTGAGGTCCTACCTGGCTCACTGTGAAGGCGTGTGCTCGGAACGCGCCTTGGTACTCGACAACTGGAAGCGCCCGAATCGACAGGTCCTTTTCGCCGGGTCCCAAGAAATAAAATAATCAGAGAAGATGTCAATTTTGCCTTTATAGGACCGCCCTGATTAGACACGTGGGAAGCATTTATTTCCACAACCACTACCTATCTCTAACAGCCGCGCATCTTTCTCTTCCGGGTTCATTTCCGACCGTCGATTTCTTCTGCACCAATTCCTGCCCTTCGGATCACAAGCCACATGTCCTTCTCTGCCGGGCATCTTGGCGCTTAAGCACCGTGTAAGTTTCCATTCCGGGGTCGCTCGTGACCGTCGATGTGATGCACTTCCATCCCTCACCGTTGGATTAAAGCCACGTCCCATATTCCGCTAAGCCGTCCGACCTTAACTACCGTGCAAATCTGGGTCCCGGACACACCCACAGCCGTTGATCTGATCTTCCTTTACCGGCGGGCCGTCGGATCAGTTTCGTTTACCGATTCCGCTGGGCTCTTTCCTTTTAACCGTCGAGCAACTTTGCTCAGCGGAATCGTTCCCAATCGTTGATGCGATCTGCCTTTGACCCCGCGCCATCAGATCAAGCGCCGTGTACCAAATTTCGCCGGGCAATCCGGGATTATCCTCCGCGCTTGTTCCTCCTCCAGAATTCTTTTCGGCCGTCAATGAGATGCACTGGCGCTCCTCAACCGTCCGATCCTGTGACACGTACCACATTTCGTCGGGCGCTGTGGGTTTATCGGGTGTGCAAATTCCCATTCCAGGATCATTGTCAGCCGTTGATCCACTATGCCCTGATCTCCAACCGTCGGATCAAGCGGCACGTAACCAATTCCGCTGGGTAGTTCAAAGGTTATTTCACGTGCACGTTAATTTCCCGGGAACCAACATATCCGTCGATCTATGCTGTCTTCAATCCTCGGCCGTTGGATCAACTTCCATGCACCCTTTCCGCTGGAAGCCCTGACACTTATCTGTCGAGCGAGTTCCGGCTGCGGAATCGATCCCGACCGTCGATGGAATCCGATTCCGTCCCTCCACCGTCGAATTGAGAGGATTATATGTGTTTCCGTCGGTCCTCCATTTCCTTAACTACCTTGCACTTTCAGACGGCGAATTTAGCATGAGCCGTAGATCAACCCCGAACAAATGTTAGAACCCCCGATGTGTGCAGGCGGCTAAAGGCCCGAACTTCCCTTATCTTACTCGCATGTCTTGATGGGCGGAAGGAGGATCAGCCATGGATTTGCTCCTCCTTTCAATCACAGCTCAGGATTTATTTCAACTCGGCTGCTCTTTAGACTATCAGGTCTCCTTTGTACTATGCCTTTAACCCAAAGTATTTAAATGACATAATCTTACCTCCCCTTAGTCTTATATCTCTTTTGTTGAATACAGGTGTTAACATGATCCATTGGAAGTGTTTCTAAACATCCTTCACATATTCAACCAACTATAAAAGACCATTACTTTGCACGTGGAATTCATCTTTCATCTATTGAACAATGAAAAAAAAATCGCTTAGCAATTGAAGTTGCAAAAGATAAAATAGTGCTTTAAACTCACCCAAGTCATTTGACCCATAGTCTAAATTGGATTTTCCAATGAAGTGATGGTTATTAGAGAGATAAAGTACAAACACAAGGCTGCATTTTTTGCTTTGTCACTGAAAAGCTCCATCGAAGAAGCTCCAAGCGATATTTTTATTTATGTTAATGTCAACAATAACACAACCAGGCTTCGGCAGACAACATATATGGTAACTGTTTAATAATGAAATCTCTTGTAATGTAACCTTAAAAGTAGGCACTTGAACCTCCTCAAATAGGCATGCATTATGCTACAACCAAATAGCCTAGTAATCAAATATAGAATGGCCCTATATACCTTAAGCTCTGGTATGGTGAAGAACCCGATGAAGCACTCATCTAATGAATATTTGTCTTAGATATGCTACAGTGATAAATGTTTATCACCTCACGCCATACGTGTTGCGTCGAGATGCACTTCTACATCCCAATACGAGGGAGATGTTGTCATGTTACATTATGTAATGTAATGTTCCCAACCACTATGGAGGAGATGTTGTCTCATAACGTAACGTTTCAACATATTAATAATTGAGCCAACATAAATTTTAATTAAAAAATCAATAATAACTTTTAAAGAATAGGAAAAGTAATAAGTAAAACAATGTAAAAAATTAAAATTAAAACATTATAAAAATATATATAAAGTAAAACAATATATATAAAATAAAAAGTGAAACAATGTTAAATAGTAAACGTATTATTTAACATGGTAGATTGGGATGAGTTTAAAACATGTGTTTTTAACTACTCAAAATAACATTTATAGGAAATGAAAAAGTAAAGCAATATTAAATAGTTAAAAGTATATACATTAATAGAGTTAAAAAGTAAAATAATGTAAAATAGTTAAAGGTATATAGATCATTAAAATCAAATAAGTCAAAACATGTCATGATCATTAAGGGGATTGCATCCCTCTTGGTGCATGGTAGATATATATTTTAGATGGATATAGGTTGGTTTAGTAAAATAACGTTGAAGAAACATATAAATATTGGATTCCTTGTAACATTGGTAAAGGATATAGTAACGTTGTCATGCTTTATCCCTTCTCTGTAAATTGTCCCATGTTAGCACTTTCTTTTTTAGTACAAGCCACAAGGACAACACACTTTTGGGCGAAGCATCCACCTTCCATAATTTTTTCCACCACCAACAAGAGTCCACTACCCTCGAATAATTAAGTGACAAGTATCCCTGAGTAGGAGAATATGAACCCCATTCCACACTAAAGGCCCAACTATCTCGTCAACATCATCACATAGTCGAATGTGTTCCTTATGGAGTTCAAACAAATAGTGATCCCAACATTGTGCCCATATACCATCAAATACCAAGTCCTCTGCACATATCCAGCCTTGCCTCCACATAGAAGTTGTCAAAGGATCAGTAAACAAGTTTAAGGTGCATCTCCCTATTCTTTCAACTGGAGAATCAAAGCTTCTAGGAGAAATATTCAATTCCAACACCCTAATATACAACCAAATCCAACTCAAATGAGTTATAATGTACTAATATTCCAAGCTAAGAACTTGTCGATGACCGGGAAGCCTAAGCTCAGAGCTTTCCATTGGTTTGAAATAGATTGTATATTGTTTATTCTCCTCCAAATCCAATCAAGTACAATGCAAAGAGCAATGTATTTTTTTATTAAAACTGTGTGCCATGGATTGTCCCTTGTCAAAAAAATTCCACATATACTTAGTAGAAAGTGCTTGGTTTAATATAAGTGTGTTCTTAATGCCCCATCCATATTTATGCTTTGGGGATACTATCACCCTCTAGCTAGATAAATGGTATCCCTTGCATTTGCAAGTGTCTTTTCAAGATAATTGAAGCAAGCCCTCCTAATTTTGTCCAATATGCCCTTAGGAATGTGTGTCATTAAATGCCAATAAACATGAACTACATCCAAAATATATTTGATGGAACTAATCTCTCCCTCCCAGGGATCTACCTATTGCACCAAAATTAATTCTTTTTTCAATGCAACTCAACGACCAAATCTAGTCACCTTTTCCATAATTGTTAGCTTTATCTTCAAAGCTACGATACTTGACCCCATAATTCATATCAAGGATTGGAAATGGGAAGGTTCTCACTAAAGTGTTCCTTAGTTGTGTCTCCACCCATGTAATATATAATTCCGATTTGGTGATATTAATTTCCATACTTTTTACAAGGCTAAACATCTATAAAATCTCTTTAAAATGTCTACCTCCTTTTTAGAACAAAGGTAAAAAATAAAGACATCATCCACAAAAAGTAAGTGTGTTAATTGTTCACTTCTCCTGATATTTTCCTCTGCCTTCTTAAATGCAATATTGCCTTGCTTAGCCCCTCTGTAAAAAATAAGAAAAGGTAAGGAGACAATGAACATCCTTGTTGAAGGTCCCTACTGGGATGAAAAAATTCAAAGCCTAACCCATTCACCAAGACAACAAACAAGGGGGATGCCATGCATCCCATTATCCATTTGACCATGTGTATATTGGAACATGTCATGCATTCCCTTATCCAATGTCCTCATGAATTAATTTCCCTTTGAGGAAATAACATTTGATAGAAGTGGTTTGATTTAGATTTGAGATCATTTCATCAATACTATTACAAAAACAAATGGGTCTAGACTCATCATATGTATTAGGACAGTCCACTTTGGGGATCAAATCCAAGAAGGAGACGTTAAATCTCCCTTAAATCTCCCCATTCATTATGACCTCCTCAACAACATTTTAAAGATCCTCACCAATAATATAAAAGAAATTTTTATAAAATTCATTAGTCCATTTTTTTTAGCAAGTCTCTTATACTTTTGGAAGGAGCTTAGAACAAGCAACAATTCCTTCTTATTCACCAGTTTGAAGAATGTATCATTGTCTTCATTGTTAACAAATCATGGGAAATGAGCCACTACTTTCAGTATCTCACCCAAATTGGCATGACAAGGCTCCTTAATTTTTTTCTAGAAATGGAGTAGTCAAAGTCAAGCCAACTCTTTGAATCCTTTCAATTTGTTTCATCCCCTATTAGTTAGATCCCAAATGGTATTATAATTCTTCGTATGTGTTGATTTTTTTAAATACTTAGGATTTTGATTACTTGTCGAGACCCATAAGGATAAAATTTGGATTCTCCACTCTTGCTCTTTATCCATAAGTAATTTATTCCTTCTTTGTTCGAAAGAGGAGACCTAATCCTACAAGGAATGATTGAAATTACCATTGGCATGGATTGAAGAGGACTCCAATCTACATTTCGGTTCCTTAAGAAACTCATCCCTCTTTTTGTGTCATTCTCTCGGCAATATAAATATTTTATCTTTAATCATTCTCAGATTGTGGGAAAACCGGTGGCATGCATCCTCCCCCTCATCTATCTCAATATGCTTTTAATTTGTTCTAAATATATCCTAGAAACCCTCAACTGATCAACACGGGTTATATTTGAATGGGGATCCAACTTTATCATCAACACCTCCCATTTCCAGAAAGATATGAAAGTGATCGAAGCATCTGATGTTTCCCACCCATGTTCTATAATGCTCCACTTTATATAGGAGTTCACTATGAACAAGGAAACGATCGATATTTTTGGAAACCCCACCATGGCCACCTCTATTATTGTTCCAAGTTAATCGAGTTTGAATTGGATCAACATCAGCCGAACCTACCTCCTCAAATTTATTAGAAAAATAATAGGATGGTTTATATTCCATGGCATAAGAGTCACAAATATCATCCTAAATCAATGTTAGGTACCAATAATAATTATATCCTCCCTTAAACATTGTAAATACAACAAGCGGTCCTTATAAGTTAGCTTTACCCTCATTGGTGGCATACAAGCTAAGGAAAGTCGAAGAGATGCCCAAACTTTTGCAATGAACAATTGTACAGAGACCTAAGCATACAACAAAGCAATTGACAAGTGTAATCCTTTCATTAAATCCTATAATAATACCTCATGAATATCCCTCTATACCCAAAGAATAAATTTCTCATCCACCAAATATTTTTTTCAGTTATAAGATTAGGGGATCCCCCCTCCCCATTGTTTCTTGAGTCACAATTATATATGGTTTGTCCACACCCAAAAATTGTTTAAGGGGTAGTTTTTTTGGCTCGTCCCCTTAAGCCATGCATGTTAACCAACATAATATTCAGGGTGGGGGGTGGGGGGGGGGGATATTGGGGCTTGATCATGCTTTAACAACCCCTAAAATAAGCCTTTATCTACCTTGATGGGCCTCCCTAGCCGGTTTATCTTGATCATGTTTAAGAGCATACTTACTGCCCACTTTATTGTTATATCGTTCCTTCAATTTAAAGTACAACATCATGAGTCATTCTCCATACCAATATTGTGTGCATCCAAGGATTGGGCCTCATGTGTTGAGGTAGGGAGCCTAAGTTGGACACAAGAACTTGGAGTAGAATTCTTAAGTTGTGTAACACCCTGGTTTTGACCCCGTGGTATTGAATTGCATATGATGTAAATAACATTAATAAATCGTGGTGTGGAGCTCAAGGCAAAGGCCCCACCATGGATTTAGTGTTGTATGTTTCGATAATTAAAATAGATGTCGATGGTTTATGTGCTATCCAGACAGAATATATTTGAGACATCATGTAAAATGCAAATTAATAAAAATACCACAACTAGCTATGCCTTGCAATGTTAAAGAGATAGGGGCATGATTTCACAAGGAATAGGGATGGGGGAATAATCAAACACTTGGGCCATGGGGAAAAGCCAAATGTCTAAGGGAAAACCCATAAAATATTCAACAACCATTTTTGTCTTTTATTCCCAGCCATCTAAAGTTGGTAAAGGAAGTTATTGCCTTGGGATGGGAAGGGTATGGAGGTCAAATTCGAGATGGAGAAGCCATCAGTCTTTGGGAAAAGTGTTTTTGACTTGTGGGGAAAGTAAATGCTTGGGAAGGCATGCCCAAGCCATTAGGAACCCATGTCTTTCATTTTCCTTAGCCATTCTCACTCATGTGGGCTCTCTCACAGAGTAGGAAGGGGTTGAGCTCTCCCCTTCACGATTTGGAATTTTTCCCATGTTTCTACATGGTTGGGGAAGTAGTTTTTCTGATGTTGAGTGCATATGCAGGAGAGATTCACGCTTTAGTGTTTGTTGGGGGGCGTTTTTGTCTCCCTCGCGATTTGGGTTGTTTTCTTCATTTTCTTATGCTCAGAATTTGTTTTCTGTGTTGTTGGGCGAATGGGAAGGAATGGGCCACAATTTTAGGGTTGAGGTGGTCGTTTTTCCTCTATAAGAAAGATGGGAGCTTCCCTCACATTTTTTTGCATTTTCCTTAATTTATCCAAGCTGGGAAATCCATTTTGTTGTTGCTCTGTGAATGGCCTCAAGAGATTCACGATCTGTGGGTTTGGGGAGGTTGTTTTTGCTCCCATGGTGCCATAGACGTTTTCCTGGGTTCAGATCTACAATCTAAGGGTTTGTAGAGGTCATTTTTCCTCAGTAGAGCCATTGAATGCTTTATGGAATCGTATTGTTCACTCAAGGTGTTTTTTCCCAATCGCCTTTTATGTTTTTGGGTTCCCATGATGTTTGACCCTTACCCAACAATGGTATTTTGTTGTTGGGTGCATCCATGTGATGGCTTGGAAAAATAAGTCCAATGAACCCAACTGTTAGATGGTTGTCTGTGCTTGATTAGCAGGTTGGATTGGATAATAAATGTACAAGGAACCCTCTATTAATTGGATGACTGCGTGTTTGATGTATGGTTTGGCTTGGCTAAGTAAGTCCAAGGACCTCTCCATGTTATTGGCTTACTTCCTTAACAGTCTGTGAAACCCAATGATGTGTTGGCTTGACTGTGAACGTATGGTTTTGGCTATGTGTGAGCCTATTGTTCCCTAGTGCCTTGTGGAATCATACACAGCTAGGGGGTGGCTATGAGGCTGAGAGATTGATGAGCACACTAGCCTATGGTTGGGTAAAATGTTGCAGCGATGTAGCTAGTTGTGGGCAAAGCTCCTTCTCAAGATAAGTATCCTTTTGTATTTGATATCTACAATTAATTTGTTTATGAATTAGTATGAACATGATGAATGCTTGGATGTGTTGAATGAAATTCTTTTTCTTCCGCTGTATTTACATGTATTATACATTTGTATATGTTTTTATTCCAATTCATTTCATGTTTATGTTTATGTTCATGGGGCTAGATTGCCCGTTCGATAGAAACAACAGCCTAGTCCTATCCTCTCCATAATCGGTATGAGGAGTGGGGATGTGACAGTGTGGTATCAGATAAAAGGTTGTAGCATTGGGCCTCAATGGGCCGTGAAGAATAGATGACAGAGGAAGGATCACCCTCTGTGGCCAGCAAGAAAAGCAACAGATAGGAGGAATTTTCAAATTTTCTCTAAGTGTTGGAGTATTCTCCTGTGTCAGTTGCGATAGCTAAAGAGGAGCTGAAAGTGTCAGTTGGGTTGTTTGAGTCAAGCTGAAGAAGTCACAACGACAGTTTCGGTGTGAAAGGCAAAGCAGAGCCGATACGTCGGTTGAGTTGGCTAGAAGGATCCGACCAGAATTGCAGCGAACGTGTCAGACAAAAGGGCTGAGTTGCACCGATAGTGTTGGTGAGGAAGCTTATATTTGAGCCGAAGAGAATCGTCATTCTCGTGTCAAGAAGGTTACCAGAAATTCACCGATACATCGGAGGGAGTCGTCTGAGTTCCACCGATGACAAAGAAATATGGGGAAAAACATTTGAAATTTATCCTAAGTGTTTGTTGTAGTCGGCTCAATTGGATGAAGTTGAGCCGACACATGTCGGCTCATCTACCTGAAGCAGAGCAGATGCATGTCGGTAGGAGAGGAGGATGTGAGCTGACGTTTGTCGGGTAGGAGTTGAAATTTTTGCCAATAGAGAGAGAAATATTTTTTTTGGAAAGAAATTATTCTAAAACTAGAATTGGCGGGATCGATGGGAAGAAAGTCAAAAAAATTTATGATGCAGCGGAAGGATCCATCGGAGAAAATTCTAAAAGTTTTTTGACGGAGCAGAAGGCTTGATCGAAAGAAACTTCAAAATTTTTTCGATGCAGTGGAAGGCTCGATCGAAAGAAACTTCAGAAGTTTTCTAACACAGTGGAAGGCTCGATCAAAAGAAACTTTGAAAGTTTTCCAACGCAGCGGAAGGCTCGATCAAAAGAAACTTCAGAAATTTTTCAACACAATGGAAGGCTCAATCGAAAAAAACTTCGAAATTTTTTCGACGTGGCAGAGGGTTCAATTGGAAGAAAATTCAGAAGTCTGCCGACACGTAGGGAGCAAAGGTGAAAATATTTCTGATCGGACTAAAAAGGGTGAAGGTTGTCGATACGGGTTGGGAAAATTTGGCAAATTTTGTCGACATGTTGAAAGGAAACTAGATCGGAGGAAACTAAAACATTCATCGAAATAGGAATTTTGCAGGTTTCTCAGTGAGGATTACAGGGGCTAGAAAGATGAAAAATGAGAATGGGTTTGTGTGCCATATTTCCAATCCCCCTTGACCCCCATCGTCCCCCTGAGACAGACGGTTGAAGATGATAAGAAATTAAATGTTTCTAACATTAATGAATTGTGTATATCTGTAGGAATAGCATGTGTTGAACCTTGTAAGGTTGCCCCATAGGTAAACGAAGAAGCAAAGGAAGAGACTTGCATATTTTGGTAATAGTTTTGTTGACATCCAGGGAAAGAAATATGTCATGACATAGGAAGGGTATATATTATTTCAAGAAGGTGATCAACCTATGATGGAAGGGAGTATGAGAAATTCTCACAAGAAGAATGTGAAGCTTGACCCAAGGAAGAAAATTTTCAAACCTTCTCACCTCCTAAATCAACAAAGGCATATCATCAATCAACTATGGTGGAAGTTGAGTGTGAGATTGCTGAGCAGACTGTTTCTGTTTGATTGAACCTGGATCCACTCATAACTATATCAACCCTAGACTTGTGAGATGTGCACTTTGAAGAAATAAAAGCATAGAAGGTCATGGTTAGTTCAACTAGCCACTAGAACTAAGAAGAAATTCAGTGAGGTGGTAAGGGAATGTCCATTGGTCATGGATGGGTTAATCACTTGTGCATATATGACTATGCTGCCACTTGATTCCTATGATATACTCATTGTTACAACAATATTTTGAGTGCTTGGATGAGAAAGGAAACCTAAAGGTTGTGAAAGGCATTCCAAAAAGTGATCTCCAGTAGGCATATTTCAACAATGCAACTGAAGAAGTTCTATGGGAAAGGGTTGCAGAGTGTATGCAACTCATGTTTTGGAGGAAATGATGCTCTTAGGTTGGAGGGATGTCAGATAAAGAACCAGTGTCCAAGACACCCTACAGGGTGAGTACACCAAAAATGCTAGAGTTGAAGATGCAGCTGCAAGAGTTGTGGGAAAAGAACTATATCAAGTCAAGTGTGTCCCTGTGGGGAGCACCAGTTTGGTTTGAGAAGGAGAAAGATGATATACTCTGGTTGTCTATTGATCACAGATAGCTGAGCAAATTCACTGTAAAGAACAAGTATACTTTTCCTAGGATCAATGACCTCTTTAATCAAGTGAGAGGATCAAAGGTATTTTCCAAGCTTGACTTGGGGTCTAGTGATCATCAGGTAAGAGTCAAGGATGAAGATGTTCATAAGACAACCTTCACAGCAAGGTATGGATCTTATGATGTTGTAGTGGTATCATTTGGTTTCACAAATGCACCAGCTACATCTATGTGCCTCATGAATAATGTTTTTGATAAGTTTTTGGACGGGTTAGTTCTTGTTCTCCTTGATGGCATTCTTATTTATTCTAAGAATGAGGAAGAACATGTGGAACATTTGAGGATGACTTTGAAATTGCTCAGGAAGCATAAGTTGTATGCAGGTTTGAGAAAATGTGACTTCTATGAAGATAGAATTCATCATTTGGGTCACATTATCTCATATAAAGGAATATCTGGAGACCTTGAAAAGATTGAGGCCATGATGAGTTGGTCTACTCCAAGAAAGTTAACAAATATAAGATATTTTGTGGGAATTGCAGGGTATTGCAGGAATCTCACTAAAGAAGATTCTACGGGTAAAGTGGAGCCTATGTATAGGCTAAGGAAGCATGCATGTGAACTTGTAGTTCCTTGAGGAAATGGCCCTTGTGTGTATGGGAATACATATGAGGATTTCCTAAATAACGGTAGGTAGAATGACCTGAGAAGAGCAATATGGTGGTGCCCAATGAAACCCAGGGCAGGAAGCTTCCATGTGCCATGAGAAGGATCTCATGACTAAGAACATGTTTTGAAACTTCAGATTGCAAGTTTTTATGTTGATTATGGGAGACTGCGATCTCCTGTGATGGTTTTGAATCATGCTAACCATGGATATGCTTGTCTTGCATTGCTTGATGTCTGAAGTTTCCTGTTCTAACTGTGACTGTTTGGAAAATTTAAAATTGTGTCAAGATGGCATGTTGTACATGGATGTCCAGGTTTTGGGAAGCATGTGTAAGTAGGGGATTAGTGCTCCCGCTTGCAAAAATCCAAACAGTATGGGGACGACCTCATGGTTGCAAAAATCTGATTTTCTGCAGGACGCAAAATTGTGAACTCGGATTTTTATTTGAATATCAATGTTATTGATCATTTGATATTTGGGAAATCATGTATGCATGAAATGGATTTGAAAATCTATGATTAAAATTTTATGATGACGTCTCATGTAAACGGTATACTTGTATGTAATTCAAGTGAGATGGTAAAAGCACTCCCTTGGAGTACATATCTTCTCGAAAGGATGTGTTTGGGATACATGACTCCTTAGAAGGATGTACTGGGTGTACATCGCTCCTCGAAAGGATGTATTGGTTGTACATGGATCCTCGGAAGGATGTACTTGGATACATGGCTTCTCGAAGGGATGTGTTTGGAATAGGTTTCAAGACCTATAATTGCAAATATTTTTGTGATGACATCTCATATGAACTGCATGCTTGTATGTAACGCAGGTGAGACGATGAAAACATGTACAAGGAGTACATGCCTCCTCTAGAAGGATGTACTTGGGTACATGATCTGAATTTATGCAGGAACGAAACAGAATATGCAAATAACCAAAGAAACAAATATGCAACGAAAATAACACTTCATTTCATTAATCAATAACTGAAACTTGTTTACATACAGAATGGAAATAAACTAGCTAGAGTGCTGGTAGCTTATCTCTGAGAAGAGATGTGGTGGCTACATGCCTCTGAAATCTGTGTTACAATGAGGCTCGAAGGCCCATATATTATTGAGAAACAATGGAAACCCTACACATCCAAAAACATAACCCTAGGAGGTGAAACGCCTTAATGTGGGCCCCGTTGGGTAACTTGGTACATCAATTTCCCAAGGTCGTAACTTTAGCATACTACCTCCGTTTGAAGCGCATGATACATCGTTAGAAATATCTGTTGAAGGACTACATACATAAACAACAAATATTGAGTCCAAAATGAACTCATATTTGCCCGACTATTCGATGCCAAAAAAACGTCATTTAGGACCTCAAAATGACTACGGAAGTTTACGACCCGAAAATTGCCAAAAATAGTAAATTGTGCTACAATTAAGGAAACTGGAAAACTGAAAGAAATAGTGGTGGGGGTCCAAGAGGAATAGGTGGGTGGCCACCAATATCCTCTTGGATCATTCCTCCCCCCTTAGGAAGCAATGGTCCCCATTGCGTGGAGTTCCTCCATGAGATGAGGAAAATTCTGTTGAACTTGGTCCTCGGTGAGCCACTTTCCCTGGTGAAGGAGTTGGCCTGCTTTGACAACTCGATATAGCTGGATATTCTGCTAATGGGTGTTCTTGATCTGTGTGTCCATAATCCGATTAGTTGTGGCTTGTTCCATGCATTCAGAGTTTAACTCTGTTTATGTGAGTTGTTATGCCACATCTAATGAGTCCAGTAGAGGTGGAAAGTAGGGTTGAAGGTGGTCCACGTTGAACATTGGATGCAGACCAAGGAATGGTGGAATACTGAGGTCGAAGGCATTGTCCCCAACAACCTTGGTGATGGTGTATGGCCCATATCGGAGTGAGCGAAGCTTGCGGTGGGGTCCAGCGAGGCGCTCATTCTGTAAATGTAGCCATACTTTATCGCCCACCTGGAAGTTGTGTTGCACCCGATGCTGATCATGTCGCTGCTTGTACTTAGCATTGGATCTGTCCAATATGTCATGAACCTGTTGGTGAATGTGCTGAATGTGCTCAATGAAGTTGTTTGCCTTGGAAACTTCAGGTTGGATATGAACTGAATCAACCTGAGTAGCTGCAAATGGCATGGCTACGTCAATGGGACATAGTGCCTGGAATCCCAAGCCCACCTGAAATGGGCTGTGGTTGGTTGAGCTGTGGAGGGCCTGGTTATAGCTGTGTTGTACATAGGAGAGTCTCTCATCCCATGTGCGTGAATGATTTGAGTTCTACATGCGCAAAATGTGTATGATCGTCCGATTGACGACCTATGTATGGCCATCAGTCTGGGGATGGAAAGTTGTGGACTTTGTGAGCTTGGTGTCTAGCATTGACCATAGGCTAGACCAGAATGTACTAAGGAACTTGTTGTCCCGGTCTAATACTATAGACTGTGGGATACCAAAGTGTACCCACACTCGTTCAAAGAAGAGTTTAGAAATGGCTTCTGCTGTGATATTCTTCTTGCCGGCCGCCATTATGGCCATCTTTGAGAATCTGTCAACGACCACAAACACACAGTCATTGCCCTGCTTAGTAGAAGGAAGGCTTGACATGTAATCCATGGAGATGGATTCCCAAGGTTGACTAGGGGTAGGCAACAGAGTATAGAGGCCTTGCTTCTTGATGGATGGTTTGGCAATGGCGCAGGTAGTGCAGGATCGGATGTACTTCCTGACGTCCTGTGTAATGTCCCAGACCCTCCGACCAGTGAAGAGGATGCTACCATGGCGTTAACCATCTGAGAAACTAGCCCCATGAACATGTGCATTCATAAAACATTGAAATGCTGAAAACAAAATGCTTTGAACTAGGACATGCATACATGATCATTTATCATACACAGTGGAAGCAACATACATTCATACAAGCATTCATTCAACATGTTCATCATACTCATTAACAGTAAATAGGATTGCAGAAGTAAAATAGACAAGATTACTTATCTTATGAATAACTCGTTCCGCAACCAACTACATCGCTGCAACGTTCCACCCAACCATAGGCCAGCGTGCTCCTTAATCTCTCAGAAATGCTACCACCCCCAAGCTGGGCATGATTCTCCAAGGAATAAGGAACAAGCAGGCTTACACATAGCCAAGGATACACAAAACACAGCCAAGCCAACACAGTTGGGTTTATCAGGCCATCAACAAGACAACCAAGCCAACATGGTCAGGTTTATCAGGCCATCAAGGAGCTGGAAAAGGCTAAATGCTAAGCTAGTGAGCCCATTACAGAGCTAGGAACACCTACACCAGAACTATCTTGACTTCTAAGACACCCACACACACCTAACACAAGGAATCAGTCCCTTCTCTGCTACACAGTCCCTCAGGCCCTGCCTTCCCTTCCAGTGCTATTCAGGGGTTGTGGAGAAGAAAGCTAGCCCTCTAGCTTTGTCTGTGTGGTTTCCAAACACACCAAGTTTATCAAGCAACCCAAGCCCCCATCCTGGCTCCCAACACAGTCCAAAGACCAACCATTGCACGCATGCAATTAATCAGCAACTACAGCTTAACAGGAAAAAACAACTCTTGATTCGTTCTTGGCCCTATCGTGGCCAAAACAACTCCCAAGTGAATTACCACAGTCCCAAAACGTATCAGTAAACACAGCTCATGACATGGGGAAAACAACAGTCCCAAAACATATCAGCATACACAACCAACAAACATGGGGAACAACAGCCCGTTCTGCACAATCAAAGCCACTGGGGAAAACTTACACAGACCACACTAGGGAAGAAATTACAATCTCCCAACCTGTGCGTGAGGGAAACTTGCACCAGACCCCAAAATACAGAGGGAAAACACACCAGATTCCACTCTGTGGAAGAACGTGAATGGCAACCGATAAGCGGCTCCCCTCCTAGCTGTGTGAGATCAAACAAAATAGATGCCTATGTGCGAAAATGAACAGACTCCCGTCCCCAAAATGTAAAGAAGACCCCAAAAAAACACAATGTAAGGGAGACCACAGTGAACCCACAAATCAGTCTGTGAGGAAAATATACACCCACACCATCCGCAAAATCCATAGAGGAAACTGCGTGAGTAAAAACCAGGAGAATCCTGTGCGTGAGAATGAGCAAGACTCCCCACTCCTCCGTGAGAATGAACAACCAAGGGCAAGAATGGCGTCATGGAGTGAGTGGAATGAGAGGTGTAGTCATTCCTCTACCCATCGTGAGGTTCAATCCGCTGGTGGAGTGTGCGTGTGGGCAAGGACTGACAGTCCTGCCACACTCCACTCCCAGCCATAACTGCCCCAACTAACAGCAGTAGTTCTTAATGGTGGTGGTTGGATACAACAAAGAAAGATGGGAAAATCAAACAAGGTGGCGACACATGGATTTTCCTCCCATGGCTCAAGGTTTGACATCCCCCCCTATCCTTGTGAAAATCATGCCCCTTCTCAATTTAGTTGCCACGAATGTAGCTGGTTGGGTTATTTAATTAAAGATGCATATTTACATGACGACCAAACTCAATAAGTATGCTGCATGCCCCGATATACCATTGATGACAATTTAAATCCGAAACATGGCATAACCAATCAATGGTGGGGCCTTGGCCTTTAGCTCCGCACCATGATCATTTACAATATATACATCATATACATCTAATGAAACGGGGTCAAAACCAGGGTGTTACATCCTGTCGAAGGTTCGGCCAGTAGAAATACTTCTGCAATACTGCCACTGTTTTCTCTACCCCGAAATGCCCAGCGACCCGACTGTAGTGCGCTTCCCAAATCATCTTGGCATGCTCGCTTGAAGGAACACAAAGGTGTCCCATGTGACCCAGTAGTACATCCTGGAGGTGAAATTTTGGAACTTGGTTTCCCTCCAAGAGCGTCTAGTATGTGTGTCTAAATTCTGGATCGCTCTTGTAGAAAAGCGGCCAATCAGAAGTCTCGTGCCCACAAGAGTTGAGCATGGTTGTTATCGCCACGAATGGTGGGCAGTTGAGGTAGTCTGCAACATTATTAGTGCTTCCCTTCTTGTACTTGATTTTCAAATGAAACTGTTGTATATATGTGGACCACTTCTGATGGCGATCATTCTGTAACTTCCCTTGTGTTTGCATGAACTGCAGGGGTCGATGGTCTTTGTGGATGCTCGTTTCCTTCCCCAAAATGTAATGCTTCCATTGCCAGCAAGCCTGTACAATGGAATACATCTATTTGTCATAAGTGGGATATTTGTGTACTGTGTCTGACAGTGTCTCACTGTGATATGCCACTGGATTCCCTTGTTGAGTAAGGACTACCCCAATAGCATAGTCAGAGGCATCTGTCTCGATCTCAAATGGTTGTTGCAAGTCTGGTAATGTGAGCACTGGAGCACAACAAAGGAAATGTTTCAATTCTGCAAATGCCTTCTGCTAAGTTTCTGACCAAAAGAATTTTTCTTTCACTCCTCCCTTGGTGACTTGACTTAAGGGCCAAGTGATATGAGAGAATCCCAACACAAACCTGCGGTAGAAATTAGCAAGGCCCAAAAAGCTACGAATCTCTGTTATAGTAGTTGGGGCTGGCCAATCCCGAATTACTTGGATCTTGGTTGGATCCACATGTACCCCACAGTCATCATAATGTATCCCAGATATTGAACCTGGGTCATGCCAAAAGTGCACTTGTCCAAATTGGCACACAACTTGTGCTGCCGCAATGTTTGGAGGACCTGTCAGATGTGGTGGAGGTGCTCTTCCCAAGTCTGGATGAAGATCAGGATGTCATCCAAGTACACTACCACAAATGAGTTGGTGAATGGCCGCAATATGTCATCCATCAGTCTCATGAAGGTTGCAGGAGCATTCATCAGCCTGAAAGACATGACCAACCATTCGAAAAGGCCCTCCTTGGCTTTGAAGGTAGTCTTCCACACATTGGTCGGCTCGATTGATACCTGGTGATACCCGGACTTTAAGTCGATCTTGATAAAATATTTTGCCCCTTTAAGCTAGTCCGGGAGGTCATCAATCCGTGGGATCGAGTACCTATTCTAGACATTGATCTTGTTCAGCATCCAATAGTCAATACAGACTCTCCAAGTCCCATCCTTTTTCTGTACCAACACAATCGGGCTCCCACAGGGTGATGAACTTGGCCGGATGTGACCCTTGTACAACAGCTCCTGAATTTGCCTCTTGATTTCATCATTCTCTAGAACAGATCAGTGATAGATCGGTCCATTGGGCAGCGGCGCACCTGAGGTCATATCGATGGGGTGCTTGACCTGACAGTGGAGAGACACCCCGGTGGATGAGGTGAATATGTCTCGGTACTCCTCCATGACCTTGTCCATTTGTTGTTGTCGTGTGGAGGGGCCCTCTCTGGAGGTTGTGGCCACGGTCTTCTTCTTGCCCTGAGGGCGGATCATCAAGAAAACAAACTTCTCGATTTTGGAAATGAGCTTACTGCATTGTTTTGCAGTAACCAAAGAGATAGTGGTAGGGGGTGGTACCTCTGGTATCGTGTACAAATTATTTCCCAACATAATAATAACAGCGCGAGGCCGGGACTCATACACAGCATGTCGCTTCCATAAGTATGGTTGACCTAATAATACATCACAAACATCAAGAGGAGCAATATCACATAATAACTCATCGGTGAAGGGCTTGATGCTGTAGGGAAGGTGGCACTACTGGCTGACGCGAAGATCTTGTCCCTGGTGAAGCCACCCGATGGTGTACGGATACGGATGTGCTATGGTCGGCAAACCCAACCGCTTCACGACCTCTTCTGAAATTAGGTTCTTTTGGCTCCCACTGTCGACAATGAACTGTAATGGGGAACCCTTTACCCACATCTGGGAGTGGAAAAGACGCTCCTCCTCCTCTGAATCTTATGGTTCTTCCTTTTTTATCTTCATGGTGGCAACGGTGGCGTTGGGCTCTGCATCGATAATCTTCTTCCCTCTGTCATTCCCCTTCTCAGGTTCAGATTCAGTGTCAGAGTATGCATCTGATTCAGAAGCCTTTATCTTAGTCACCAGTGACTGCTTAGCCCGACACGCACTTCTGTTGTGAGTGGGGCTCTTATGGAACTCGCACCACTTTCTAGCTTCCTTATTCGGCTTTGCAGTGTTACTCTTTGCTTGCAGTTTTGGCAAGTTTTCTTGAGTCGCCATGCCTTGGCTATGTCCTTGGTTCTACGGTTTGGGGGCACCTTTCCCTTGCTTCTGATTCGCAGATCCAAAGTCTCGCTTTTTCTGTTTGAATTTTTGATCAATTTGGCAGCATACCGATATGTCGTACCAAGCGAGGAGATGTCGGGGAACTCCATTTCCTCCTGAATGTATCTGTGCAGACAACTGTGGTACTTCAGCACCAAATTTTTCTTTGAATCTTTGATACCCAACTTGGTGCCCAGGGTATGGAACAGATTCGTCATCTCATGCACATCGTGATCTCTTTGTTGCCGCAGCGTAGTCCATTGGATGTACTTGTCCTCATAGCTCCCCACCGGATAATATTGTCCCTTTATGGCATCTCAAAAATAATTCCAAGTGGATATGGCTGAGAACATAGAGGGTTCCTCCTCATCCTTTCTCTCACAGTAGGTTTCCCACCAGTCCTTGACATGGGGGGCGGCTTTGAGTAGAGAAAAAGTAATATTTTCCCAGTCAGAAAAGTCATGAACCGAGAAATATCTTTCTAATAGATTCAACCATTTATCTACAGTGTCTACATCTATTCAACCATCAAATATGGGAATTTTGAAGTTTACTTGTACCTTAAAAGGGGTTGCACCTCCAGAGTGGCTGCTAGATGCAGATGCGCCGCCAATGGGAAGTAATTGAAGGATCTGGGTGAATTTATCCATCATCGCGTTCCTTTGTTTTTCAAGGGCCTCCTCGAGCAACATTTTGATAGGATCTTCTGCGCCCTCATCTTTATTTTCATCCCCCATGGGTGGCCGTCAGGATTTGCGAGGCTGATCTTGCAAAGGTTCAACCAGATCAAGCCCTAACTCTTTATATCCCGCCCTCATTGGGGACATGCAAAGAAGGATCGAGAAAGAGCAGATTGCTCTAATACCACTGATTCAGATTTATGCAGGAACGCAACAGAATACACAAATAACCATAGAAACAAATATGCAGTGGAAATAACACTTCATTTCATTAATCAATAACTGAAACTTGTTTACATACAGAATGGAAATAAACTAGCTAGAGTGATGGTAGCTTATCTATGAGAAGAGATGTGGCAGCTACATGCCTCTTAACTCTGTGTTACAATGAGGCTCAAAGGCCTATATATTATTGAGAAACAATGGAAACCCTACACATCCAAACACCTAACCCTAGGAGGTGAAACGCCTTAATGTGGGCCCCGTTGGGTAACTTGGTACATCAATTTCTTGGGGTCGTAACTTTAGCATACTACCTCCGTTTGACACGCATGATACATCGTTAAAAATATCTGCTTAAGGACTGCATCCCTAAACAACAAATATTGAGTTCGAAATGAACTCATATTTTCTCGACCATTCGATGCCAAAAAAACGTCATTTAGGGCCTCAAAACGGCTTCGAAAGTTTAGGACCCGAAAAATGCCAAAAATAGTAAATTGTGCTACAATTAAGGAAACTGGAAAACTGAAAGAAACAGTGGTGGGGGTCCAAGAGGAATAGGTGGGTGGCCACCAATATCCTCCTTGATCAGTACATAACTTCTCCCCCCTACTAGCTAGGCACTGGTATGCATCACTGGGGACTCCCAGGGTGTAATACATCAGTTTAGACTTCTTTCTGCACACATTCACACCGTAAGGGGATTGTCACGAAAGTGGAGGCTCCATGAAGAGAATAACCCCTAGGTATTATGATGTCTAGAAAGGAAGTGCCTGAGCATTGGTAAGCACTTGGAGGAGGTGTTGGGCCCTTAAGCCAAAGCTGTCATTAAGTACCCAAGGAGGTGTTGCGCTTTGAAGCGGGGCTGATCGGATCTCGGTTGAGAGATACTGTAAAGATAAGTATTGGATTACTTGGAAAATCCTGGTTGATTTTCTGTAATTACACATGTACATAATGATTCAACTAAGATTTTGAAAATCTTGTTAAGAAATAAATCCTGCGAAAATGAATCTGACATGTGAATTAATCTGTTGTGGTGCCTGGAAAGGAAGCGCCTAAGCTTGGTGAGCACTGGAAGAGGTTCTAGGCCCGTAAACTAGATCCACCATTGAGTACCCAAGGAGGTGTTAGGCTCTGGAGTGGGGTTGACCAGATCTCAGCTGGGATATGTTATACAAATAAGTATTTGGTTTACTTATCAAAGTTTTGTTGTTATTGATTTTATTTAAATATACATGAGCATACGATGCATCCATGGTTTTGAAAATATTGTTATTGATTACATCCTATAGGAATGAATCTGACATATGAATTAAATTCATTGTGGTGATAGGAAGGGAAGCACCTGAGCTTGGTAAGCACCTAGAGGAGGTGCAGGCTCTTGAACATAACTGCTATTGAAGCACCCAAAGAGGTGTTGGGCTCAAGAATGGAGCTGTCGAACCTCAGTTGAGAGGTATTTTTAGGTGATCTAAGTCTTTCATAAATTTGGCTACTCTTTAATGAACACCTAGGTGTGGGGCAGGGCAGGGTTGTGAGTGCCATGGTCATATAAAGCCAAGTCGGATACCTGTGTGTTGATGTATTTGTAACTTTGGAATGTATTCACTTGTATATATTATGTATTGTACCCCAATGTTTATTATGGGAAGTATCTATAATGTAATTGAGTCATGTCATGCCCGGATGTTCCGATCAGGAGATTCAATAATGTAAACAAGTCATGTAAAGTCATAGAGTATAACCCTCCTTATTGATCAAGGGTTAAAGTCCCCACAGTTGTGGGGCCTTAGGGTTATTAGACTCTCCTAGAGAAGTCGGCCCTAGTGAGTTATTGTCAAGTCAAAATTTTGTATAAATAGAGAGGGAGTCTCTCTATTTAACACACACATTCATACACATTCACTCACACTCAGTTGTAGCGCATAACTGAGAGAGATAGAAGAAGCTGGGACAAGAGAGAGAGAGAGACTACTGCTGTCGAGAGATCATCTTACTGTCTTTGAGTTTTACTTTTGGGGCTGATTCTATCTCTAAGGAAGTTGTGGGGTTTTCTCCTTAATCGTCTCCCTAAGGAAAATCTTTGTTTTCATTGTCTCTTGTGATTGATTGTTGTGCTTCTTATTCTCTCAGATAAGATCCTAAGATCATATAGCTTAAATGTTAAAAATATAACATGGTATTAGAGCTAACCTGAGAAGAAGACACTGTGCAATTGTTGAAGCTACGGCTTCCTACTTTTTGGATCTCTCTCCACAAATTTTCAGAAAAAAGGAGGTTGGGCTGACTCTCCTCTCTAGGGCGCATCTTTCTGTCGAAGCAGAATCTGATTCTGAGCATTTTTCGGTTTTTGACCCAACACTGCTACCGGAAATTAGGGATTTCCACATAAGTGGAATTTTTGAGGGAGCCCAGCCCTGGATTGATCTCCTCCCCAAAATCAAAGTTTAGATATCAAGATCAAAGTTTTTTGTTGGGTAGAACTACGGGAAAGTCAAACCCTAATCTGCTCCTGAACCAGAAAACTAGCTTTGCAGAAATTCGGCTCCACATCCAGTTCCGACATCTTAACCTGGTAAGATCTAAATATTTTGCATTTCGATTTGAGGTTCTTTGTTAAGATGTCTCATCATACCAAGCTTGATGAAAATCTTGAGGGAGCTGATAACTTTCGAGCTTGGAAGTAGAGGATCTCCTTTGTGCTAGAAGAAAATGAGTTGGACTCTTACATCAATGGAGAGGTTCCAGATCTAGAGGGAGATGAGGCTAAGGCCTTACACAAGAAGAAATTGGTCATGGATAAGAGGATTATTGCTAATTCAATGAAGGATCACCTCATACCATATGTGTCCTCTCTAAAGACACCTAAAGAGATGTTCGATTCCTTGACCAAGTTATTTGAAGGGAAGAACATAAAACGAAAGATGAATTTGAGAAACCAATTGAAGAATGTAAAGATCCAGAATGCGGAGACCATCCAGTCTTATTTTAAAAGGGTCTCTCAGATCAAGGAACAGCTAGAAGCGGTAGATAAAGAAGTAGAGAATGTAGAAATTGTGATGGCCACCTTGAATGGTCTCCCTAGGGCATGGGACTCTTTCATTCAAGGGATGTGTCCCAGAAAGAAGCTAGTCAAGTTTAGCAGACTAAGGGAGGAATGCTCACAAGAAGAACCTTGAATATTAGATTGAGAAGAAAAGATGGAAAGTGAAGATCAAGCTCTTATAGTAAAATCCAAGAAAAGCAAAATAGACAATCACAAAGGTAAGCACTATCACCAAAAGAAAAACACTAGAAATTCTAACAAATATTTATCTAAGTACATTTGCTTTACATGTGATGAAAAGGGACACCTTGCAAGATATTGTCCTAGCAACAAACATAGATCTCACAAGAGGAAGGAAAGAAAGAAAAGACGGCATGCTCATGTTGTAGAAGATGATGAGCCTTCCAAGAAGAGAATCAAACAAGAAAGTGATGATTCTTCAAGTGATGGAGAATATATTTCCATTTCCACTTTTACAGGAAACATCACACATGGAAGCAATGATTGGCTTATAGACAGTGGGGATTCCAAACACATGAGTGGATTCAAAGAATCATTTATGAAACTATCAGAACATGAATCACCCCACAAGGTGAAACTTAGGGATGACTACCAATATCCAATAAAAGGTAGTGGAGAATCCTCCTACAAATTAGACTCTGGAAAGTCTATGAAAATGAAGGATGTCCTATTTGTACCAGGACTAAAGAAGAACCTTCTCTCCATCTCTGCATTAGATGCAAAAAGGCATAAGAGTTGCATTTATAGATGGCCAAGTCATCATGTGGCCAAAAGGAAAGATTATTGACGATGCAGTAGTAATTGGAGAACAAGAGGGAGGACTATACATATTAAAGGGCCAACCAGAACAAGCTTTGGTTCATGACTCAGTAGAACCAAATGAACTTTGGCATAGAAGTCTTCCACATGTACACTATGGGCACTACCACTTGCAAGCGAAGTTGTTGAAGGTCTTCCAGATATACAAGCAAAACATGAAGGAGTATGCAAGGGATGTGAAAAAGGAAAGAACACAAAGAAGACATTTTCAAGTAGTGAAAGCAAGGCTAAAGGAATCTTGGAAATCATTCACTCCGATGTATGTGGTCCGATGTCATCCAGTTCATTAAGCGAGTATGTATACTATGTTTCTTTCATTGATGATTTTTCTAGGAAGACATGGATATACTTCATGAAGAACAAAGATGAAGTATTCAACAAGTTCAAGGAATTCAAAGCCTTAATTGAAAACTACACAAAGAAGAAGATCAAGATTTTCTTATTAGACAATGGTGGAGAATTCATATCAAATGAATTCAAGGAATTATGCAAAGATTCAGGGATTAAGAGGGAGTTGACCACTCCATATAATCCACAATAGAATGGGGTTGCAGAAAGAAAGAATAGAATGATCATGGAAGCTGCAAGGGAAATGCTTCATGATCAAGATATTCCCATGCAGATATTAGCAAAAGCGGCTAGAACAGTTGTGTATGTATAGAACCGTACTCCACACAGAGTACTCAAGAACAAGACACCTGAATAAGTATTTTTCGGCAAGAAACCAGAAGTCAGTCATCTCATAATATTTGTTTGTCCAGTGTACATACACATTCCAAAAGAAAAGAGGACAAAGTTAGATCCTTCAGGAAGGAAGGGTATATTTGTGGGATACTCTAAAAGCTCGAAGGATTACATAATATACTTCCTAGGATTCAAGAAGATCGACATCAGCAGGGACATAACATTTGATGAAGACTCAGCTTACAACAAATCCAGAAAGAGACCTGCTGAAGAACCTATAGAAACAGAAGTACCCAGAATTCATGACACAACCATGAACAAAGAAATTCTAGAAGAAGATCGAGAAATAGAAGAACCTATAGATCCACCTCAGGAGAAGAATCCTCACAAGAGGAAACTTGCTTGGGTATGAGAAGCTATCCAAGGTGTAGAAAGATATGGGGCTCCATAAGAGATACACAGAGAAAGGAAAAGAACCAAGTCCTTCTCTAGTTATGTAGCCCTACTATGTGACTTCATTGATAAAGAACCTTCCAACTATGAAGAAGCGGTAGAAAAGAAAGAATGGAAGGATGCTATGATCGAAGAGCATCAATCGATCATGAAGAATGATGTTTGGGATGTTGTCCCGAGACCAGAGGGGAAGTATGTTGTGACTTCCAAATGGATCTATAAGATCAAGCATGATGCAGATGGTAGCATAGAGAAATATAAAGAAAGATTTGTGGCTCGTGGTTTCTCCCAGAAAGAAGGAATATATTATGAATAAATTTTTTCTCCTGTAGCTAGATATACTTCCATCAGATCAGTACTTGCTTTAGCTACAGTAATGAAGTGGAAAGTACACCAGATTGATGTCAAGACAGCTTTCTTGAATGGTGTAGTAGAAGAGGAAGTATATGTGGAGAAACCACTTGGTTTTGAGACACATGACAGAGAGACTCATGTGTGTAAATTAAAGAAATCCCTGTATGGTTTGAAGCAGGCACCCAGGACATGGTATGGCAGAATTGACAGCTTCCTATCCAGTTTGGGCTTTACCAAGAGTAAAACGGATTCCAACCTTTACTACAAGGTTGAAGAAGGGAACCTAGTGATATTCCTCTTGTATTTAGATGATCTATTTGTGACAGGTTAGGATGGGTTGATTGCTGATACAAAGAGGAAGCTTGATGCCGAGTTCGAAATGAAGGACTTGGGTATGATGCACTATTTTCTAGGCATGGAGGTGTGGTAGAATGCAGATGGAATTTCCCTGGAACAAGGGAAGTATGCAATAAAGATCCTGAAGAGGTTCGAGATGATGGATTGCAAATCCATGACCACACCTATGGCATCGAACCTGAAGCTATTGAGTGATGCTTCATTAGAAGCGGTTGATGCTATGATGTATCATTATATGATTGGGTCCTTGATGTACCTGACAAATATGAGACCAGATATTTTCTTTGTTGTGAACACATTGAGCCAGTTCCTAACGGATCCGAGACATGTTCACTTGATTGCTGCAAAGCATATTCTGAGGTACCTAAAGGGTATAGTTGATTATGGGCTCAAGTATGAGGTGAATCAGAAGATTAACCTGGAATTTTATGTGGATTCGGATTGGGCAGGCAGTACCATTGATAGAAAGAGCACTTTAGGGTGTTGCTTCAGTATGGGATTAGGTGTGATCTCCTAGTTTAGCAGGAAGCAATCCTGTGCGGCAGTGAGTGCAGCCGAAGCAGAGTATGTTGCAGCTTGTTCGACTAGTTGTGAGGTAGTGTGGCTGAGAAAGATACTGTCTGATTTATTTGATCTCCAGATGGATGCTACTTGTATATATTGCGACAATCAGAGCTGTGTGAAGTTGTCGAAGAACCCAGTGTTCCATGACAAGTCAAAGCATATAGAGATCAAGTATCACTATATCAAGGATATGGTGTAGAGAGGAGCAGTGAAGCTCCAGTATGTTGTGATGGATGAGCAGATAGCTAATGTACTGACCAAACCATTAGCTAGAGTAAAGTTTGAGTACTTCAAGGAGAACCTTGGTGTTCTCCATATCGAGATTCCCTCCAAAGGGAATTGATGTGTCCGTTGGCCTTTCTGACATTGTGGAAGGCTGACCTTCACATGGTCAGCTGTAAGTGCAGAGATGCTTTAATGTGATTGTGGGGTGTGTTACCACATGATCAGTGCAGATATATTCTGATGTGATTGTGGGATGTGTTCCCACATGATCAGTGCATAGCCATTATGATATGATTGAGGGATATGTTCCCACATGATTAGATATAACTACAGAGATGCTCTAATGTGATTGTGGGTTGTGTTACCACATGATCAGTGCAGACATATTCTGATGTGATTGTGGGATGTGTTCTCACATGATCAGTGCAGAGCCATTTTGATGTGATTGAGGGATGTGTTCCCACATGATCGGATGTAAGTGCGGTGCCTTTCTGACATGATGAGGTCGGATGTAAGTGCAGATCCTTTCTGACATGATGAGGTCGGATGTAAGTGCAATGCCTTTATGACATGATGAGTTCAGATGTAAGTGCACAGATTTCTAACATGATGAGGTCGAATGTAAGTGCAATGCCTTTCTAACATGATGAGGTCAGATGTAAGTGCAACGCCTTTCTGACATGATGAGGTCAGATGTAAGTGCAAAGCCTTTCTAACATGATGAGGTCGGATGTAAGTGCAGAGCCTTTCTGACCTGCTGAGTTCGGATGTAAGTGCAGAGCCTATCTAACAATATGAGTTCGGATGTGATTGCTAGGATTTTCTAACATGGGTTTTGGATGTGTTCCGCCCATGGTCAGATGTGAGTGTTGGGCGTGCCTTTCTAACATGGTTCTTGGATGTGTTCCTCCCATGGTCAGATGTAAGTGTTGGGTGCCCCTTTCTAGCATGGTTCATTCCATGGTCAGATATAAGTGTTGAAGACGATGAAGAACTACATGAAGGCTAGGCCTACAACCAGCATGAAAAAGGGTTGGCTCTGTAGAACTTCCTGTGATGGGTAGAATTGAGATAGCATCAATGATGATGACCCAGTGATGATCTAGCAATGATGATCCATACTTGATGATGATCCAGTGATGCTCTAGATCAAGTGATGATCCAGACTTGATGATGATCCAGTGACGATCCAAATCAAGTGATGATCCAGTGACGATCTAGATCAAGTGATGATCCATACTTGATGATGATCTAGTGACGATCCAGATCAATTAATGGTCCAGACTTGATGATGATCTAGTGATGCTCCAGATCAAGTGATGATACGAACTTGATGATGATCCAGTGATGCTCCATATCAAGTAATTATCCAGACTCAATGATGATCCAGTGATGATCCAGATCCAATGATGATCCAAACTTGATGAAGATGACTTGACGATGAAGATGATGAAGATGATGAAGATGAATTGAAGATGAAGATGACTTGATGATGATCTACATGATACAGAGAAGAATACTTGTGTTGATAAATTGTATCGAGAGAATACCTTCCTAGTTAAGAGGGAGTGTTGATGTTTTTGTAACTTCAGAACGTATTCACTTGTATATCTTATGTATTGTACCCCGATATTTATTCTGAGAAGTATCTGTAATGTAATTGAGTCATGTAATGCCCTGGTGTTCTGATCGATAGATTCAATAATGTAAACAATTCACGTAAATTCATAGAGTATAACCCTCTTTATTTATCAAGGGTTAAAGTCCCCGCAATTGTGGGGCCCTAGGGTTATTAGACTCTCCTAGAGAAGTCGACCCTAGTAAGTTATTGTCAAGTCGAGAATTAGTATAAATAGAGAGGGAGCCTCTCTATTTAACACACACATTCATACACATTCACTCAAACTTATTTGTAGCACAAAACTAAGAGAGAGAGAGAAGAAGTTGAGACAAGAGAGAGAGAGACTACTGCTGTCGGGAGATCATCTTACTGTCTTTGGATTTTACTTTTAGTGTTGATTCTATCTCTGAGGAAGTAAGTTGCAGGGTTTTCTCCTAAATGGTTTCCTCGAGGAAAATCTTTGTGTTCATTGTCTCTTGTGATTGATTGCTGTGCTTCTTATTCTCTCAGATAAGATCCTAAGATCATATAGCTTAAATGTTAAAAATCTAACACTGTGGAACCAAAAGAAGATACTTATGCAGGGCTTGACCATAGGTAGTGTTGGTTGCCAAAGACATTGGAAAATGTTCCAAGTCGAGGAGAAGGATTCTCCAAGACCCAGAAAATATCCTGTGGTGTGTGCTGATGCATGCAAGCAAGGACTTGGAAGAGTTCCAAATCGTGCCATTGGACAGATAAAGGTGCATAGGAAGCAATGCAGTCCTGAAGAGGCTACGTGGGAGTTGGAGTATGCCATGCAATTGGCACATCCATTTTGTTCAAGTTTGCAGATCACTGAGGTAGTTTCAGTATAGCATTTTTGTTCAAATCCGTAAAGCACTGAGTACAATGTTGTTGAAGGGGGAGGGGAATGTAACACCCCAGTTTTGACCCCAGGGTATTGAATTGCATATGATGTAAATAACGTTAATAAATCGTGGTGTGGAGCTCAAGGAAAAGGCCTCACCATGGATTCAGTGTTGTATGTTTCGGCAATTAAAATATATGCCGATGGTTTATGTGCTAGTCAGGCACAGTATGTTTGAGACATCATGTAAAATGCAAATTAATAAAAATACCACAACTAGCTATGCATCGCAACGTTAAATAGATGGGGGCATGATTTCACAAGGAATAGGGAGGGGGAAATAATAAAACCCTTGGGCCATGGGGAAAATCCAAATGTCTAAGGGAAAACCCATAAAATGGTCAACTACCCTTTTTGTCTTTTATGCCCAGTCATCTAAAGTTGGTAAAGGAAGTTATTGCCTTGGGATGGGAAGGGTATGGAGGTCAAATTTGAATTGGAGAAGCCATCAGTCTTTGGGAAACATGTTTTTGACTTATGGGGCAAGTAAATTCTTGGGAAGGCATGCCCAAACCATTATGCACCCACGTCTTTCATTTTCCTTAGCCATTCTCATTCATGTGGTCTCTTTCACACAACAAGAAGGGGCTGAGCTCTCCCCTCCATGATTTGGTAGTTTTCCCATGTTTCTCCATGGTTGGGGAAGTTGTTTTTTTATGTTGAGTGCATATGCAGGGGAGATTCACATTTTAGTGTTTGTTGGGGGTCGTTTTTGTCTCCCTCATGATTTGGATCATTTTCTTCATTTTCCTATGCTTAGAATTTGTTTTCAGTGTTGCTGGGGGAGTGGGAAGGAATGGGCCATGATTTTGGGGTTGAGGTGGTCATTTTGCCTCTATGAGCAAGCTGGGAGCTTCCCTCACATTTTTCTGCATTTTCCTCACTTTCTCCAAACTAGGAAATCCATTTTGTTGTTGTTGTGTGAATGGCCTAAAGAGATTCACGATATGTGGGTTTAGGGAGTTTGTTTTTGCTCCCGTGGTACCATAGACATTTTCCTGAATTCAAATATACAATATGAGGGTTTGTAGAGGTTTTTTGCCTTAGTAGAGCCATTGAATGCTTTATGGAATTGCATTGTTCACTTGGGGTGTTTTTCCCCAACTGCCTTTTTTGTTTTTGGGTTCCCAAGACGTTTGGCCCTTACCCAGCAATGGTATGTTGTTGTTGGGTGCATCCTTGTGATGGCTTGGCAAAGTAAGTCCAAGGAACCCATCTATTAGATGGTTGTCTACGCTTGATTAGTAGGTTGGCTTAGCTGAAAAATGTACAAGGAACCCTCTGTTGATTGGATGACTGTGTGTTTGATGTATGGTTTGGCTTAGCTGAGTAAGTTCAAGGACCCCTCCATGTTATTAGCTTATTTCCTTAACAGTCTATGAAACCCCAACGGTGTGTTAGCTTGATTGTGAACATATGGTTTTGGCTATGTGTGAGCATGTTGTTCCCTAGTACCTTGTGGAATCATGCCCAGCGCGGAGGTGGAAGTGAGGCTGAGAGATTGATGAGCACACTGGCCTATGGTTGGGTAGAATGTTGTAGCGACGTAGCTAGTTGCGTGGAAAGCTCCTTCTCAAGATAAGTATTTTTGTGTATTTGATATCTGCAATGAATTTGTTTATGAATTAATATGAACATGACAAATGCTTGGATGTGTTGAACGAAATGTTTTTTCTTTCGCTCTATTTACATGTCTTATGCATCTGTATATGTTTTTATTCCAATGCATTTCGTTTTTATGTTTATGTTCATGGGGCCAGATTGCCCATTTGATAGCAGCAGCAGCCTAGTCGTGTCATGTCCATCATCGGTATGAGGGGTGGGGACGTGACAGGTTGGACTCAAAAATGACTAAGCCTTCATTTGTACAAGGTTATTCCTCGTGTGTTGAGGTGGATGCTTTGATAATTCAAAGTGATGATGTTGTAAAGTCTTATTGGACAAGGCCCAAGACTTGTGTGTCAAGTCAGATTCTCTCATGGACCTCCAGTTATAGTAGGTACCCATGAGGTGGACCTCCATTTATAGAGGTAAACACTTTGCATGTTGAAGCATCAATGTTGTGTGATGCATTACAAACCATGGTCATCGATTGCTATTAAGTCTCCTTTAGAGACTAGCCACCTTTAAAGTGAATTACTTTAGCATATGATCATTTGGTCCGAGAGCATCATAATATGATCACAACATCAAACAAATATTCTTAGTGTGATTTGATATGATAGATAAAATAAAGTTAACACATATTGTTCATGAAATAAAGATAAGAGATAATGCATATAGAACAAGAGAATTTGAAATTTCTCATGAGATGACTTCAGTTGATTAATGTGAACTCAAAATGTTAAAGCTTCAATTAAATATTTAGTTAAAGTAACAATGCATGCCTCAGTTAAATATTTTTAAGCTTGAGTTAAAGCAACAATGTATGCATCAATTAATTAAAGGAAAACTCACAACAGTCACTTTAGTAAATCAATTAGCATAATCTCAGTTAAGAATAGTTAACTAAATTGTTAATAAAGAAGGAATCATTAACTAAAGAGTCTTGCATTAATAACAATTTAGTTAAACTAAAAGATGACACTTCAGTTTATTAAGTGGTTACATTACGACACTTAAGATATGACACTTGAGTTACACCTATTGCATGATGACACTTACGTTAGCTTGTTAAATAAGTGATCCCACATCCAGTTAAGAGGCGATTTCACTCTGAAGACAATTGAGCATGATTTAATACCAAAGAAGAAAGGCACAATTGATTTTGTGGGATTGAAGAAACCGAGGTGCATAATAAATATCCAAGAAGGAAATTCCCTATAGTTTGCATGGGAGGCTAATTCCCCATGCAGTGATTCACTACACCTTGCATGACAATCATTCTTTCTTGTTATTAATGTGTTGAACACATTATAAAGCTCATCCAGTTGATATCTATTCTCTATTTCTTAATATTCTCTTATACTGCACCTACTGTGCCGAAAGAATTATGTTGTTCTAAAAAGACATTCTCTGTTATCTATCATAATTATAATCTAAATATTTGTTGGGGTTTTTCATACTCATAGTTTTGAGGGTTTTCCCCAAGGTATTTCATGTTTTATGGTTGAATGTTTTATGTGATTGAATGTTCTATTGATTCAAGTATTCAGTATCTTTGCATTTAAAAGAATTAAAGATCAAAGCTCAACATATTTCCACCAAAATCAACACCTTCCCTTGGTCATATCCCATCCCCCGATAGACCTCCACTTCAAGAGAATTTATCCTTGGTTTCAAATGGTAATGACCACCCCCCTTAGTGTATTGGGAGCCAATAGTATCTTAACTTGGAGGGATCGAGGATTTCATACATCAATTTAGCATTTAATTTGGTTCTGACCTTAAATTAAATTATTATTAGTGTCCTTAAATATAAACAACTCAACAAACTAAAAACCTAAAAAAATCCGACCGCATGCTACTAGCATTTTTTATTTATGAGGTTTAGGTCATTGGTCCTGTTTACTATATCTCGAATCCCTCTTCCTAATCTGGAGGCATTCCTCGAATACCTTCTACAAAGGTCACATATTTCTAAATATTTTAGTAGGGATACATCCCCTGCACCCATGAAATTTAACAGATCAATGCAATCATCTCTGATTCCTCGTAAGAGCATAATTTTCAATGTATCAGCATTTAACCCATTCTGTCTTGATCTTTGAAAATTATATTGGAATCTCTCCACATAGTCTTCTAGGTTTTCATCTTCTTGTTGGGTCATTTTAAAAATTGTTTCCTTTTGATCCTTATCTTTGCAATATTCTTGATATTTATCCAGGAAGACCATTTTAATTTGTGCCCATGTTACTATAATGTCCCCTCCCAGCCCCATGAACCACCTTAGTGCCTGCCTTTTCAATGCAGTTGGAAAAAGTTTCAGCTTCTGCTGATCTGTAACATAATCATAGCTACTGCAAAGGACATCAAATTCAAACAAAAATGTATTTGGTTCCTCACTTGCCATACCATGAAAATTGGGCAATGTCGAATGTGGAATTTTATTCATCTGGTTCCTAAATGTAGATCTGGGATTTTGGATTGGGAATTCGAAAGTATTTGTCCCGATGCTTGATTCTCCATTTGTATCTCCTTGGTGTGTTTCCCCTCCGATGGGAATGTTCTCATGTTGGAAATACTGGCACAGAGGTATTTTGGTTGTCATTGATGGCAATACAGATTCAAATCATAAGGACAGAAGCACAAACTTGAAAGAGATGCATGCAAACTTGGTGGAATTTTTGGTTTCGTGCCGCAACGGCGGGTGGAGTTTTGGTTTCGAGTCTCTAGAACGGATGGATTTTTGGTTTTGTGCCACTACAGCAAGTGGAGTTTTGGTTTCAAGCCACTACAGTGGATGGATTTTCGGTTTCGTGCCACTACGGTGGATGGCTTTCTGGTTTCGAGCCACTATGATAGATGGCTTTCTGGTTCTTCCGATGCAGGTGGATTTTTGGTTTTCTGTCGCAATGGCAGGTGATTTTTTGTTTTTGACGACGAATGGTTCTTGATTCTCGAGCCACTAGGATGGATGGCTCCTGACTTTCGAGCCGATGCGGGTGGATTTTTGCTTTCGAGTCACTACGACGGATGGTTCCTTACTTTCGAGTTACTACAGTGGATTATTCCTAACTTTCGAGTCGATGTGGGTGGATTTTTGTCTTCGAGCCGCTACAGCAGATGGTTCCTGTCTTCTGAGCTGCAATGATGGGTGAACTTTTCTATTTGACTGTCGGGTAAACTCCCGATGTTTTTTTGTTCTACTACAGTGGATGGCTTCTCAGGTTCATGGCCGCTACGTCGGTTGATATTTTTTTGCATCTTTGTTGTTGAAGCATGGTTGGGGCTTAAACAGCCTAAGAACGAGGTCATAAAGGAATTTTGTGAAGCGCATAAAGGCTTAACACATGAAGAAAAGTCAAAAACATTATATGTACTCTAATGGTTGTTATTCCTTCATTATTTTTCAGTTATAGAATTATAACTGACTCTTGATCAGGATTATGGAGCATTGGGAAGATGAAGTAGCTCGGTGGGTGGTGTATAAAAGTGAGCTGAAGCGATCTGAGTTGTTGTGTTGTTCGAAGGAGATGCTGAACTCCACAAGTGCAGAAGAATGAGCTGAATAGAATAGCAGAGACTGTGTATGTACAACACAAAGATCAAACAATGAAAGAACTAGAGACACAAGAGGATTTGAAACCAAAATCCGATGACATCCAACGTATCGTACGGATGTGTCGGACAGTAACAATGAAAAGTACTGAGCCTTTTAAATTATTTTAGTGTCGTCGAATTTCTGATGTCGTAAGCGTAGGATGTTCGACGGAGATTTCATCGAAAAATGTGACAGCTATATCGTCGGATTTTTGACACTAGTTTGTAGGAAATTCGACGGCCTTGCCGTAGGAAATTTGATGGCCTTGTCAAATTCAACGGCCTTGTCATAGGAAATTCGACGATAGTTCGTCTGAAATTCGACAACTATTGTCATCATAAAGGGTTTAAAGGTTTATGAGCTATAGGGGGTTAAGTATTAGAGTTATAATAGCTATGTTGGAGTTTATAGTGGCTATGTGTCAAGAGTTATAAGATTTAAGGGTTATGAGCGAGTAATAACATTTTGAGGTTATACATATTAAGGCTTATACTAAGTGGATTATATTATAGGTTAATATAAGTGTTAGGGATAGATAGGGGTTATATGGATTAGATATTAGGGGTCAGATGGGCTCACAACCCTCACCAATCACTTCTAGTTATAAGATAAAATCCCTCTCCTATAAGATCAATACCCATTAAAACCTCTGTATCGACTCCTTTGTATGGGGGAATTCCCACACTTGCAAATTCTTATCAACTAAGCATAATTAGAGGCATAACTTGTTACATTAGGAAGAACATCCCCCCTCATATTAGGATTTAGAAGAAAGACTCTTTAAACTAATACATTTTATGGGGATTACAGACATTAATCATAAAAACAAATCTGTATAGATTTTTTTATTTTGTGATTATTAATTCTAACTATTATAAGAATAACAATTTAGATAAAATTTGTCCTTATAATGGCTTAAAACATTATATTTCTAGTTTTAGAACATTAGGAAATTTTGTTTGGTTTTGACATCTTAAATGACCATTGACCAAAAATATTGGGTCATAGACCTTAAATTGTAACTCTCAATTTTGTCACACATAGTAGTCCCATAGATAATTCTCATAGCCAAAAGTACTTAATATTCAAGAAAAATAAACCTTGAAAATAATTGTAAACCAACAAACCTTGTGGCCCAACTATGTGCCTATGCGTGTGGTGAGTTTGATTCCTTGATGATGTGATGCAGTATGCACTAATGTGTTAGATCACGCTATAATAAACTTAATATTCTTATGACCATGACAAAGAAAATTTAGGTGCTTAACTTTTTCTTTGTTACACAATAGTGTGTTTCCGTTTACACCACTTTTCGTTTACTTTTTGTTTGTATCATTGCCATCATCCTCATCCTCATCCTCATCATCACTATTTTTATCATCATCGTAGTAATCATCATCATCATCATCATCATCATCATCATCATCATCATTATCATCAATATCATCATCAACATCATCATTAGCATCATCATCATCACCATCCCATCATCGTCATCATCATCATCATCATCATCGCCATCATAATCATCATCATCATCATCGTCATCATCATCAACATCATCATTAGCATCATCATCATCATCCTCGTTTCCATCATCATCATCCTCGTCACCATCATCCTCATCCTCATCGCCATCATCATTCCTCATCGCCATCATCATCATCCTCATCCTAATCCTCAGCAGCAATGTTATTATCATCATCATAGTCATCGACATCATTATCGTCATCATCATCATCATCATCATTGTCGTCATCATTATCATCATCATCATCATCATTATCATCAATATCATCATCAACATCATCATTAGCATCATCGTCATCGTCATCATCATCCTCATCATCCTCATCATCATCATCATCATCACCATCATCATCATCATCATCGACATCATCATTAGCATCATCATCATCGTTTTCCTCGTCGCAATCATCATCATCCTCGTCGCCATCATCATCATCCTCGTCGCCATCCTCATCATCACTGTTATCATCATCATCATCATAGTCATCGTCGTCGTCATCAACATCATCATCATCATCATCATCATTATCATTATTATCATCAGTAGCATCATCAACATCATCATTAGCATCATTGTCATCATCATCATCATCATCATTGCCATCATCATCATCATCATCCTCATCGCCATCATCATCATCCTCGTCTCCATCATCCTCATCCTCATCGCCATCATCATCATCCTCATCGCCATCATCCTCATCCTCATCATCCTCATCAATGTTATTACCATCATCATAGTCATCGTCATCATCATCGTCATCATCATCATCATCATCATCATCATCATCATCATTATCATCAATATCATCATCAACATCATCATTAGCATCATTGTCATCATCATCCTCATCATCTTCATCATCATCATCATTATTTCCATCATCATCATCATCATCATGTCCATCATCATCACCATCGTCACCATCATCATCATCAACATCATCCTCCTCATCATCATCATCCTCATCGTCATCATCATTAGCATCATCATCATCATCACCATGACCATCGTCGTCATCATATCGACATCATCATCATCATCAACAACGTCGTCATCATCATTATCATTGACATGTGATCATCATCACCATCATCATCATCACCATCATTCTCAGCATCATCATCATCGTCACCATCATCATCACCATCATCATCATCACCATCATTCTCAGCATCATCATCGTCATCACCATCATCATCATCGACATCATCATCACCATCATCATCATTAGCGTCATCATCAGCATTGCCATCATCATCATCATCTTGTCCATCATCATCACCATCATCATCATCATCATCATCTTCCTCATCCTCATCCTCATCATCCTCATCATCATCATCACTGTTTTTATCACCAACGTAGATCCAAATCCTAGGCTCTATCAAGCGCCGAGATGGATCAGACCTCTGGGGGTGCAAACCTCTTCTTAGGTATCCATTGATTTGATTCAAACCAAAAGACACATCTTTTTATTTAAGGTCCACATATAATATTTTAATTATTAATATTTAATATTATTTATGGCCGACATATAATATTTTTTATTATTTTTTATTTTGTTAAGAACGAACATTGCATCATTTCCCTACACATGATTTTAAAACCATATGCAAGGCCCTCCTACAACCATGGGTTGTTTAGGAGGCCTTGCACATGGTCTTAAAACCATTTGCAAGGCCCTCCTAAACCATGTACAATAAAACCATCGGTTGTTTAGGAGGCCTTGCACATGGTTTAAAAACCATGTGCAAAGCCTCCTAAACCATGTACAATAAAACCACGAGTCGTTTAGAATGTCTTGCACATGGTTTTAAAACCATGTGCAAGGCCAACATTATTTTGCCGATAATTCAATTTTGTGTTTTTTTCTTGACCCACATTTTTTTTTACTGATAATTAAATTTTTACTTTTTTATTGTTTTGTTAGGTAAGAAGATTATAACATCTCCCCCGTATTAGATTGTTTTATTTTGGCCTAGTAGAAAATTTATTTCCAATAATATTCACTATCACTATTATTTTTTGCCGACATGTTATAAACATTACATCACGTTACAAGATCTCTCCCATAATATTCACTATCACTATTATTTTTTGCCAACATGTAACAAACGTTAGTAACGTTACATCACGTTACAAGATCTCCCCCATACTGGGCTGTAGAGCTCCTCTCGGCGCAATCATCATAGTCACCATCGTCATCATCGTCATCATCATCACCATCATTAGCATCATCATCATCATCATCATCATCATCATCAATATCATCATCAACATCATCATTAGCATCATCGTCATCATCATGCCATTATCGTCGTCGTCATCATCACCATCGCCATCATCATCACCATCGCCGCCATCATCATCATCATCATCATCATCATCAACATCATCATTATCATCATCGTCATCATCATCATCCTTGTCGCCATCATCCTCATCCTCATCACCATCATCATTCCTCGTTGCCATCATCCTCATCCTCATCACCATCATCATTCCTCGTTGCCATCATGCTCATCCTCGTCATCACTATACCTCTATGTCGAAATTGTTTTCCATGGTGATGCTAGTCATTGCCATCTTTATTGTCTTACCAAAAGGCATGATAATGAGGAAGAAGACCTAAACCTATGTAATTCGCCTTCAAATAATTCCTTGCAATCACATTGGTAAGGAGTGATAAGAAGATCACAACAATCTAACCTGTCAAATCTCAGTTGATAGTATTAATTAAAGACTTATATGGTAAATTTAATATAAGACTTACTTATAGTTGTCTCTTACTCTTTGCGTCTTTACACATTTAATATTTTATGGTTGTCTCTACGCCTTGACCCAATTCGTATTATAAGGTCTGGATGTGCATGCATAATAATCCTTAGTTATGACTATGAGATGAGGATTTAAAGGGAAGAGGATGTAAAGACAAGTAATTTTTATATGTATTTTGGTGGCACTAAGGACAAATGTTGTGAGAAACCACAAATGTTTGGAAGGACAGGGGGAGATAATTACATCACGATCATGCCACTTGTCAAATTCAAGACTATTCTTGAGCCAACAATTGTTTTGTTTTTTTTTTTTAATTCGATTAATAACCATTCTTTCTCCATATCGTGTGCCCAATGACATCTCTCTATATTAGCAATGGATAAATCGACGTCTACACAGTTTGTGATCGTAGCTACATGCCATTATTTGTATTTGCATGACATCGAGTGTTGTTTATAGTTGTCGTGATTCCATGATATTTATGCAAGAAATGAAGTCTTGTAGAGGAGGACTCATCAAACTGACCTTTTGAATTTTATTTTGATGAAAAAAGATTTACAGAATTGGCAGTCGGTAGGTGAAGATTGCGGGGAACAACTCAAGCTACGGCGAGTATCGTAGCAAAGATTAAAAGTTCATTTTTTTTATTTTGTTTTTATGAAGGATCATGGCCATGGCGGTCAATGGTGGCTATCTAATTCACTTAGTTCGAATTTGTGTTCGAGTTCGACGACCTTGAAGTTCGACAAAAAATCTACAATAGAAATTTTGGTGATATAAATCGGCATTAAATTCGAAAGACTATAAAACATAAAAATAAAAAATATACATATTTTTTTTAATAAAATTCAATATATTTATTAAACACATAAAAATGACCAAATTGACTCCACACCCAAGATGGACCATATGGACCAAATTTGGAGAAAAAAATGAAACGAAATGCATATGTTAATATATTATTTCATTAATTTTTCCATTTTCTCCTTGTGGCCGTGTTTTTCAAATTTGGGCACCCACTGGAGGTTTTTGTCCACCATTATGGACAACATTTTCTTGTCTCTACCTTCCATGAGAAGCATCGATCTTCTCTGTTAATCATTTGGAGGGTTCAACTCATTGTGAGTGTTGAATAGTGAGGGACGAGCAGCGAACTTCAAACTATGAACAAGTGTCAAGCGATGGTGATAACGTTGGCGGGCATAGCAGCTACGAACTCAATCACCGAGAACAGTGAGGGGCAAGCAATGAACTTCGAACTACTAACAAGTGGCGAGGATGGTGATAACACTAGCGGGCGCAACAACTATGACCTTAGTTAACAGAGAACGTAGGCAGCTACGAGTTGATTCAACAGATACACGAGCTAGGGTTTTCCCAAACGAATTCAGAAAAATTCATTGATTAAATTTGGGACCCAATAAAATTCACCCAATTTCGAATTTCATCCACCAAAATTGGCGAATCCGGTGACTTAGGTGGCTGCTAGGACTGCGAGGGATTGGGGATGGATTTAGGATCTTCTGGCAGTTTGGGGCATATGAAGGATTCGGATAGGAATAAGGATAATTTGAGTTCCGATGGCGATGACATGTAGCAGACCAGTGAGATTCACTTGAATTTGAGGGAAAATTTAAGGCAGATGTCGAAGGAAAATTCGTAGGCAAATGTAGAACAGAGCAGGCAAGAAAATGTCTGACATAATGGATATACTAACAATGATATGAAGGAATTGGTGGAGCTTCTATCCAAGTTGAATCCTTTGGCCAAGGAGTTCGTTCCGCATTCCCCTCGATGATTTGTCTACCAATGTCGTTGCCACCATGCCGAAGAAGAATGGGAATATTGTTGTCGATAGACGGGTGAGTGCCATAATATTCATGCACAATGGTAAATTCGGAATTCTTGTTTTGCTCTGGCATTTGGGTGATTGAGTATCTGGCCTTTATCCCAGATACCCCATTTTTATGCAAATGGAACACGAATAGAACTTTAAGAGTAAAAATGGCTATGGATAACTAATTTGGAGTCCAACAAATCTCCAAAGATCCTCAAGAACTCTTCAAATATTTTGTCCCATGATAGTCAAAACCCTTTAGCAGAAGTAAAATTTCCATCAGAGAGTAAAATGCAGTAGAAAAATGCAAAATTGAGCAAAACCATCTTTGGATCTTGGATTAAGAATTGCCCAAAGCATTGTCGCTTCTCCTCGAGTCCACGCACATCCTCTCATGCATGGTTTACCAAGTGCTTGTTCAGTCAAGGTTGAAACTTCTAATTGCTTAGTGTTCCCAAACACACAATTGCATATTCATGGACGGGAATATTGGTTGAGTTGATGATCATTAATGCTTAAAAAAATGATTAAATCGATCATTAAAATCCTCAATAGCGATTTTCGTTTCATACATATTGCATGACAGCAGGCCTATAGATGAAGAAAATCATCCTGCAATCTAATATGCTTCCCATTAACTCTTTCATGTCATGTGCAGAGAATTGCTTTACTACTATGTTGCTATAAATTCGTTAAAACATTCCTTATGAAGTACATATTAGTTGATGTAGATTATAAGGTCTATGCTTGAGTTATGGAATTGGACAAAAACTTCTTTCTCCATTCCTTTGTAGCTTTCCTTTCTCCAACGTAGCTTCCCTATTTGCATGGTTGTCAACTACTTTGTTTACTTCATGGAGCACTTGATAAAAATTTACTTGTTTAAGTTTTCTTGCTTCAAGCTAAGCTCTTTTGATCAATTGGTTGTTTGGTCCATTGTTTGAGCGACTTAATCCTCTCATGCATTTGATAATGAATGTTTAATGTCCTATTATCGACAATATTCTATCTTGGGTGGAGTTAAGTTTGCTTATCCCCAAAGGATGAAAAGTTCCTCTGCTTAGTTTTTTTTAGAGGATCTGCAATCCCCATTCATATAGTATTTCCACTAGGAGAATACACAACCCCCCTGCATCGACCAAACCTAGGCTTCCATTTGATGCACCATCGAAGAAGAGGGAGTGGTAACCGAGAGAGACTTGCCATTTTTTCAATTCCTCCTCAGTCATTTGAAGTTGTCAGCATTATCCTTGGGGAGGACATTGGGATTTTCTAATGGGTGGGTGAATCGAAAGCAAGAGAATATCATTGATCCAATTCTGCTCTGACTATTCCAACTGGATGTTGTTAGGGTTTCAGATTCCTCTGCTCTTGACCATTTGGCTCATGAGGTTAATTGCTTTAGCTATTATTTTCCCGAGGTGATGGTACTCTAACTCGAAGATACATGTGTTCCTTGCTAACCATACTTTCCAACATAGATACTTTGGGAGTGCTTTCCATGTTCACTTGAATAGATCTTTATGTCGAAAGGATCCTCGGTATGATTTAACCCAATCTGTAAGCATCATTTTCCAGGATTGTGGCAATGTGACCTTCTCACTTATGCCTTCGAGGGTGATTTCCCAAACCTGCACAGTAAACTGACATTCTATAAAGAGGTGGCAATGGTTCTCTTCTATACTTTGACATAAAACAAACCTGGATGGACCATGGATTCCTCGTGTCACAAGATTTTCATTAAGAATTATCCCATGAATGTGCCAAACCAGTTTTCAGATTCCACCTTTAGGAGGGTGAGGAATGGATTCAAGTTGTTTTTTATGGATCATTATAAGCGCTAACCAAAACGCCCCCAACCCGCCAGAATCTAGCAGACCAATTCTGGTCTGAATTATAATTTCGAGAGTTTAAATCGCAATTTTAATGATTTGGGTTAAAATCAGCCATTTTGTCTAGGACAGTCCAATATAATTGTAGAAATTGCAAAAAGATGGAAATAGCAATTTCCCAAGAAAAATTTGACTGGTTTTTATAAAAAAATGACCAAAAAGCAGAGCATTTTAGTTGTCTTTTATCCTACGTGGTTTTTGATACCCTACTTTAACTATGTATCGACCTAAAGTGCCCCATCCTCACATCCTTGGTGATATTGTCTAGAGGGACACAACTAACAGAGATGAAAGTAATAACCATGCTTGATTGTTCATATTTGAGGGAGGATTTGGGATTTTCCAACATTGCCAACAATGTCCATCATCTAGCCATATTGAGATGTCATTGAGAGTGCGGAGTCCTTGGTTATTCATCCACACTATAAGATCCCTGAGTTCATGATGCTAAAGAGGTGGGCTCCCCTATATGTTTTCAGTCCAAATTCTTATTGATTTCCCATTTCTAGGGATCCAAGTGAGTTGATTCTGAATTAGAGGGAAGGTTGTTTTAATAAGCTTCCAGATTTGTGATCCTTTGATATTCCTAGAAGTTTTATCTAGACCATGTGTTCTTTGTCCCGACAATGTGTTCATTGTTTGGAATGCTGGTTGTATTCCAATTTATTAGTTGAATTTTTGTGTGTGTTTGTTTCCACCCTGCCACATGATTCTTTTAATATACTTAGCAATATGATTAAGAATGTTCACAGGTGTTGTCATAGCAGAGAATTGGTACATGGTTGGAGGAAAAAGAGTGGTTTTTATGAGGACTATTCTACCATCACGATTAAGCCATTATGACCCCCATTGTGCCATTTTGTTTTTAATGTTTCCAATGATTCCTTTCCAACTCAGTGTAGAAGTTTTTCCAAATGAAATGGGCATTCCCAAATAGCTGAAAGTATCCCAAGAAGATGATCGTTGGAATTAAAGGATTCTTGCTATAGCCTAAGTTTTCATAGCACTTACATTCCAATTGTATATGTGACTCTTGATTTTGTTTACATATCCTCTTGTGGCATTCAAAAAATCATTCAAGATGGCCTTAAACCTTCTTGCAATCACCAACTAGGATCCCCCTAAAAAAGTGTGTCATCTACGAACTGGTAGTGATTTATGCTTTTTATGCCTCAAGTTATTGTGATACTTGGGATCCTACCTTGACCCCTCTCTTCTTTCAACTTCTTGCTCAATGAATCTTCCTGGTGATGTATAGAATTTGTGATACGAGGAAGCCCTACTTGAGCCCTCATGTAAGCTTGAAGAATCCAATAGGCCTCCCATTAACAAGAGATGAGAGCCAAGGAGTACTTGTATAGGATTGAATCATTGTGATAAAAAATTCATTACCTCCAAAATTTTCAAAACCTTAAAGAGGAAAGAATGCCTTGCATGGTCGAATGTGTTGGACATGTCCATTTTAATAATCATTCCCTTCTCTTTGTTGGAATGAACCACCTCTTGAACCAGAACTATATTGTCTAGTATTTGTCTTGTTGACATAAAGCCCCTTGATTTTTAGTAATAATATTTGGCATGAGATTCTTCAATGTGGTGGCCATTATTTTGGTAAAGATCTTGTAGGAGTCATTATATAATGATATAGGTCAGGATCGAGAGAGAGTTAAGGGATTGGCTTCCTTAGAAATGAGAGCTATGAATGATGTATTGGTGTTGCCACCTAAATTTTGCTTCGAATGAGAGTATTGTAACATCCTTAACATATATACTTTGATTATATGCCAACATGCCTTGTAGAAGCAAATAGAGAACCCATCCGAGCCTAGAGATTTATCCAACACTAGTCCTCATATTGCTTTGAGTACTTCCTACTCTTCCATTTTGTCTGGTCAAGTGTTCATTATATTCCTAGTAGATGAGGGAAGGGATGTTTTCTAGCATGTTGACTATAGCCCTTCTTTATATTGCTTTGAGTACTTCCTACTCTTCCATTTTTCCTGGTCAAGTGTTCATTATCTTCCAAGTAGATGAGGGAAGGGATGTTTTCTAGCATGTTGACTATAGCCCTTCTTTATTCATCATGGATTTTTGAAAAGAGGTCCTCGTAATGTTTTTTGTTGCTTCCTTTATTTCCATTAAACTGTTGAGAACAATTCCATCCTCCAGATGTATTAATGTTACTGTGTTTTTTAGTGTTGTGGCTCGAGCCTAGAATTGGAAGAAGGTTGTGTTATTATCGCTAGCCTAAAGCCACGGATTCGTTGATATCAACCTCCATATTTCCTTCTCTTTCTAAGGACTTGGGTTCCAGGATGAATCTGATGAGTTGTTAATGACATTTCTTTCATAGCAGAGAGCCACTGATTACAATTATTGAGCTGCAAGCAAGGGTAGATCTCTTGGGTGCTGCCTTGAGATGTGTGGCATTATTTATGAGAGATAACTATTCTTTCAATCTGTAAGCAAACACAATCCTAGGATCAACTTACAGCAGATAACCAAGGGGATCCTAGATGGCATGGCAATTCAACAACCTTTCAAATGAAAATAGCTGCCAACGTTTTGCATGGAAATTATCAACTTGAAAATGAATTAGGACATTATCAAACAAAGAAAGTTTATGATGTAAAGATCGGTTTTCTCCTCCTACTTTTCCAGTAAGAGATAAATGCAAATTCTAAAAATAGCATCTTTATCATGGAAGTTATAGGCACTAAACGATTAGATGCTTTCAAGTACATTTTCTTTCATGCTTAAGTTGGAGATCTTTTAAGTACTCCCTTGAGATGTATGGTAGATGGTTATTCAATGTTTATGTAGTAGCCTTAGAAGGGATGATGTAATCATGGAGGCAAACTGGTTGAAGGACTTGGGCGAGTTCCAGATAAATCTTGATGAGTTGTTCATGACATTTCAGAGCAGAGAGCCACTGATTACAATTAATGGGCTGCAAGCAGGTGTAGATGAATTGATTTCTTCTCATAAAATAGGGAAAGAACTTGCAAAAGGTGAATTATGATATCTATTATTTCAATGTAATTCAATAAAGGTACTACAAGTTAAGGTGAAAACTCAAAAAATTCAACAATTGAAGGCTTACCTAAAAAGTATATGCAGAAACCTGAAAGAAGCCAGACCTGAAAGTATATGCTGAAAACTAAAATACACTAAAATTTGTCCTCCATTTCTTATTTCTTAAATTTAAAGGATACATACTTCAAAATTCTTATAGTTCATTCCTTTAATCTAAATCATTCAGACAATATACGATTATGGTTTGTCTCTAGGTTTTATAGGTTGGTCCTAAGACTTTTTAGAAGCATATAATTTTTTATGTGCCTGTTATTTGTTATTTAAAATAACTATTTAAAGTTCACTTTATATAATGTAACTCTATACCATAGTAAAACTGAAACGTTTCACTCCAGAAAGGTCTTATTTTGTGCATAGTGTCCTATGTGTAATTACTATTAGAGTGAACACAAGTTTTTGAAGCATGCAACATCTCATAGTAGAAATTCTAACAATTGATATCAAATGAGTCTAAAATGTGTTAATTGTTGATGCAAGTTTAACTTTAGTAATATTCAACACCATTATGTCAAAGACAAAACCAAGATGGACATAGAAATTATGGTCCATCGATATTGTTGTCCTTGAAAATTAGCTCATAGTTACACTGAATAAAATTCTCGTACGACAACATTATTTGATAGACAAAAAGTTGGCCAAGAATACACAGTTAGCATCTCAACTACTTATTGCAATTTTGATGCAAAAAGAAAGAGTTATAACTAATGGTTCAAAATCTTAAAATTGTATTTGTTGCCTGAGACAAATTGTAAAGTTTGTTGAAAAGTTATAAAGCTGTCCAAAACACATGTATAAACTTTAAAGTAAAAAATACAAGATTGATGGAGACAAGCAGCAACATTTAAATGCATATATATAAATAGGTTTCTATGAAACATTGCAAATTCAGCATTGAAATGCATATATATAAATTGGAAGTTTCAAGAAAGAAAGCCTTCTAGTAACTTTTAATTTTATTAGAGTTTGTCAATTTATTGTACAGTTTACAATGTTTCAACTTAAGAAATAGTTGCAAAAGTAATTTAGAAACAAAAATAGAGGAGATACGTCAGGTTGATATTATTAGAAAAGCAGTTCATTGCTAAGTTTGATAAAGTGCACAACAAATTTATAGTGTGAAATGTTTTTGAACATTTTATTAATGATCAAGAGTAGACTGCAGTCTATTATAATTAGGGTATGTACACAAGGTTTTAGTACAAAGTAAATGTTGCGGCTCATGCAAGAAATCTCTAGTAGTAATGTTGAGTTGGAGAAGTTTCCAAAATTTTGGGAATTAAGATTATAGAAGTGAACTCCGAGACTCTCCAAATAATATCATATTAACCTGAAGGTGCTACTTTAAGAAACTCAGAAAAATGTCATAAAACACTTTTAAAGTGATATTATGCTAGAAACCACAAAGATTCACTGAATGACCATTTTAATCAGTGAATAGTCATACTACAGTCTGCTTTTGCATGTCCCTTGGGGTAAAACTGTGATTTTGATTGGAGGGCAGATAGAACCACTCTCTGATAGAGTTGAAGGTGGGTATTTTGAATAATGATGTATTTGAACATGTATCGGATGCCACTCGCATTCTGAGAGAAATCAAGCTCCTTGGCTTGCTTCGCCATCCAGACATTGTTGAGATTAAGCACATTATGCTTCCTCCATCTCTACGGGAATTTAGAGATATATATGTTGTATTTGAGTTGATGGAGTCTGACCTTCACCAAGTTATTAAAGAAAATGATGATTTCATGACTGAACACTATCAGTTCTTTCTGTATCAGCTTCTTAGAGCTCTGAAGTACATTCATACAGGTCAAAAAATCTATCATGCAAGACCTACATCCAATCCTAGCACAAATTTTTTTCTTGGGGCTTTTGTCTATTGGAATCTTCTTTGTTTCACTTGAATTCTGCCTCACCCCTTGTTCCTTCCTAGTTTTTTAAAATTGAAACTTAAAAGATTCATGCTAGTCATGTGGTGTGATGCCTAAGCTCTACATATTATTAACAGAAATTTGAAATATATACCATGTCGGAAACTTGTTTAAGTTGCTTAAACTGTGCAGATCCTAAAAACCCAGAATTCTGTGGCCATTCCAAATATGATGTAGCTTCCAATTCTTCTGATACCACCGGGTTTCTTCTTTACTTTTGTACCTCTGTATTAATTTTTATATTTTATCTTTTTATGAACCGATTCTGATATCTTGAAGACATTTAGTAAAGTTTTTCATTTCTTCTTGTCTTACAGGCTCGCTTCCATTATATTTGCGAACACTGAATACTAAAGTTTTAAAACCAACCATGTGAAGATGCAAGTAACTTATTGTTTTGTCTTGAGTTTCCTTTTCTAAAATTTCCAATCTTAAAATTCTATTAGGGTCATATGCCATGATATCCGAGTTCCCTAGCTTATTTTTCTTACTATTTAGTATTTATTCACCAAAAAATTGGTGTTCACCATATGCGGATTTCTCATAAGAGTTCACGATTCTTGGAACATTCTGAAGTAAAGATTTAGGGAATCTTCCTTCCAAACTGCTTAGGCTGGTGTAGTGTCTAAAAGGTCTTGAATCATGTCACCATTCTCAATATCTAACTGTTGGTCTCGCTTTCAAACAGGGTCTTTCTCTCCTTGTACCTAATTTATGAAAACATATTTTGAAATCCAGGATACTCTGGGAAACAAGGACTAGCTTCTGCTTTTCTTGAACATGCAAATGCATTCTAATCCTTTATGAAGTTTTCCATGTTAAGCATTCTACTTAACCATCCCCATGTTTAGCAGATGCTTGCAAAGCTTTTCTTCTAGGCGGAGCTGACTGTAGTCTTGTAAACCGGAAAGGCGAAACAACATTGTTGCTTTCCAGGAGAAATAGTTTATCAAAAATTGCAGCAGGTTTTATATTGGACCATCTTGAAAGGAAGTTGGTTCTTGTTGGTGATCAGCTCTGCAAACATATAAAGCAAGGTAAAGGTGAGCTAACGAAAGATAACAGTTGTGAGCTATTGAAAGAATATGCAACATGAAGATGATGCATTTAATTGCTTGTAGAATTGAAGTGTATAGCAGAATGCAAAGTTGGAGAAGGAAACTATGCTGAAAGTTGTATTATGAAGCTGGAGATTTGAAGAGTTTACCTCATAAGCATGAGGACATGATTTCTTAACAACCTAGGGATTTTGATACATGAGCATTGAGGCCATTTCGAAGCTGTCATCTTAAGGACACCAGTGATTGTGGTAGAAGCATGACAGACTATTCATAGTGGAATTTATGTTCAAAGGAACACGTATTTTGGATGCATGACCAACATTGAAGGGGTGAAGGAGAAGACCACGTGGTAGGACGTTCCAAATGTACTTGCTATGGAATTGAGATGGGCATTGCTATAGTTGCTGCAGAAGCAATTTTCTATGGATGTGGATCCTTGACTATGGATTGTGTGGAGCCTTTCTTGGCTACAAATCACGAAGAGCCATACTTTGGTATGGAACTCCCAAGTCAATGTTGTGGAACTGGGAATTGGGACGTTGGGTAGCTACAAGAAAAATCTGGACAGTGTGCTACAGAAGTGGAAGCTAGAAATGAAGGGGCATGGGTGTTGGTAGCTGAAGCAAGCACATGAGAAGATGAAGACAAAGAGTTTGCTAAAGAATGACAGATACAACATGCATGGAGAAGAAAGGAATGGAAATTACATAAGATCATGAAGGTGGAGCACTTGAAAAGGCTGCCATGGTCTGGTGCTTGGCAACGAGTGAGTAAGAGAGGGTTCATAGAAACCAGAACTGTTTGATTGTCCAAGTGATAGATAAGATGGATTTCTAAGATACCATTGACGTGTGTCGATATGTAACTCATGTAATGTATTGTACCAATGATAATATGAATACCATTGATGTTGCATATATCTTTGTGTGGATGAATGCTACTGTGTTGTGTTGTTGTAGTTATGTTAGGCATTGTTGTAGATTGTATTACTACGTATGATGATTAAGGTTGCAATAGAGATGAATGTGAACACATACAATTGTTGGTCATTCTCCGTGTGAATGTGTGCATCATGAGAGCGATATTTTGAGTCTAAAAATGGTGCAGTGAGAAGTCTGTGTGTAGACCTATGCATCGAGGCTGTATTCTTTTGTGTGTGTGATGAGGTCATTAACCTATGTGTGGCTCATTGAAATGGGGAATTCCTTGGGCTATAATCCACAGGGTTCCAGTTAATTCATTACTGAGTAACATATGTATTAGTGGGCAGAGTTATGTTGTGCAGGTTAATAAAGCTAATAAGGTTAATAAAGAAGCATAAAAAATAAAGTATGGGTACATAGTATGATGCAAAGAAACTAGAGTGCTATAAGAAGAAGGCACTCAATGTTGAAGCTGATCAAGAATAGATGATGTTAACAAGTACAGGACCAGATGCCGAGGATAAGTGCGGAGACGTCTCCCCTTAGTTTCATCAAATGAGGGAAATAAGTGCCACAAAGTAACATGCATGTAATTTTGTGCAAAATTCAAATTTCTTGCTCTTTTAAAGCTAGGAGTTAGAATATAGTACTTGACCTGAACATAAACTACAACCCAAAATGGTTGAATGGAATGTACAAAATAAAAAGCCTAGAGAGGTATCGCTAAGATAATGAATTGATCAACTATGCACAGGATCATAAATAGTATACATGTTCAAATTTGGGGATAAATTTGAAACCATAGTATGTATTTATAGCCTATGAACCACTTAAGAGTTAACTTCACTAAACTAAACAAGGACCAAGAAGGAGTTTTTTTAGGCAATTGACTTGAAATTTCACTTGATTGTTTGGTTTGAGAAGTTCTAGAGTAATTTTCTATTCTTTCTTATCATAGTTTTCAACTAAAACCTTGCTCAACACTATATTTTATTTGCATATATCTTAATGATTTGCTGCCAGAATTGCTCATCAATTTGCTACCAGAAATTCAGAATGAATTGATTATTTAATATATGGTTTGTCTCATTAAATTCTTTGAGTATTCTTGAAGATATTTGTTTTTATTCTCACTTTGTGGGACATATCAGCATTACCCTCAAAATCCACTTGACAATAAGGGTGAAGCCTCGCAAGTGGATAGGATTTTCAAGATCCCATACCTCGAATTGCTAGGAATAATTTCCTTCTAGATTTTATTATAAGTTATAACTAATTACCTATTTGATCTTTATTTCAATTGTGAAATGTATAAAATATGTATTGCGGAAAGCAATTTATCAAATGATATTAATAATTAATGAGAGTAATAAACAAAAAAGTGGGAAGAAATACAAGAATTTGACAATGAATTCAGGTCTTCGTTCCTTTGAGAATAGCATGTCTTTAGTAGATTGGTGATCACTTTATAGACTGACAGGCTAGCCTTGACCAAATTATATCTTAATTGTGCAATTCACAGTACAACATATTTTCTTCCTTGTTACATTTCATGATTTGAGTTGATTGCTTCCTAAAAATATTTGAATTTTGGCTTGAGGATTATTTCCCCTATCCTATGGAGACAACAACCGTACATTGAGTCCATATCAATAGAATTTTGGTGAAAAGTATATAAGCTGCATGACATCTCTGCAATACAACATGTCTATATTAATGGTGCATACAAACTATTTGGCAAAGATTCCTAGAATAAATTGTTATAGAGATTTGATAGAGGCGAGCTTGTTGGGAAGTGGGTTGCATTATGGTTTGTTATTAGTGGACTACATGCACAGTATATTCACTTTCATAAAGTATGTTTGTTTAATCCTCTAGTCATCTTTATCAGCCTCAAAATTGGTCCTATTTAAGGTGACGTGCATATGTTAACCCAACATTGGCAAAATACAAAATATGGATAAAATTCACATTGAAATTAACAGAAAATTATGTCTCATTTTGGTGTTGTCTTTGATGTTGTATGAGCTTCACTAACATGTAGAAAGTGGATATGTTTCATAGAACAACCTGCATATTTTTTTAGTTGATTATGTTAATGGCTATGTTTAAACTTCAAACACAACCGAGTACTAGCAGGCTTGAGGTGTTTATCACACAAACAGTTTTTATTTCTTGCGCCCTTCTTCCCCTCAATGGATGCAAGTGAATGCACCTTTGAGGTATTTTGGAGTCCCATTTGTGAAAATTTATCTTTCTCTTGAAGGATGGATGCAACAAAAACATCCAAAGTATGCATTTTGTAGGAGGTTCCAAGAGCCAATTTAGTAGAATGGAAAGTAGAAACAAAGATATTATAATCAAGACCCAATTTGGAGATAATATAGAGTATCATTTGCTAACTATCCTTCTCTATCTTACACACATTGATCTACAAGACAACTGAATTGAACTTGGTGAAAAACTCTTGAAAAAAGTCAAAATCACTTGGTCTCAAGATCATGAGTTCCACCTCCAATTGATGGCTCCTCATTTCATCTTGTGTTCCGAAGAAATGCACAACATACTCTAAACTTCATTTGAAGTATTCTTGGCTTTAATGTGGTATATTATATTTGGAGAAATAGTATAGCAAAGCAACCTAAATGCTTCATCCATTCTGTTCAATTATTTAATTTTTTCAATTGCTAAGGTTCCACCTTTGTATCCATTGTGAACCCGTAGAGCCTCGTCATCCTCGAGAGCATCTCTACTCTTGATTTCCATTCATAACAATTGAAGGGTTTAGAATATTTTTGGGAGATAGGAAATACATGGCTACAAAGAGCTCTTTGAGGGTTGCAAAATCCTTTCTTCAACCTACAATAGCTTGATCCTTGACAAACAATTGCTAAAACAGAGACTAGTTTAGTATCCATATAGATCTAATACCATGTAAAACTTGAGCATCTATAGATCAAGGCACAAATACTAGAGAGATCAGATGTGAAAAGGGATAAATAACCAATAATTGATGTAACACATGTATTAGCATTAATCATCACACAAAAATATTAGAACAAATAAAAAGAAGGAATGATGTATTTCATTAATCTTCAATGAATGAAGTAAATAGCATAAATAATTACCCTAGACTTAAATTCGAATTAGGTAGTTATGAGCCCTAATTAGGTATAACTGGAGTGAATATATCCTCATGATAGCATGCACACTCACTAGAGTGATTTAACTACCCCATCGCTACACTAAGTGAACCCTAAGTGAACTAGGAGACACTCTAATTGTAGTTCCAACTACATTCAAGCTCAAGTGACTAAGTATAGGCACATGCATGTGATCCAGGCACACCAAAGACTCATCTAGCACACATGAAGCTAATTAGATCCTTGGAAGTGAACTAATATATGCATTAAATTCATATTGAATTGACATGAACTAAACTGAACTAAACTAAACTAACCAAAGTTGCATTGGAGGAGGGCACCATTTAGGCCATGCATGTCAGTATTAGGTCCCTTTTATTTTTAATTGGTTTATGAGCAAGGGTTTAATAAAAGGGTTTTATTTTCTCTTATTCAGATCATGGTGAACCCAAGAGACAAGGTCACATTGATATGGAAATCAATGAATTTGCAATTCTGAAAACCATACAAACTGAGCAATTTTTATTAATATACAATTTTTTTTATTAATATATAGTACCCCGTCGGTTATCCGATGTTCAATGCCTAGCAGCTGTTGTCATGTCAATCCAATGACGCTGCTGTGGCTCCGACGATAGACTATCATCACATTTTCGACATCAGATTACACAAAGTCAGCAAATTTCATCAAAGCTGAAGCAAATAAAAACTACAGTGAAGTCAAACTAATGAGTGGTAAAGGTGATATAGCTATAGCAACAGATAACCATGCTCTGTAGTCAAGAAAGCATGAAGAAGAGATTAAAAACAGAATGACGTGGCAATATAATCCAAGAAGACAGTCAAGATTCAGGTACCAAAACTTTTTCAATGGATATTGTTATTGTTGTTCTGACTTTGGTCATAAAGCTGCAAGTTGTGTTTTTAACTTTAGAAACATACACCGAAGAATGTTTAGCAATAACCAAATGCTGCGACATAGAGTGAAACAGTCAATGAGCAAACAAGAGCATCATTCTACTTCATCTCCAACTAGAAGAAATGACAGAAATATCAGTTCTTTTGAGCTTTTGTACAATAGACTAGAATGTTATATTTGTCAGAATTTTGGACACAAGGCCACAGATTGTTATTTTAAGAATTATGAATCAGATTCAAGAGTAGATTACTCAGTTAAAAAGGCAAAAGTATGGAAGAAGAAAGAAACCAACCAGTGTGGGTTAGTGCTTTCTGCTCAAAGACAAAAATACCCCTGGTATATTGACAGTGGATGTTCCAAACACATAACTGGTGATAAAAGTAAATTTCTGTCTCTGAGCGAACACAAATCAGGAGATGTAACTTTTGGAAATGATGCTTCAGGGAAAATTGGAGGCAAAGGATTGGTAAGCCTGAATAGTGGTAAAGGGAAAGCTCAAGATGTATTGTTTGTAGATGGCCCTAAGCATAATCTTCTTAGTGTCAGTCAGGTATGTGACAGAGGATGTGAAGTTGTTTTCACCTCTAAAGATTGCAAAATAAAATCTGTATCTTCAGGAGAATTGGTTTCCAAAGGTATAAGAACAGAAAACAATGTCTATGTTTTGAAAGAAGATAAGGAAGAATGTCATCTAAGCAAGTATGATGAGAGTTGGTTATGGCATAGAAGACTTGGACTTTTGAATTTTGATCATTTAATCAAGCTTAGAAATAATGGAGCAATAAAAGATTTTCCAAAGATATCAAAACCATATGATTATGTATGTAAACCTTGTCAAATGGGAAAACTGACTTGAACACAATTTAAATCCAAAAGCTTTACATCAACAGATAAACCTCTTCAATTAGTGCATATGGATTTATGTGGACCATCAAGAAAGGAAGGTACAGGAAAAGAAAACTATTTTATGTTGGTTATTGATGATTATTCTAGACTAACATGGGTTGCTTTTCTGAAAGAAAAATCTAAAGCATTTGAAAAATTCAAAGTATTTAAGGCTCTGACTGAGAATCAAACAGGAAAAAGATTAAAAGTAGTAAGATCTGATAGAGGAGGAGAGTTATGTTCAAAGGACTTCAAAGAATTCTGTGATGAACAAGGAATCAAAAGAGAATATACGATTTCAGGGACTCCACAACAAAATGGAGTAGTTGGGAGACAAAATAGATCAATTCAACAGATAGCAAGGTCAATGATGAATGAAAGAAATATTTCTCAGACATTCTGGGTGGAGGCAATTCACACAGCTGTTCGTATTCTTAACAAAGCTCACTTAAGGCCAAATAGTGATAAAACTCCTTATGAATTGTGGTTTGGGAGACCTTCTTCAATCAAGCACTTTAAAGTCTTTGGAAGTAAATGTTATATCAAAAACAATGGTGAACATCTTGGCAAATATGATGATAGGGCTGATGAAGGTATCTTTTTGGGGTATGCCAAAAACAGTAAAGGATACAGATGCTATAAGAAGAAGTTGCATAAAATGGTTGATACCATTGACATTAAAGTTGATGAAGGTATGCTTGTGAAAGACACTCAGATAAGCAGTGTTGAATCAAATACAGAGGATACAGATGAAGATGAAGAAGAATTGGTCCAAGAATCAGAAAAGGAAGACTATGAGTCATATAATGAAGGTACATATTCACAACAACAATTAGTAAAACCCCCTTCAAGAATTATTCAAAAAAATCATCCTGAAAGTCATATTATTGGTAACAAAAATGAAGGTGTACATACAAGAAGAAAGTTACTCAAGGATTCAGAACAGTCTCACATTGTTTTTCTATCTATAATAGAAACCAAGAATTTTTATGAAGAAAGTGAAGATGAAGATTGGATAAAAGCCATGAATGAAGAACTTGATCAGATTTAAAAGAATAATACTTGGGAACTTGTCCCTAGACCAACATACAAGAATGTGATTGGTTCCAAATGGGTGTTTAAAAATAAAATGAATGAACAAGGACAAATTGTGAGGAATAAAGCTAGATTGGTCTGTAAAGGGTATGCCTGAATTGAAGGACAAGATTTTGATGAAACCTTTGCACCTGTGGCAAGAATGGAAGCTATTAGAATGTTTCTTGCTTATGCCTATCACAAGAATTTCAAAGTTTATCAGATGGATGTCAAGTCAGCATTCCTCGATGGAGATCTAGAAGAAGAAGTTTATATGGAACAACCTGAAGGATTCTCACTAACAGACAATCCTGATTATGTCTGCAAACTAAAGAAGGCTCTGTATGGATTGAAACAAGCACCAAGATCCTGGTACTATAGACTAGACAAATATTTACAAGAAAAAGGATTCAAGAAAGGCACTATTGATAGTAATATGTAAATCAAATCAGAAGGTGATGACTTATTAGTTGTTTTGGTTTATGTTGATGATATTATTTTTGGATGCACTAATGATTCGTTTGTTCAATGGTTTGCTAATGCCATGCAATCTAAGTTTGAAATGTCCATGATTGGAGAACTATCATATTTTTTTGGTCTTCAAATCACTCAGAGTTTTGAAGGTCTATTTATCTCTCAAAAGAAGTATCTGAAGGAGATGTTGAAGAGATTTCAGATGGAGGATTCTTCACATGTTAGTACTCCTATGATTGTTGGCTGCAAACTTAGCAAATATGATATTCACCTGATGTTGATCAAAGAACATATAGGTCAATGATAGGCAGTATTTTGTACATCACTGCATCTCGTCCTAATATTATGCATGCTATTGGAATGGTAGGAAGATTTCAGTCTGCTCCTAAACAAAGTCAGTTGGTAGTTGCAAAGAGAATTTTTAAATATCTGAAAGGCATAAGGAATTATGGTCATTGGTATCCTAGAAATTGAAATTTTCAGTTAATTGCATATTCAGATGCTGACTGGGAAAATTGTCTGCATGAGAGAAAAAGCACAATTGGAGGTGCATTCTTCTTAGGTGATTCATTAGTAGCATGGATGAGTAAAAAGAAAGATTCAATATCCTTGTCTACTACTAAAGATGAATACATTTTTGCTACCACCTGTTGTACAGAGGTACTTTGGATGATTCAAACTCTTGCAGATTTGGAGGTGAAATATACTAAACCCATCCCCATTCATTGTGACAATACAAGTGCTATTAGTGTGTCTAAGAACCCTATCCTGCATTCCAAGACTAAGCACATCCCGATCAAGTATCATTTTCTAAAAGAGAAAGTCACAAACAGAGTGGTTCAATTCAATTTCATTTCTTCTACATAACAAACTACTGATATCTTTACTAAAACGTTATCAAAGACTCATTTTGAATATATCTTCCAAAAACTAGGTGTCATACCCTATTCCAACTGATCTCCTCACTTTGATAGGGGGAGCTTGTGTTTATTGAACATCTTATAGGAATTTGGAGCGATTTCAAGTTATTTTCTCATAAACAAGTATTTTAGTTTTATCTTGATAGGGGGAGCTGTGTTGTACACAGTATCTTTGACATTGATGTCAAAGGGGGAGAAGTTCATGTAACTGGAAAATTCATAGTTGGGAGATCAGAAGAAGGTGTTCCAGAGTTTTGGGTTGCCATCAATGCCAAAGGGGGAGATTGTTGGTAAGACTAACACAGAGGTATTCTAGTTGTCGTTGATGGCAATACATATTCAGATCAGAAGGACAGAAGCAAAAAATTGAAAGAGATGCATGCAGACTTGGTGGGGTTTTGGTTTCGTGCCACAACGGCGGGTGGAGTTTTGGTTTCATGCTGCAACGACAGGTGGAGTTTTGGTTTCAAGCCACTATGGTGGATGGAATTTTGGTTTTGTGCCACTACGATAGGTGGAGTTTTTTTTTTGAGCTGCTGCAGTGGATGGCTTTTTGGTTTCGTGCCGCTACGGCAGATGGCTTTCTGGCTTCGAGCCGCTACGGCGGATGGCTTTCTTCCGATGCAGGTGGATTTTTGGTTTCGTGCCACAACGGTGGGTGACTTTTTGGTTTCGACGACGGATGGTTCTTGATTCCTGAGCCACTATGGCGGATGGTTCCAGAATTTCGAGCCGATGCGGGTGGATTTTTGCTTTCGAGCCACTATGACAGATGGTACCTGACTTTCGAGCCACTATGGTAGATGATTCCTAACTTCTGAGCCGATGCGGGTGGGTTTTTGTCTTTGAGCCACTACATTGGATGGTTCATGTCTTCTGAGCTGCAACAAGGGGTGAACTTTTATGTTTTACTGTCGGGGTAAACTCCTGATGTTTTTTTGTTCTGCTACAGCAGATGGCTTCTCAGGTTCATGGTCGCTACGGCGGTTGACCTTTTGTTTGCATCTTTGTTGTTGAAGCACGATGGGGGGCTTACATATCCTAAGAACAAGGTCATAAAGGAATTTTATGAAGCGTCTAAAGGCTTAACACATGAACAAAATTCAAAAACATTATGTGTACTATAACGGTTGTTGTTCCTTCATTATTTTTCAGTTATAGAATTATAACTAACTCTTGATCAGGATTACGAAGCATTGGGAAGCTGAAGCATCTCGGTGGGTGGTGTATAAAAGTGAGCTAAAGCGATCTGAGTTGTTGTGATGTTCATTGGAGATGTTGAACTCCACGAGTGCAGAAGAATGAGTTGAAGAGAAGAGCAGAGACTGTGTATGTACAACACAAAAATCAAACAATGAAAGAACTAGATAATATATAGAAGAGACGGAACTAATGAAGAGTAGAGATAAAGAAGACCTGAAAAATAATAAAGACAAATGTTGAGTGTAAAAGAACAGAGAAGGTGAAGAGACATAAGTAGAATGAAAGCAGAGCAAAAGAACGGAACAAAAATAAAGTGGTAAGCATCTTTTTATCAGTATCACTGTATTGTATTGATTCCAAGTAATTATAGAAAATCAGGGCGGTAGGGAGGTTCTAGGGAAGACTGTTGTCCTCAACTTTCAGTGGGTGCTGAAGAACTTTGAGAGTTGGTACTCTCTACAAGTTGGTGCTTGTAATTCAGAGGTTGTAGCCTCATTAGAGTAGGAGCTCAAAGAAAGAGAAGATGTACAGAAGTTGAAGCTTGCCTAACATCCTAAGAAGAAGAGATTTTTTTCTTTATGGGTTTCCATAAGGAATCTGTGTCTCTATGTAATTTATGTGATTGAATGTTGATGGTTTGGTTTACATATTAAATCTGTTGTAACAAAGTTTCTGCTAGCAAAGAATGAACACACTTTTCATCATAACACATTGACTGTCATAAAATATCAAGGATAAAATTGTATAAAATTGTTTAAGCACAAAAAATAACTGATTCACCCCCCTCTCAGTTATTTGACACTTTCAACATCTCTCCCCCATCGTCCATATTTACCCAACAATATTCTGAGGTAGCCGATTTGGAAATCAATTGTTTCGCACTTAAATGATTGTTAACACTAGATTGATTAAGAGGCTCCCCTTCTTGAACAAACTCTTCTTCATGGTCGAACTCTGTCATTGGCAGATTCTCACCAACATTCGTTGGTAAGATCATTTTGTCGATGGGCATGGTAGAATGCTCGATTCCTTCAATTTCTTGCTTGGGAATGCTAGAAGAAGGTGTCCTCCCTTGAGTGCGTCCTCCTCTTATTGTACTTCCTGCATGGTTAGTACCTGGGGGGTAACATATGCGTATACAAGCCTACATGTACTATCTCTTATTCTATGCATGGATGAACTGCATGATCTAGGATCACAGGGACTTGCAGCGGGCAATATTCGAATGAATTTGTCTATGCGTCTTACTCGTCCCTCCTCCAGAATCACACAAGACTATTTTCAGAGAAAAACATGTCATACACAATCTACTCAAAGGAAAGAAAAAAATCACAACTACAAAACCAAAATAACCAACAAAAATTGCAATATCCTTGGAAACTCCTTGGCAGCGACGCCAAAATGACAAGATTTTCTTTCACCTTCTAATAAAATGCAAATCGAAAGTTGTGCATAAATTATCAACCCAGGGCCACAAAGGCTTATGAGCTACCTTACAAAGTATATGCTAGACACTATAACTTGGAACGGTTTTAACACAAAGGAGGCTTATATATTATAGAACTAGAATTAAAATGCAACTGTTGGTGAACAAGCTTCTAAGAAGATTACAACTTACAAAAAGAATTAGGTAATCAAATCAAAAGCACTAACTATCAAATTTAACAAACCTTGTTCTATGTTTTAACGTTCTGCTATGCTATAGAAAGAAATTCATGCTTAAGTCTGATTAAAACACATTGGAGAGTTCACACGAAAGCAATTTAACAAACAACAACTACGGTACAGGAATTGGAAAGAGCTAATTTAATTCAACAACCTGCTTCTACAGATTGTCAACAACAATTCTAATGAAATCATTCACCACAAAAGTACATGATTCAATTTTCATAATCCACACATTCCCCTCTGTTCACTAGCAATGATAATGAAACTTATACTATCCAATCATGTCAATACTCAAACATTCACATTCAACTATGATCAGCACACCAAATCCATACCTAAATAATTAAATCAATCATAAACTGCATAAGGCATTAATTTTATTGATATCAACTATGTGCATAAAGAAAATAAATTCTAACTACAACAGCACCTGTCATAGAAGGGGACCCTGCCTTCAGCGACAGGAGCTGAACAAGCCACTCACTCACACTAAACTAATTAACACATACCAATCAGGATAATATAGGAATTTTATATAAAAAGGTATGATCACAATAGTGTTTAATAGATCTATGAAAAATGATGGCTAAACTATCCTGTCAGAGATTCCAAGTTCTTATACATCAGTTCTCATGAGAGAGCTACGAAAGATCGTATAGTTACATCAAATTTACAAATTAGGCTCATCTGCTGATTCTCAGAATATTTTACGAGCCACCCCGGGAGCTAATACCATGGAGAGTGGAGATGACTTTAGGAATATGCAAAGCAATCAATACCCTCTTTGGATAACCCAACGAACCATGAATCATTTAAGACACAAAATCTTTGATCCCCATATTGATTTCACCACCATGTATGCGCTGGGTAGATGACCAAAAGGATGTAAAATAATGGGCATGGGAATATTATAGAAAGTAGTTACCAATTTGTTATAACTTGAGACTGATATACGAGTTGTCAAACTTATGTAATCCCTTCATTCTACAACGTAAAAGTAAAATGATATGGAACTTGAAGACACCGCTTCTTTAGTAGGAAATCATGACATCACAACTCTATCCAAATCATTAGCAATTGACAAATAACAAGGAAAATGAGATCAATCCTTACCAAAGCCAAAACTTCACCAAATGTAATGAAGAGAGTAAATAGTGATATAGGATTAAAGCAGAAAGTTCATAAACAAGGAAAAAAATTTGAACAAAAAGGGTCATATACACAGCCCTTCATCTCCCCCCAACCAAAAGGTTTGCATGTCCTCATGCAAACTAAGACTGTGATCCACTAACAGGGGTACTTGGAGAGCTATTTAGGTACACAAAACTCCACTTATAGGAAGAATAACCACCTTCTGTTGTATTGTAAAAACCCCTCTATTCACTAACGGCCTTGAAAAATTCACTTTCCTCTCCATCAACCATAGGGAACCAAAGTATAAGAAAATGAAATCGAAGCCTAATCCAATTGGCTTTATGCGTACTCATGTAGTCAAAATAGACTTCTGTTTTGTCTAGGGCTTGCTCAAACATTCGAACAGAGAAGGGATCCTTTCTTCTCAAGTCTGGACTCAAAGCATTAATCCTTCTTCGTAGATAAAGAAAAACCTCCAACCTGTGAAAGGGAATCCAATTCCTACATTCCTGGACAACTTTAAGTTGGGTGGTCTCCAGGAGAGTAACGAATGCTTGATCTTGCATAACCTGGTTCCTGGTTGTGAGTAATTTTTCAACTGATGGGGAACCTCCCATGCAAAGAGCATATTCCCATTCAATGTTGTCCATAGTGGTGGCAGCATTCTTCCATCTCAAATGATTTCTCATGAAGGACATGAATGCCCTCAGTTGTACTTCCCCTACATGAGGGTTTGGGTCCTAGTCCGCATAGTCTGTCATAACCAGATTATGCATATATAATTCACATAGAAAATCTTGTTCTTCGTCATTACTCCTGGAAAAAGCAGCAATGAACTGATATTTTGTCTCAATATGATCATTACCCCATGGTTACCATTGAAATTCTAAAAGATATAATTTGTTCCTTCAAAAAACAAAGTAAAGATTCGAAGGGGGTCTTAGATTCCTCATGGAATGAGCCAGATAATTCATGTATTCTTTTTCGAATTTCAGTTTCTCCACTTCTTGATGAAGCCTCCTTATGGCCAAGGCATAATCGTGTTTTTGTAGATTCTATGTAATTGTTTCCTTCTTGCTCCCTTTCATGCTTTCGTCGGCCAACTTTAGTTGTTCTTCCAATTCCCCTGTTATTGCTTGCAACTATGCTACCATTCCTTCCAAATTCCTTATTCGAGCTTCATTCGAAGGGATATCTTCATGCGTCTCTTGATCCTCTACTTCTTCTGCTTCATAACCCTCCTCGGGTTCCATAATTTTTATTTGCACACTATCCTCTGTCCCTTCATCGCTAAGTATCTCCCTAAAATCTTCCCTTTGTTTGCCTTCCAATTTCAAGGCTTCCAATAAGGTATCCATATTCTGTCCCCCTATCCTCTGTAATTTTTCTTACAGAGCTGCCATTTCTTCTGTTTGCTTCTGATAAGAACTTTCTAGATTCCAGTAATCTTTTCTCATCTTACCATAAGCTCTTCGGTATTTGCACAGCAAAAAATGCTGAAATTTCCTCATCTTGTTGCCTCGCTTCCCCTTGAATCTAGTCACCCATCATTTTCCTTCTTTTTGTTGTTCTTCTATGTTCTACAACCCAACTTGATTTTACTAGTTTTCATTGGTCCTCTTTGGCATGGTGAATGCTTCCCATCCTTCATCATATTCATTGTTTTGGCTAAGCAATTTTTCTTGGTCTTGTCACTCTTTTTGATCCCTTGATCTCGTCTAGGTATGGGGTACTTCTATTGAACTACTTAGGGTTTTAGATTGTAGGCTTCTCCTTTTTCCCGTATAGGATAATTTCTTTCTTGTGATTTCTGAAGTATTTTCCAACGTGTTCCTTTTCTTCCTCCCTGTCTACCTGGTGCTCAAGGATATGCCCTTGAATGATTCCCATGTCTGGTTCTGCTTCCATAGGGAATCCTACACCAATAATTCGATCAAACCATGATCTGCCAAACTGGTGTCTGGATTCTTACTACCCTTAACCATTTTACTCATCAATTCTAAGGATTTCCATAGAAAATACGGCATATTGATATGTTTATGATGCCTTAAATGGTTCATAATTTTAAAGTGATAAGAAAATACTAGACTAAACCGACCTTTACATGTAATGAATTTGCATATGCAAAGCGTCACTTCGGCCCATGGAATTGGCATTGAATTTCATCTCGTCCCCTTCTCTGTTCCTTGCACCAGTTCACCATGTTCCAAAAACGTGTCTATAAGCGGCTTTATTGGCACCCGCCTCTCGAACCATCTTTTGTCTATCTGTGTTAATCCAAAGACTCTTGCAATTGTCAACTCATCTGCTTGAATTTTCAGTCCACGTACCTCTACAACTGCATTATCATATGTGAGTGTGAACTCCATTGCAATCGCGGCATCTCCCTTCTTCATTTTATCAAAATAATCCAGCCACCCTACCTGTTGAAAAATTGTTTTCACTTCCCTGTATCCATAGACCATATCTGTATTCTCAGGTTCACTACGAATAGTTCCCCTCATAGTGCTTCGTTCCTTGTTTCCCTTCAAATTCTTACAATGCTTCATATTTTCCTGTTGACTCTCCAAACAAACTAATGGGCTTGGATTATCAGAAGGGGGGTTCATGATGTTGCAAGATGGCATCATGGTGTTATCAGTATTAGTCTGGCTAAAAGTTCATGGGTAGTGGAGTTAATACAAACTAGGATTAGTAAGTTTCCCTTGGTACAATAGTGGCTACTGTATTTGGAGGCACCTCTAAAGTCTCCCCCTGAACCAACTAGACACACGACCCTGTGTGGTACTATTGGCTTAATAGATCATGTTCCATCTTCCTGTCCTTATCAAAAGCAGATTAAGGATGGTTACGTACCTGCATTACCTGAGAAGCGACGGATGGAGTTCGATGGCTGATTCATTGCAGTGGTGCGGAGAAGGATAGAAGTTTCTCCACTCTTTGAGCTGATGGATGTGATAAACTGCCATCATTTTCCTTTGTTGCTGACGAATTGAAATGATGTCCTTGGATGGAATATTGTCGGGTAACTGATGTGACCCGTCTTGGCTGCTGAAACTGAATCTGCAATGCTGTTGATCAATGCTACATGATTCTTATCCTCCACATGTCGACAACGTCAATGATGCAGGGCCCGTATAGGTAAGAAAGGTGCCACCATGTGGACAGGGGTAGTTTGTGACATGGAAGGTAACGTGAAATATGACTGTTAAAGTGTTGGGCTATGTCGAAAAAGGAGCTGATAACATTGTGTGAAATGATTCCGTGGTGTTGCAGAAAGTTATGGGGACTAGAACAGAAAGAGATTCTGTAACATTACGAAAAAGTTATGTGGAGTGGATAAGGGGTTCTGTAATGGAATGGAACATGTTCTGCAATGGGTGGAAAATTATTCTGTAGTAAAACAGAAAAGGTTCTGCACTGGAACGGAAAAAATGTTCTGCAATAAAACATAAAAACGTTTTGCAATAGAATGGAAAATGTTAGAAGGGGGCATGTAATCAAATGGGAATGGCTTCTGTAGTGCTGCGGATAAAATAGTAGATGAAATCTGTATAAAACAGTATGAAAAGTATTTATATCCAAGAGAGCAGGGCCATCAATAAGCAAGTGATACCAGGGAGGAGACAGAATGAATGGGATATGAAAAATGAATGGGATAAGAAGAAGGAATTGTGGTAGAATGTCCCTGTAAAGAATCCAAAGATAGACTTATTAGTATCAAAATGATTTTTTCTCTTTTTTTATTTTTTTATTTCTTTTTATTTTTTATGTTTTCCCTTTTTTTAGGGCTGCGTCCTAGGAGGATTTTCACAGTCCATGTTTCATTTTTCTCTCCTTTTAGGGTTGCGCCCCAGGAGGATTTTCATAGTCCTTTCTTTCTTTATTTATTTTTTTTAATATTTTTTTTATTCTTCAGAAGTCGAGATAGTGATCTCAAAGTCTTTAATACACCAGCATGCAGCCATATTGCGGATGAACGCCTCTTTGGACAATGGTTTATTATATGGTCTTAGTCTATGACCGTTGGCCATAAGAAGAATTCCTTCACCATCAATGGTATTGAGTCGTACTGTACCATTATCATAGACTATTTCGATTTCATATGGCCCCAGCCAAAGAGTGCAAAGATTCCCTTTGAACTTTTTGAATATGGAGTCATAGGGAAGAGCATAGTCACCTTCCTGAAAATAATTAATTTTGATGAATTGATTATGCCACTTGGTTCGTTGTTGTTGGACAATAGTTGCACATTCGATGGGGGCCAATCTTAATTCATCAAGCTCATTAAGCTGCTGCAAGCAACTATGTAGGGCCTGAGATAGATCCATGCCTAATTGAAATGCAGTTCTTAATGTTTTAATCTCAACTTCTATTGCTAGGGTGACTTGCTTACCATAGACTAGTTGGTAGGGGGTCAAACCTATGGTACTTCTCCATGTTGTTCTATAGGCCCATAAAGCTTCAGGTAGTGTATCATCCCAATCCTTTTGATGAAGCTAAACAGTATTTGTGAGCATTAATTCCAGAATTCGGTTTGTACCTTCCACTTGCCCGTTAGCCTGAGGGTGATATGGTGAAGTTACTCTATGCTTGATATGGTACCATGTTGTAAGAGCTTTGATGAGTTTAGATGTGAATTGTGATCCTCCATCAGTAACAATCTCCCTCAGAACTCCAAACCTTGTGAAAATCTCTGCATAGAGGAAATCTGAAACTACCTACTCTGTTTCCCGTGGGAGTGCCTTTGCCTCAACCCATTTAGTCACATAATCTGTACATACTAGGATATATGATTACTGCTTGGATTGAGGTTTGATAGGGCCAACAAAATATAATGCCCATTTCTCAATCGTTTCCACCACAAGTTGAGTCTAAAGTGGCATTTCCTCTTACTGTAATGGTTGTCCCATTATTTGGAAACTATCACAACTCTAGACATGCTCTTGGGCATATTTAAATATGGTAGGCCAATAATATCCCAATTGTAGAATTTTATGGCATGTTCGTTTGTCGGCAAAGTGCCCCCCACATGGGTCATCATGCTAAAAATTGGATAAATTTCATCCCCACAAACACATAAACGAATCACTAAGTCTGGTCCTATATAGAATAAGTAGCCATCAATCCATGAAAATCTGCTACTCTACTGCACAATCCTCTTTTTTTTATTTTGATGTCATATGCCCCGAAAGTTTTCCTGCTACCAAATAATTTGCTACATATGCAAACCAAGGTACATCAGTAGAAATAGAAAACAAATTCTCATCTGGGAAACAATCATCCACTAGTTGAGTTTCTTCATTATTAATTATTCTTGAAAGAAAGTCAACAACCACATTAGTTTTACCAGGTTTGTCCATTATTGAAATATCGAGTTCCTATAACAATAAAAGCCACCAAGTGACAATGCCATTTGTGATAGGTTTATTCATAAGATATTTGATGGCAGAGTGGTTAGTGTGGATAGTCACTCGATATGCTGTAATGTAATGGAAAAATTTATTGATAGTGTAAATGACAGCCAGGAATTCTTTTTCAGTTACTGTATAATTAAGTTCTGCAGCAGTCATATTTTTACTAATAAAATATATGGCATAAGGTTTATGATATTCCTGTTGACCTAGAACTCCTCCTATGGCGGTATCAGAGGCATCTGTAGAAATGAGGAAAGGTACGGACCAATTTGGTCCTCGAAGGATCGGTGTTGTAAATTATTTCTATTTTAAAGTTTCCCAAGCTAATTGATAGGCATCCGACCACTCAAATTTTTTATTTTTGGACATAAGCAAAAATAATGGATTAGCAGTTTTTGAAAAGTTTTGAAAATTTCTTCTATAATAACATGCACATCCAATAAAACTGTGTACCACTTTTTGTGTGCATTGAACTGGTAAATTAAGGATCACCTGAATCTTTGTTGGGTCTACTTTAATGCCATCGGGAGATATAAGATGACCTAGGACAATGCCTTCAGTGAGCACCATTCTGCATTTTTCACTACTGAGACAGAGATTTACCTCCTTGCATCGTGTAAGTACTTTGTCCAAGTTATTCAAATCTTCTGCAAAATATTCACCATGAGAGGTAAAGTCATCCATGAAAACTTCCATTGTGTCATGAATAAGATCAGCAAAGATGCTAAGAACAACCCGTTGAAATGTAGTAGGAGCATTGCATAATCCAAAAGGTAACACCTGGGATGCAAAGGTACCCCATGGGCATGTGAATGCCATTTTCTCTTGATTCTCCGGTGATATCCTGATTTGATTGTAGCCACTGAAGCCGTCCATAAAAGAGAAATACATTTTTCCTGCAAGCGTGTCCAACACCTGATCAATGAAAGGTAATGTAAAATGATCCTTATGTGTAGCTTTGTTTAATTCCCTGTAATCGACACAAATACGCCACTAGGAACTATGACCAGAACTATGATCCTTCTGTTCTTCTTAGGAACTATGACTAGTGGAGACACGCATTTGCTGTCAGAGATGGGATAAATAAACTTTGCAGCCAATAACTTTTGAAGTTCTTCTTTGACCACCTCTTTGAGTGTCGAATTCATCCTACGCTGAGGTTTCATGATGGGTATACAATCGTCTTTTGTGTAGATATGATGTGTACACAATTCAGGGTGGAGACCTTTCATGTCACTATAATCCCATGCAAATGTAGTTTTATGTTTCTTTAGTACCGAGGTAAGCATTTCTGTTTGTTGCGTCGACAATGTGGAAATGATCTTTAAGGTCTTACCAGGTTCAATTTCCACTTCCTTGATTGCATAATCACCATGAAGCGTAAAAGTAGTATCAGGTACTGTTAAGTCAGTAATTTTTTCTCCATTTTTGGTTTGTTTTCTTCAATTTTGGTTTGTTTTCCAATCACCCTCAGTTAAATGTTTGGTTTACTTTTCAGTTTTGGTCTCCTTGGAGATTTTATTGGTGATTGATTAGTTTTAAATAGTTTTTGAACACAATTTGTTTAGGTTTTATTTGACTTTTTAATGGTCTTTTTAGATTTTAAAAAGGGGTAAAGAAGGTTTATGTTCAAAGTTTGAATCAATAATATGTTTAGAGATCAAGTAAACTTATTCTTTAAGCCTAATAATGCTCTAAACCTCCGACAATTTAGCAAAAAGCTGTAAAACTGCGAGAAATTGGCTCAGGAAATATTCTTGTAGAGCTGGTGGAAAAGTTAACAAAGGAAGCGCTACAAGAAAATCGCGCCTCTCTGTTTTTCAAATATTTTTGCAGTTTTTCATCATGGGTATCATCTGGAAGTGATTGATTGTCTTTTGCAAGGTATTTTAACACGTGTGACTGTAGTTTAGACACGCATTTCAGCCGATCTCAGTCACGCAGCCAAAACGGGTTCATGATTGCTAAAAACGTGGAATTAGTTGGACAAATCATCAAATCTCAGTTTAAACTGTCAAATTTCTTGTTCCACATGCATTTTTATAGGAATGCAAGTTCGTGCAGAAGAATTAAAACGCTAAAAAACTGGATTATGTTCCTGTGAAGGAAGACAGAGCTTGCAACGTTAGCAGAAAGTTAGGGCTTCTTAATTCTTGCATTTACGGTTGAAGAGATGACCTGGAGACACCTGTGCACCTGAGGAGAGACTGTTGCTGCTTTAAAGAGAAGCCTTAAGCTCCAGCAGTCGAGAAGTTGGTAGGTACCTCACTAAAAAACCCTTATAACTCTAAGGTTTGGGTTTTTATGGTTGCGTGGTGATTTAAAAGAATGTGCTTGGAGGAGATGATAAGATATGTTGTAGGACAAAATTTCCACCACTGAAATAGCCACCAGGAGCCATTACAAAAACCTGAAGGAACAGAGCAGCAAAGAGTCTTCGAAGTTAAAGCATTCAGCCTGTAGAGTTTAGTGATTGATTGAAGGAAGAATGTTTATAATTAGTCCTCCCATATATTTGATACTCTGGCGATGATGCATGGTGTTTGTAAGGAGTTGATTGAAGAGTCTTTTCTCAAGACCTAATGCACTAGAAATTGCAGAAGATAGCACTCAGAAAATTCATAGATTTGTTGGTTATGCACAGAGGTTGTTTTGTTGATATATTTGAGTGGTTTATAAAACTGTGGAATTGTCATGATGTATGAAAACTTTGCTGGGAAGACCATGCTCGAATGACTGCAGGACATATAGGCTGAATGTACAAGAGTTGGTGACAGTTTGTGGCTTGGATAAAGATTTTGCAAACACTGGTGTATTTGTTCCTTCTTCTCATGCTGACAGTCCAACTTGATTCGATGAGCTTATGGTGATGTTGTGTTTGAACATATAAAGTACTGGAAGTTTTAGGGTTTGAAGTGAAGCTGTCTTGATGCTTTTGGATGCAGGCATTTAAGTGAAGCATTAATATACAATATCCATATCTTTTGACAGTTTTCCACTGCATTTAAGTACTCTGGACATTGCAGTGCCATTTTGAAGGTTTCAAAACAGTTTGTAATAAGGATGGAATTTCTGTTTAAAGACACAGTACACTGTTTTCCTAAACCCTAAAACCAGGAATTTGATTGGCTTATGTACCCTAACAATTCGACATTATGCTTGTTGATGTAGTTCGAAGTATGAGTAGATCTATACTGTGCTTATCACAGTCTTCCTGAAGGTTTGATCTAATATCATAGTGTATTTATTCATGAACCAAATTGTAGGGTGGACACAAGGGAAAGTTGATATTGCAGGCCTGTACAT
>LPNX010771636.1:89077-116889 GCA_001517045.1 Pseudotsuga menziesii | reverse complement strand
GAATTTTCTGGGAGCATGAGGAGGTCTGTTAGCTACTATACTTTCAGGCTTATTCAAAGATAAGTGTTGTAACTCTCTTGTACATTTACTGATGAAACTATGGATACAAGACTCTTTACCCTACTTTATGTCTGTGTTGGCTTTATTGTGAGCTTGTTCAGCTTCTTAATTGACAATTTCAGTGCTGGTTAATGTGTGTTTTCTAGCAGTGCTTGTCCATTATGTGTAAACTTCAATACAAGTTTTTTGTTAGATTTTTATGATATATATGCATCTTTATCAGTGATTGTGTTTGATTTAGTTGTTGCTTATCTGATGAATGTATTCCCTGCATGCTCTTGAAGTTTATGACCAAAACACTTAAAACAAAAACCCTAAACCCTAGTTTGAATTGAATTTACTCTTGAGATTGTGTTGGCTTGTTCCCCTAGCCTTAGGAACAATTTCTGGCACAAACAGGTACCATAGATGAACTTAGGATGCTGTCAATTTGTTGGATAGCATAGACCGAACTAAACAATTCCATAAAATCTCTCGAAGGACTATAATTGATAAATTAATTGAGCACATCATCCTCAGTTGGTAATTTTGCTGCCAACGATTGTTCAATCATGTAAAGTTGTAGGTTTTCATCTGCTTGCTCAACATCCTCTTCATTTGGCCACAAGGGAAGTTCTTGTTGTATCATTGGCTTCGCAGGAGGATACAAAGTGAGGTCCTTAAACACATTACCATGAGATATGTGCATATTTCTTGATCGGCAGCCAATATAATCATCTGTTGTGGCCAACCATGGTCGACCCACAATTAGAGTATAGCCTCCCAAGTTTGATTTTGTCTGTAAAAATGTGAAGTCCACAGGGTATTCCCATGAATCTACTAAAATAACAACATCTTCTATAATGCCATCTGGTTTGATGGGAGATTGGTTAGCCAACTGTAAAATAGTAGAAGTTTTTCAAAGATTTGTAATGCCCAATCTATCCATTGTTTGTTTAGTCATGACATTAATAGTTGCTCCCAAATATATCAATGTATTAGAGAAAGAAATGCAATTGATTTGTACTTTGATAACGGGACTACCAGGGTCAGAGTACTTAGCAGCAAGAGTGTTTCCCATCATTAATTCATCCAAATATCCTATCACATGAACTGTTGGGGGGTCTTTCCTCTTCCTGCCCGGTTTCTTCAAACATAACTCCCTGACAACTTTGGAGTAAATGGGGATGTCTTTGATAGCTTGGAATAGTGGAATCCTCACACATACATTATGTAATTCTCCTAGGAGATCAAATTCGGCTTGAGGCATGTCACGTCCCCATGCCCGATTTTCATGCGGAATTAAAAAATTTCTTAAAGAAACTTTGTCATTCTTTAAATCACCGAGCATGGTCGCGAAGACACTCTTCAACATCCCTGATCTGAATATAAAATCTACTGTTGAAATCCACCGCAAGATCAACGGCTAAAAATCAACCCACAAAAATCAATGGTGCGGAAAGGCTATATTGCAGAATCAGAGAAATGCAAAACGCAATCCCACATTCTGCATCCCGCAATTGTGGAAGGGAAATTTCGGGAAGGAATTACGGAAAACAAATTTTGCCAAACGACATTTCCACATCCCACATTCCGCATCCCGCAAGTGCGGAAAGTAGATTTCGCCAAACGACATTTATGCATCCCACATCCCGCATCCCACAAGTGCAGAAAGAAAATTTCGGAAAGGAAATTTTCAGGAAGCATATTTCGCCAATGACATTTCCACATCCCACATCCCACAAGTAGTGGAAAGAAAGTTTTGGGAAGGTTAAATCTGCGGAAATTCGATCTGGTAATGAAAATTTTTAAGTCTAAAACTGATTTCCAACATCCAAGCCATCACCAATCCAGCCGATCTAACTTCATAACAACTTAGAAAATTCATCGAAGTAATTACACACATAGATGCATCATTCATGAAATCTACAGATGAAACACAACACATTCTATTCAAGCATTCATCATATTCATATTCATTTATAAAAAAGTACAGTTGTAGGGATTGAAACACAAGAAATACCTATCTTTATCAGAGGCTTGTCTCGCAACCAGCTATGTCGCTGCAACGTTCCACCCAACCATAGGCCAGTGTGCTCATCACTCTCTCAGCAACACTGGCACCCCCGACCTGGGCATGATTTCCCCAAGGAATAAGGAACACTAGCAGACTTCCCCATAGCCAAGGATATAATAAAACTCAATAAATCCAACACAGTTGGGTTTATCAATCTTACACAAGCAATGATTTACACATAGCCGAAGTTTATACAAGTCACATCCAAGCCAACATATGGGTTTATCAGGATACTAGCCAAGCCATCCTTCCAATTGGGTTTATCAGGCTTACACAGGCAGTGATTTACACTTAGCCAAAATTCACATGAGACACAGCCAAGACAACAGATGGGTTTATCAGGCTACCAGCCAAGCCATCCTTCCAGTTTGGTTGATTAGGCTGCCAAGGAGGTGGAAACACTGACTGCTAAGCTAGTGAGCTCAATCCCAGAGCTATGGACACCTGCACTAGATCTAGCCTGACTTCTAAACATTTACACACCCAACACAAGGAAGCATCCCCTTCTCTGCTACATAGTCCCTCAAGCCATGCCTTCCCTTCCAATGCTATTCCAGGTATGCAAAGAAGAAAATAAACCCTCTAGATTGGTCTGTGAGGTTCCTTCACACACTAGGTTTATCAAGCAAGTCTAGACTCCATTTCCTTTCCACAAATCAGTTCATATGTCAACGAGGATATACACACAGTGATCTTAGTTCTAGGATCCACAAAAAGTAACAGAAGCCAAGGAATACACACACACACAGCAATTACGAATTTTTGAGCACTACCTGAGCCCGACCGACTACTACAATTACCAAAACGAAATCGTTTGTTGCTCATTCGATTCAAAACACAAATCGGATTCTAAGAATTCACATTCAGGAAACGACTAACAGACAGGAAAATTATGAAAAGGAAAACGATTCATAGAACAAGAAAATTCCTGAAAGATCAAGAATCAGAGCGGTTTTTGCTTGCTGCGTGAATGCCAGAATGTCTTACCAAAAACGTTCCACACATTGCAAATCGTGAGGGGAAGGTGAAACACGATTGCATGAGGGAAAGGAATGATTTTTTTTTGGTGTTTTCTTACAGAAGAAAATTTAATTTTTTTTTTCCAGAAATGGTGCTCTTCCCATTTCGAATTTCTGCCCACTCTTCCAAATCTTAATCGTCGAAACATAAACACTAAATCGATCGTAGGGATTTTTCCTTGAGCTTCACACCATGATTATTTACATCATATTATTTAAATGCAAATGGGGTCAAAACCGGGGTGTTACATTCCCCTCCCCTTTCAACAGCACTGTCCTCAGTTCTTTACAACATTGAACAAAAATGATTTTCTAGTACTGCCCTCAGCAATCCGCATAATTGAACAAAAACGGATGTGCCAGTCGCATGGCATCCTCTAGCTCCCATGTAGCTCTTCAGGACCGTAGTGCTCCCATTCCACCTTTACCTGTCCTATTTCTTGGTTACGAAGCATTGTGACCTTCTCGACGAGGATGCGCATGGGCTTGATTTGGAACTCTCCCTCTGGTTCCACCTGCATCACATCCCAATTTATTACATGGTTAGGATCATGTACATATTTCTTAAGCAAAGAAACATGAAAAACATTATGAGCCCTAGTGCTAGCAGGTAATGCAAGTCTATATGCAGCTGGTCCTATTCTTCCAAGCACTTCAAAAGGCCCATAGTATCTAGGAGACAACTTGGCACAACTCCCAAGCTTCAAGGAACTTTTGTTTTCCTTCACCCTAAGGTAAACATGATCCCTAATACTGAACTCTCTATTCACCCTATGCTTATCTACATAGATTTTTTGTCTGTCCTGGGTTGCCTTTAGATTTTGTCTAATTTCTACAACTTCCTACTCCATGTCCTTGAGCAATTATGTACCGATCACAACTATGTTCAATGGGTTATGCCAAGTTACTAGTATTTTGCACCTCCAGCCATACAAAGCTGATGATGTATTTGTAACTTCGGAATGTATTCATCTATGTATCTTATGTATTGTAACCCAATCTTTATTCTGGGATGTATCTATAATGTAATTGAGTCATATTGTCATGCCCCGATGTTCTGATCGGGAGGATCAATAATGTAAACAAGTCATGTCAAGTCATAGTGAGTAACCCTCTGATTGTCTAAGGGTTAAAGTCCCCGCAGTTCCGGGGCATTAGGGTTATTAGACTCTCCTAGTAGAGGTCGGCCCTAGTAGGGTTTTAGTCATGTCAGGATAAGTATAAATAGAGAACTGGAGTCTCTATTTATCACACAACTCATCCACACTCAAGTGTAGCGCATAGTTGAGGAAGGAGAAGACACTGGGCTAGATAAGAAGAAGATTACTGCTGTCGGGAGATCACTTAATGTTTTGGGGCTTTCACTGTTTTGGTGTTGATTCTATCTCTGAGGAAGTTGTGGGGTTTTCTCCTTTATGGTTTCCCCGAGGAAAAACATTTTGTTCATTGTCTCTTGTGTTTGATTGTTGTACTTGTTATTCTCTTAGTTAAAGATCCTAATAATGCTAGCTTAATGTTGAAAAACTAACATGGTATCAGAGCTAACCTGAGAAGAAGACCCTGTGCAGCTGTGGGAACTAGGGCCTCCTAGTTTGTGGATCTTCCTCCACAGATTTTCAGCAAAAGTAGGGTGGAATAACTCTCCTCATTAGGGCACATCTTTCTGTCGAAGCAGAATCCAATTTTGAGGTTTTCAGTTTTGGACCCAACACTGCTGCCGAAAATTAGGACTTTTCACAGAAAAGGAATTTTTCAGTGAGCCCAGGCCTGGATTGATATCCTCCCCAAAATCGAAGTTAGGGACAAATTTCAAGGCAATTGGGTGGACAGATCTCTGGAAAAGCAAAAACCTAATTTGCTCCTGAACCAGCTCTGCAGGATTTTAGCTCAAGTTTCAGATCCGACATCTTGGCCTGGTAAGATCTAAGATCTCTTGTATTTCCATTTGAGATTCTCAGTTTAAGATGTCTCATCATACCAAGCTTAATGAAAAGCTTGAGGGAGCTAATAACTTCCGAGCCTGGAAGTATAGGATCTCCCTAGTCCTGGAAGAAAATGAATTAGACTCCTACATTCATGAGGAGGTTCTAGTTCCAGAGGGAGATGAGGCAAAGGCCTTACATAAGAAGAGAACGGTTATGGCAAAGAGAATCATTACTGATTCTATCAAGGATCACCTTATCCCACATGTGTCCTCTCTCAAGACACCTAAAGCCATGTTTGATGCCCTAACCAAATTGTTTGAAGGGAAGAACATAAATCGAAAGATGACTCTAAGGAATCAACTGAAGAATGTGAAGATTCAAAATGCAAAGACCATCCAGTCTTACTTCACAAGGGTTTCTCAAATCAAGGAACAATTAGAAGCTGTAGATGAAGAAGTGGAGAATGCAAAGATTGTGATGAGAACACTGAATGGCCTTCCTAGGTCATGGGATTATTTCATCCAAGGAATTTGTGCTAGAAAGAAGTTAGTCAAATTCAACAGACTATGGGAAGAATGTTCTCAAGAAGAAGCACGGATAGCAGCTCGAGAAGAGAAGATGGGAAGTGAAGACCAAGCTCTCATAGTCCACTCCAAGAAAAGCAGAAGAAGACCTCATTACTCCAAAGGTAAGGATCCTCATCACAGAGATAACAGTAGAAGAGACCTATCAAAATTGAGATGTTATACATGTGATGAAAGAGGACACTTTGCAAAAGACTGCCCTAAGGACAAGGGTCACTCTCATAATAAGAAGGGGAACAAAATAAGACAGCGTGCTCATACTGCAGAGGATGATGAACCATCCAAGAAGAGATCTAGATATGAAAGTGAAGTTTCTTCAAGCGAGGATGAACATGTTCTGATCTCCGCTCTCACAGGTAACATTACTCATGGAAGTGATGATTGGCTTATAGACAGTGGGGCTTCCAAACATATGACTGGATTCAAGGAATCCTTTGTGAGACTGTCAAAACATGAATCACCTCACAAGGTGAAGCTAGGAGATGACTACCAATATCCAATAAAAGGTAGTGGGGAATCTTCATATAAACTAGACTCTGGTAAGTCTCTAATAATGAAAGAAGTATTGTTTGTGCCAGGACTCAAGAAGAACCTTCTCTCCATATCAGCATTGGATGCAAAAGGAATGAGAGTTGCATTCATAGATGGTCAAGTAATCATGTGGACAAAAGGAAAGACTATCGATGATGCGGTAGTGATTGGAGAACAAGAAGGAGGTTTGTACAAATTGAAGGGCCATCCAAAACAAGCCTTGGTCCATGATACAGTAGAGCCAAGTGAACTTTGGCATAGAAGTCTTGCACATGTGCATTACAGAGCACTACGTATTGCAAGCAAAGTTGTTGAAGGTCTTCCAGAATTTCAAGCAAAACATGATGGGGTCTACAAAGGATGTGCGAAAGGGAAAAATACAAAGAAGACATTTCCCAGCAGCGAAAGCAAAGCCAAAGGCATACTAGAAATCATCCACTCTGATGTATGCGGTCCTATGTCATCAAACTCACTAAGAGGGTATGCATACTATGTTTCTTTTATTAATGATTTTTCTAGAAAGACATGGGTTTACTTCATGAAGAACAAAGACGAAGTATTCAGTAAGTTCAAGGAATTCAAAGCCTTCATCAAGAACCATACTGAAAAGAAGATCAAGACCATTCGATCATATAATGGTGGAGAATTCACTTCGAATGAATTCAAAGAGCTATGCAAAGAATCAGGGATTAAGAGGGAGTTGTCCACTCCTTATAATCCACAACAGAATGGGATTGCGGAACGGAAGAATAGAACCATCATGGAAGCTGCAAGAGAAATGCTTCATGATCAAGACCTTCCTATGCATCTTTGGGCTGAAGCTGCCATAACAGTGATGTATGTACAGAACTGTACTCCACATAGAGTACTCGAGAATAAGACTCCTAAAGAAGTCTTCTCCGGCAAGAAACCAGAAGTTAACCATCTCAGAATATTCGGTTGTCCTATGTACATACACATTCCAAAAGAGAAGAGAACAAAATTAGATCCTTTAGGAAAGAAGGGCATATTTGTGGGGTACTCTAAAAGCTTGAAGGCTTACAGAATCTATTTCCCAGGATATAAGAAGATTGACATCAGCAGGGATGTGACATTTGATGAAGACACAGCTTACAACAAATCCAGAAAGAGACCTGCTGAAGAACCTAAAGAAGCAGAAGTAGAAGTACCCAGAATTCATGATACAACCATGAACGAAGAAGCTCAAGAAGAAGATCGAGTTTTCGAACAACCACAAAGACCTGTAGATCCACCTCAGAAGAATCCTCATAAGAGGAAACCTGCTTGGGCACGTGAACTTATCCAAGGTGTGGAAAGATATGGGGCTCCAGAAGAGAATCATAGAGAAAGAAAGAGGACCAGATATTGGTCCGGGTATGTAGCTTTACTATGTGATTTCATTGATAAAGAACCTTCCAGTTATGAAGAAGCGACAGAACGAAAATAATGGAAGGATGCTATGATCGAAGAATATTAATCGATCATGAAGAATGATGTTTGGGATGTTGTCCCAAGACCAGAAGGGAAGTCAGTTGTAACTTCCAAATGGATCTACAAGATCAAGCATGCTGCAGACAGTAGCATTGAAAAGTATAAAGCAAGATTTGTAGCTCGAGGTTTCTCTCAGAAAGAAGGAATAGACTATGAAGAAAACTTTGCACCTGTATCCAGATACACTTCCATCAGATCAGTACTTGCTTTGGCTGCAGTGATGAAATGGAAGATACATCAGATGGATGTCAAGACTGCTTTCTTGAATGGTGTAGTGGAAGAGTAAGTGTATGTAGAACAACCACTCGATTTTCAGACACATGACAGAGAGTCTCATGTATGCAGATTGAAGAAATCCCTGTACAGTTTGAAACAGGGACCCAGGACCTGGTATGGCAGAATTGATAGCTTTCTATCCAGTTTGGGCTTTACAAAGAGTAAAGCAGATTCCAACCTTTACTACAAGGTTGAATATGGAAACCCAGTGATGCTTCTACTGTATGTAGATGATCTATTTGTGACAGGTACAGATGGGTTGATTGTTGATACGAAGAGAAAGCTTGCTGCTGAGTTCAAAATGAAGGATTTGGGGATGATGCATTACTTTCTAGGTATGGAGGTGTGGCAGAGTACAAATGGAATCTTCCTTGGACAAGGGAAGTATGCAGTAGAGATCCTGAAGAGGTTTGGGATGATGGACTGCAAGACTATGGCCACACCTATGGCATCGAACTTGAAGCTATTGAACAATGCTTCATCAAAGTCGGTTGATGCTACGATGTATCGTCAGATGATTGGGTCATTGATGTACCTGATGAACATGAGACCAGACATTTGCTTTGTTGTGAACACCTTGAGCCAGTTCTTAACAGATTCGATAAATGTTCACTTGATTGCTGTAAAGCATATTCTGAGGTACCTGAAGGGTACAGTTGATTATGGGCTCAAGTATGATGTGAATCAAAAGATTAACCTGGAGGGTTATGTTGATTTAGATTGGGCAGGCAGTGCCATTGATAGGAAGAGCACTTCAGGGTGTTTCTTTAGTATGGGATCAGGTGTAATCTCTTGGTTTAGCAGGAAGCAATCCTATGTGGCACTGAGTACAGCTGAAGTAGAGTATGTCGCAGCTTGTTCAGCTAGTTGTGAGGTAGTATGGCTACAGAAGCTACTGTCTGATATATTTGATCTCCAGTTGGATGCTACTTGTATACATTGTGACAACCAGAGTTGAGTGAAGTTGTCAGAGAATCCAGTGTTCCATGACAAGTCAAAGCATATCGAGATCAAGTATCACTATATCAGGGATATGGTGCAGAGGGGTGAAATGAAGCTCCAGTATTTTGCGATGGAGGAACATATAGCTGATGTATTGACGAAGCCATTGGTTGGGCTAAAGTTTGAGTACTTCAAGGAGAAGCTTGGTGTTCTCCAGATCGAGGTTTCCTCCAAGAGAAAATGACGAGACCCAAAGCCATTCTGACATGGTGGTTCCTTCCATGGTCAGATGTAAGGGCTGAGCCATTAGGTCATGGTGAGAGGATTGGTTCCTTCCATGTTAGATATGAGTGCTAGCCATTCTATCGAGTAGGACAGATGTAAGGGAAATTACCATTCTAGGAATGGAGGCACCTGGTCAGTTACCAGGAACACTCAGTCTAGGACTAAGTAGCCATTATGATGTGATAGAGGGATGTGTTCCCACTTGATCAGATGTAAGGGCTGAACCATTCTGTCATGGCTAAAGGATTAAGTTCCTTCCATGTCAGATGTGAGTGTTGTCCATTCCAACGAGTAGGTCGGATGTAAGGGCAACTGCCATTCTCTAGGAGAATGGAGGCACCTGGTCAACTACCAGGTAGCTCAGCCAAGGAGGACTGGGGGCCATTCTAATATGATTGCTGGGATGTGTTCCTTCATGATCAGATATGAGTGCAAGCCCTTTCATCATTATGAGCAGGATGTGTTCCTGCCTGGGTGGATGTAAGTGCAGAGCCTTTCTTCGATCATGTGTTGATCAGATATAAGTGTTGAGCCTTTCTTTACATCATGTGTTGATTAGATATAAGTGTTGTGCCTTTCTTTGCATCATGTGTTGATCATATGTAAGTGCAGTGCCTTTCTTTGAATCATGTGTTGATCAGATGTAAGTGCAGTATCTATCTTCGATCATGTGTTAATCAGATAGAGATGTTGAAGCCTTTCTTCGATCATGTGTTGATCAGATGTAAGTGCTGGGCCTTTCTGATATGATTATAGGATTAGTTCCTACATGATCAGATGTGAGTGTTGGGTGTGCCTTTCTGACAAGTAGGTCAAATGCAAGTGTTGGGTGTGCCTTTCTTCGATCATGTGTTAATTAGATGTAAGTGCAGTATCTATCTTCGATCATGTGTTGATCAGATAGAAATGATGAGCCATTCTTCGATCATGTGTTGATTAGATGTAAGTGCAGTATCTATCTTCGATCATGTGTTGATCAGATAGAAATGATGAGCCTTTCTTCGATCATGTGTTGATCAGATATAAGTGTTGAAGAAGACCTACATGGAGGCTAGGCCTACAACCAACATGAAAAAAGGGCTGGCTCTGTAGAACTTCCTATGACGAGAAGAATCATGAGATAGCACCCATGATGATTCAGATCTAGTGATGATAGCCAGTGATGATCCAGATCGAGTGATGATGATCCAGCAGTGATGATCCAGATCTAGTGATGATCCAGATCTAGTGATGATGACCAGTGATGATCCAGATTGAGTGATGATCCAGATCCAGTGATGGTGTCCCATGATGATCCAAATCGAGAGATGATCTAGATTCGAAGACGAAGATGACTTGAAGACTCAGAAGACTTGAGATGCAGATGACGAGATGATCCAGCTAATACAGAGAAGAAGACCAGTGCTGAAAATTGTGTCGAAAGAATATCTTCCTAGTTAAGAGGGAGTGTTGATGTATTTGTAACTTCGGAATGTATTCATCTATGTATCTTATGTATTGTAACCCGATGTTTATTCTGGGATGTATCTATAATGTAATTAATTCATATTGTCATGCCCTGATGTTTTGATCGGGAGGATCAATAATGTAAACAAGTCATAGTGAGTAACCCTCTGATTGTCTAAGGGTTAAAGTCCCCGCAGTTCTGGGGCACTAGGGTTATTAGACTCTCCTAGTAGAGGGTCGTCCCTAGTAGGGTTTTAGTCATGTCGGGATAAGCATAAATAGAGAACTTGAGTCTCTATTTACCACACAACTCATCCACACTCAAGTGTAGCGCATAGTTGAGGAAGGACAAGACACTAGGGCTAGATAAGAAGAAGATTACTGATGTCGAGAGATCACTTACTGTTTTGGGGCTTTTACTGTTCTGGTGTTGATTCTATCTTTGAGGAAGTTGCAGGGTTTTCTCCTTTATGTTTTCCCCAAGGAAAAACACTGTGTTCATTGTCTCTTGTGTTTGATTGTTGTACTTGTTATTCTCTCAGTTAAAGATCCTAATAATGCTAGATTAATGTTGGAAAACTAACAAAATCTTCATATGGACTCATTCCCAAGGATGCTTTTTGTCCATTGTTATAATCAAAATCTACCAGGTGTAAATAGTCTTCCCACTTGGATGGTTTGTCCATCACATACATGCGAAGCATGTCTTCCAGCACTTGGTTAACTCTCTCGGTCTGTTTATCGGTCTAAGGATGGTAGGCAGTGCTGAAATTCAACTTTGTTCCCAAGTCTGCAAACAATCCTTTCCAAAAATTAGAAGTGAACTTAACATCTCTGTCAAAGACTATTGCCTTAGGAATTCCATGCAATTTAAAATTTTCTTTCATGAAAATCTTAGCAATGTCATCAGTCTTATGCGTAGACTGCACTGATATAAAATGTGTTGCCTTCGTCAACTTATCCACCACAACCATGATGGAATCATGTTGTCTCCAAGTCATTAGCAATCCTGTAATAAATTCCATGGATATCACTTCCCATTTCCATTCTGGAACCGACAAAGGCTGCAACAAACCTACTGGGTGTTGATGTTCAACGTTCACTTGCTGACACTTCATGCATCTCAAAATATATACAGCCATGTCCTTTTTCATGCCTGGCCAAAGTATTGCTTTCTTGCTGTAGCAATCATCTTTTGATCCTGGGTGAACAAAATATGGAGTTTGATGGGTTTCATCCCTAACAACCCTCCTCAAATATGCTACATTGGGAATGTAAATTCTGTTATTATAAGTAAGAAGTCCATCCTTTTCTAACTTATAACTTTCATACTTCTTTACAAGGCTTTGCTGTTGTAATTTGTCCTTTACCTGTGCATACATTTCATCTTTAGCGTTATGGGTAATAATCTGTTGTCTCAAATTTGATTGGCAAATCTTAATAGATGCCACATGCATTTCTTGTACCTTCCTGCTGAGTGCATCAGCTACCTTGTTCTCTTTTCCTTTTATGTGCTTGATTTCGAAATCAAACTCACATAAAAATTCCAACCATCTAGCTTGCCTAGCATTTAGAGTAGAATGATCAAACAAATATTTCAGACCATAGTGGTATGTCCTTAACTCAAATTTTATGCCCATCAAGTAATGCCTCCACATCTTGAGAGCATGTACTATGGTTTCAAGTTCTAGATCATGAGTGGCATAATTCCTCTCATGCTCCTTCAGCTTTCTAGATTCATAGCATATCATGTGGTTGTCTTGCATAAGAACTCCTCCAAGTCCTTGACCGCATGCATCCGTACATACCACAAAATCTTTCTCTGGTTTTGCAACTTTTAAGATCGGTGCACTGGTGAGAAGATACTTTAACAATTGGAAACTTTCTTCACACTTCGAGGTCCATTCGAACGTTATACGCTTCCTTTGCAAGGAAGTGATAGCATGTGCAACCTTGGAGAATCCTTTAATGAATCTCCTGTAGTATCCTGCAAGCCCCATAAAAGATATTACCTCTGTCACATTCTTTGGAGTAGGCCAATTCTTAATAGCTTCGATATTGTCAGGGTCCACGGATATACCCTCTTTTGAAATAATGTAACCCAAGTACAGAATTCTATCTTTATAGAAGTCGCACTTGCTCAACTTTGCATACAGCTGCTGTTCTTTGAGAAATTGCAATGTTAGTCTCAAATGTTCTTCATGCTCTTCTTCATTCTTATAATAAACGAGAATGTGATCAAGGAAGACAAGAATGAATTTGTCCAAATACCTACTGAAGACACTCTTCATAAGGCACATAAATGTTTCCAGTGCATTCGTGAGACCAAATGGTACCACTACAAACTCATAATGTCCATACCTTTTTCTGAAGGCCATCTTATGGATGTCTTCATCCTTGATTCTTACCTTATGGTAACCAGACCTAAAGTCAATCTTGGAAAATACCTTTGCTCCTTTCATTTGATCAAAGAGGTCATCAATTCTCGACAAGGGATATTTGTTCTTCACAGTGACTTTGTTCAGCTGTCTGTAATCAATACACAGTCTGAGTGTACCATCTTTTTTCTTCACGAACAGAACTGGTGCTCCCCAAGGAGACACACTTGGCCTGATATACTTTTTCTCCAACAATTATTGCAGCTGCATCTTCAGCTCTAACATTTTTGGTGTACTCATTCTGTAAGGTACTTTGGACAATGGTGCTGCTCCTGCCACAAGCTGAATCGTAAAATCAATGTCTCTCTTTGGAGGAAGCCCTGGAATCTCATCAGGGAAAACATCCCTGAATTCTTTCAACACATGATAGTCTTCCAGCTTGAGAGTTTCATTCTCCGCTGCCTCCACAATATGGGATGCATACAACTGACAACCTTTTCTACAAAAATTCTTCAATTGCATCATTGAAGTCTGCCTTGCAGAAATTACCTTCGGAATACCTCTTACAACTACTAGGTTCCCTTCTTCATCCATGCATTCAAAAGTCTTGTTATAACATTCAAGCTTCACCCTGTGAGCTTCTAACCAATCCATTCCAATGAGAACATCATAGGAACCGAGTGGTAGAATGTTTGGATCTACACTAGTGCTCAGTCCATTCATCACCAATGGACATTTCTCCACCTCTTCATTAAATTTTCTCTTAGTTCCAGTGGCTAGCTGAACTAACCACGACTTGCTATACTTTAATTTCTTAAGAGTGCAAATCTCCACTACTCTAGGAGAAATGTAACTATGAGTAGAACTAGGGTCAATCAAAATAGAAACAGATTTCTCAACAATCTTGCCTGCAACTTCAACCACAATTGACTAGTTAAATGCTTGGAGGTCCTCTAATGCTGCATAAATATTAGGAACGGCTCTTGCTACTTGCCCCACTATTTCTACTTCTTGGATGTTATATTTTGGCCCCGCGTTCTCATTCTCAAGTGGACAAAACCTATGGAGATGGGGTCCTCCGCATTTCCAACACTAGAGAGGCTCTATGTTCTATTTTGGATCTCTTGGCTTCTCCCCCATCACTCTGGTCGGCTGCTTCTCACCTTGCGCCGGTTGCTTATGTTGATTCCTGAAGTTAGGAGGTTTGAAACCTCTCTTCCACTGATCAGACTTCTGATTCATCTTGTTATTCCATGCCTTCTGGTAGTCAGGTTTGCTCTTGCTTTGCTCGTAGCAATACTTAGATTTTCTTATCACCTCTTCCAAAGTTCTGGGTTCATAGAACTCAATTCGATCTTTGTAGGTCTAAGGCAGTCCACTTAGAAAGCACTGGATTTTTACCTTCTCATCTTTAATATACCTGACATACCTCAATAGTTCTAAGAACTTGTTTGCATATTCCTCCATGGTATGCTGTCCCAATCTCAACTCATGGAATTCTTTGAATTTATCATCATAGTACCGATCAGAGAGGTACTTTTGCTTGAAATATTTCTGGAACTATTTCCAGACAATCTTCCTTTCATTTATCTTCTTTACTTTCCTAAAGTGTTCCCACCAAATAGACGCTCTTCCTATCAAATTGAAAATGGCTACTCGAGATTTCATATTTCCATAATAATCTTGGACTTGGAAATATTTTCTTATTCCCAGAAGCCAAGCTTCAGCTTCTTGACTAGTATTTACCTCACCATTGAAGGTAGGCGGCCTTGCCTTCCTGAATTCATCTTGTGAGCGATTTTGGTAATGCCTCTTCCTCCTACCCTTGTGAGATGAAGAGCCTGAATCTTCAGTGGATCTTTCAGAGTCAGACGACCCACTAAGAGATCTCTTCCTTTTATTCTCATGAGAGGAAAATCTTGAACCATCAGTGGATTTTTCAGAGTCAGACGACCCACTAGGAGATTTCTTTCTTCTTCTAGCAGTGTTCTCACTTCCTTCTGGATTTACTGTCTGGTCCCTAGAGTTCATCTTTCTATGAATGTCTTCCAAACTATGCAATATGGTTGCATTCAACTGATTATGCTCCTCCTGAGCCTTAATCAGTCTTTCGTTGTTTGCTCCGTAGCTTTGTATATCCACCCTGAGGCTTCTCATGGTGGCTGCAAAGTCTTGGGGGGTATCTTGAAACCTCCTCCCATTAGACTCTGTCTCAACATTTCCAATTATGACATTTTCCCCCATAGCATCTTCCTCGTGTGCATTGGGGTCCCGAGCATAATCATTCATATCATTTGTCCTCATGGCCGAACCAACTATTCAGAATCACACTGCCTCTTTCTGAAGGTGACTGTAATTCTGCAAAAATGTGTTAGATAACAAAGCAGTTAGATATAATCAAAACCAAGATCACTTACCCACCGGCCATGGCAGTTTTTCTCTGTTATGCGGCCAACAATATGTTGGAACTATTAACCAACAGCTCTATAACTATCCAACTTCAGCCCATCGAACCCCAATACTGTAACCAGCAACTCTAATACCACATTGTAGTGTACTACAAGTTGGTATCAGAGGGTACTCTTATCTTTTTAACAACTGATCCCGACCCATCTAGGCCCAATTCTACAACCAACAACTCTGATACCACGCTATAGTGTACTACAAGTTGGTATCAGAGGGTATTCTTATCTTTTTTTTTACAACTGATTCTGGCCCATCTAGTCCCAACGCTGCAACCAGCAGCTTTGATACCAGGCTGTCATGTCCCCATGCCCGATTTTCATGTAGAATTAAAAAAAATTCTTAAAGAAACATTGTCCTTCTTTAAATCACCGAGTATGGCCTCAAAGACACTCTTCGACATCCCTGATCTGAATATAAAGTCTACTGTTGAAATCCATCGCAAGATCAACGGCTGAAAATCAACCCACAAAAATCAACGGTGCAGAAAGGCTATATTGCGGAATCAGAGAAATGCAAAACGTGATCCCGCATTTCGCCCTCGCATCCCGCAATTACGGAAGGGAAATTTTGGAAAGGAATTGTGAAAAGCAAATTTTGCCAAATGACATTTTCGCATCCCGCATCCCGCATCCCGCAAGTGCAGAAAGGAAATTTCAGAAAGCATATTTCGCCAAACGATATTTCTGCATCCTGCATCCCGCAAGTACGGAAAGGAAAATTTTGAGAAGCAGATTTCACCAACGACATTTCCGCATTTTGCATCCCGCAAGCTGCGGAAAGGAAGTTTCGGGAAGGTTGAATCTGCGGAAAATCATTCTGCTAATGAAAATTTCTAAGTCTAAAACTGATTTCCAACATCCAGGCCATCACCAATCCGGCCGATCTAACTTCATAACAACTTAGAAAATTCATTGATGTAATTACACACATAGATGCATCATCCATGAAATATACAGCTGAAACACAACACATTCCATTCAAGCATTCATCATATTCATATTCATTTATAAACAAGTACAGTTGCAAGGATTGAAACACAATAAATACTTATCTTTATCAGAGGCTTTTCCCGTAACCAACTATGTTGCTACAACATTCCACCCAACCATAGGCCAGTGTGCTCATCAATCTCTCGGCAACACTACCATCCCTGACCTGGGCATGATTTCCCCAAGGAATAAGGAACACTAGCATACTTCCCCATAGACAAGGATACAATAAAACTCAGCGAATCCAACATAGTTTGGTTTATCAGGCTTACATAAGTAGTGATTTACACATAGCTGAAGTTTATACAAGTCACATCCAAGCCAACATATGGGTTTATTAGACTACTAGCCAAGTTATCCTTCCAATTGGGTTTATCAGGCTTACACAAGCAGTGATTTACACTTAGCCAAAATTCACATGAGACACAGCCAAGCCAACAGATGGGTTTATCAGGCTACCAACCAAGCCATCCTTCCAGTTGGGTTGATCATGCTGCCAAGGAGGTGGAAAGACTGACTACTAAGTTAGTGAGCTCAATCCCAAAGCTATGGACACCTACACCAGATCTATCCTGACTTCTAAACATTTACACACCCAACATAAGGAAGCATACCCTTCTCTGCTACATAGTCCCTCAGGCCATGCCTTCCCTTCCAGTGTTATTCAGGGTATGCAAAGAAGAAAACTGACCCTCTAGATTGGTTTGCGAGGTTCCTTCACACATTAGGTTTATTAAGCAAGTCCAGACTCCATTTCCTTTCCTCAAATCAGTTCAGATGTCAATGAGGATATACACACAGTGATCTCAGTTCTGGGATCCACAAAAAGTAACATAAGCAAAGGAATACACACACACGGCAATTGAGAATTTCTAAGCATTGCCTGATCCCGACCAACTACTGCAATTACCAAAACAAAATAGCTTTTTGCTCATTCGATTCAAAACGCAAATCAGATTCTGGGCATTCGCATTCAGGAAACGACTAATAGACAGGAAAATCGTGAAAAGGAAAACAATTCACAGAACAGGAACATTCCTGAAAGATCAAGACTCAGAGTGGTTTTTGCTTGCTGTGTGAATGCTAGAATGTCTTGCCAAAAACGTTCTACATAGTACAAATTGTGAGGGGAAGGTGAAACGCGACTGCATGAGGGAAAGGCAGGCGTTTTTTTTTGTTTTCTTGCCCAAGAAAATTTAAAAAACTTTTTTAGAAATGGGTGCTCTGCCCATTTCGAATTTCTGCCTCCTCTTCCCATTCCCCCACTTATCCTTAGGAAAAATTATGCCCCCATCTCATTTTGTTGCATTGACATAGCTGGCTGTAGGATTTTAATTAAAAAATTGCAAATTTAACATGATGTCCAAACTCATAACATTCAACTAGCATTAAAACACCATCGGCCTAAATCTTAATTACCGAAACAAAACACTAAATCGATGGTGGGGTGTTTTCCTTGAGCTCTACACCATGATTATTTACATCATATTATTTAAATTCAAACAAGGTCAAAACCAGGGTGTTACAAGGCATAAGTTTGTCTATGATTAAGCGCTTAGGATATGGGGGAGGTTGCTTTTGCTCTACTTGTGGCGATCTCCTGGGTGGGATGGGTGGGGAATTATCTTCAGATCGTACTAGTGTCTCTTCAGACTGAATCGGTAGGATTTATGGTGTCTCTTCATCCTCTTCCTCTGTAATTATGGGAGAGGTAGTTTTATTGATATTTCTGCTAGATCATAATTGAATGTCATGGCAGTCCACTGTGGAGATAGAATAGGTTGGATAATTGGGTAATTCGACGGCCATTACAGGTTGTCCAGCCAAATTATTAAGGTTAGGAGCGGGTTGTGCCGAAAGAAGTGGTTTGGGAGGTGGATTATTCACTGGCAGTGTTAACTGGGGTTGTGGAAGAGGTTGCATTAACGGTTGTACTGGTGCAAATGGGAATTTAGGACTTTGTATTTGAGGGGGTAAATGTTGAATTTGTTGTTGATTCCCAAAGCTTGAATTCCTCCAATTTGATTGCCAAGGGCTATTTTGTGGGCATGAAGGTGACCATATTTGTTGTGGCATTGGTGGATACCAAAGCTAAGAGTTTTGTTGAACTTGTGGAGCTTGTGAGACTTGTGACTGATGTATTTGATCATTATTCCAATAAGGATTAAAGGGTTGCATGGGATCTAGTACCACACCTGAGGGTCGGGGTTTCCATGGGTGCTTTTGAGATATAAAAAAAATAGGTTCTGAAACTACATCTGTCCCTACTTCCTCATATATGGCCTTGAGTCTTGGCAGTAAGGGGTAGTCTTTCGTAGGATGCTCTTGGTCGCATAGAAGGTATATTTCCATTTTCTTTAAGGGGCAACTTTTGAGAGGGTGCCTCTTCCTGCATTTAGGGAAAAATATAGCCAAAGCTTGGTCTTCCTCCTCTTATCTTTTCTTTGCTTGAAGGACATCCAATTGAGAACTCGGGGAACTAGGTATATCTGTTATAAAACCTTCCAAGTGGTTTCCGATCTCCATCCTTGAAACTCCTTCTCTTGAAGTCTTGGTTGTTGTGTTTACTATATCCCGAATCCCGAATCCCGATCTGTAGGCATTCCTCTAATACCTTGTACATAGGTCACATATTTCTACATATTTTAGTAGGGATACATCCCCTGCACCCATCAAATTCAGTAGATCAATGCAATCATCTTTAATCCCTCATAAGAGCATAATTTTCAATGTATCATCATTTAATCCATTCTATCTTGATCTATGCATATTATATCGGAATCTCTCAACATAGTCTTCTGGGTTTTTTTCTTCTTGTTGGGTCATTTTAAAAATTACTTCCTTCTGATCCTTATCTATGCAATATTCTTGATATTTATCCAGGAATAACTTTTTCATTTGTGCCCACATTAGTATATTGTCCCCTCCCAGCCCCATGAACCACCTTAGTGCTTGGATTTTCAATGTGGTTGGAAAAAGTTTCAGCTTCTACTGATCTATAACATAATGGTAGCTCCTATAGAGGACATCAAATTCAAACAAAAACGTATCTAGGTCCTCACTCGCCATACCATGAAAATTCGGCAATGTCAAATGTGGAATGTTCTTCATCTGGTTCGTAAATGTAGATCTTGGATTTTTTATTGGGAATTCGAAAGTATTCATCCTGATGCTTGATTCTCCATTTATATCTCCTTGGTGTGTTTCCCCTTCAATGGGAATGATCTCTCCCCCACCGTCCATATTTACCCAACAATCTTCTGAGGTAGCCGATTCGGAAAAATATTGTTCGCACTCAAATGATTGTCAACACTGGATTGATTAAGAGGCTCCCCTTCTTGAACAAACTCTTCTTCTTGGTCGAACTCTGTTACTGGTATATTCTCACCAATATTCGTTGGTAAGATCGTTCTATCGATGGGCATGGTAGAATGCTTGAGTCCTTCAATTTCTTGCTTGAGAATGCTAGAAGAAGGTGTCCTCTCTTGAGTGTGCCCTTCTCTTATTGTACTTCATGCACATTTAGTACCTGGGGGGGTATCATATGCGTATACAAGCCTACCTGTATTATCTCTTATTCTATGCATGAATGAATTGCATGATCAAGGATCACATGAACTTGCAGCAGGCAATATTCAAATGAATTTGTCTATACATCTTACTCGTCCCTCCTCCAAAATCACACCAGACTATTTTCAGAGAAAAACATGTCGTACACAATCCACTCAAAGGAAATAAAAAAGTCGCAACTACAAAACCAAAATAACCAACCAAAATTGCAATATCCTTGGCAGCTCCCTGACAATGGCACCAAAATGACGAGCTTTTCTTTCACCTTCTAATAAAATGAAAATTGAAAGATGTGCATAAATTATCAACCCAGGGCCACAAAGGCTTATGAGCTACTTGACAAAGTATATGTCAGACACTGTAACTTGGAACGGTTTTAACACGGAGGAGGCTTATAGATTATAGAACTAGAATTAAAATGCAACTGTTGGTAAACAAGCTTCTAAGAAGATCACAACTTACAAAAAGAATCATGTAATAAAATCAAAAGCACTGACTATCAAATTTAACAAACCTTCTGCTATGTTGTAATGTTCTGCTATGCTACATAAAGAAAGTCATGCTTAAGTCTGATTAAAACACATTAGAGATTTCACACAAAAGAAATTTAACAACAACAACTACGGTACAAGTATTGGAAAGAGCTAATTTAATTCAACATCTTGCTTCTACAAATTCTCAACAACAATTCTAATGAAATCATTTGCCACAAAAGTAATCCGAATTCAATGTTCATAATCCACACATTCCCCTCTGTTCACTAGCAATGATAATGAAACTTATACTATCCAATCGTGTCAATACTCAGACATTCACATTCAACTATGATCAGCACACCAAATCTGAATTTAAATAATTAAATCAATCATCAACTCCATATGACATTAATTTTATCGATATCAACTACATGCATAAAGAAAATAAATTCTAACTACAACAACACCTGTCACAAAAGGGAGGCCTGCCTTCGGCGACAGGAGCTGAACAAGCCACTCACTCACACGAAAAATTAACACATACCAATTAGGATAATATAGGAATTTTATATAAAAAGGTTTGATCACAGCAGTGTTCAATAGATCTATGCAAAATGATGGCTAAAATATCCTGGCAGAGATTCCAAGTTCTTATACATCAGTGCTCATGAGAGAACTATGAAAGATTGTATAGTTACAACAAATTTCCAAATACGGCTCATCTGTTGATTCTCGAAATATTTCACGAGCCACCCCAGGAGCTAATACCGTGGAGAGCGGAGATGACTTCAGGAATATGTCAAAGTCGTCAACACCCTCTTTGGATAACCCAACAAACCATGAATCATTTAAGACACAAAATATTCGATCCCCGGATTGATTGCACCACCGTGTATGACTTGGGTAGATGACCAAAAGGATGTAAAATAACGAGCAGGGGCATAATATAGAAAGTAGTTACCAATTTGTCATAAATTGATACTGATATACGAGTTGTCCAGCTTCCATAATCCCTTCATTCGGCAACCTAAAAGTAAAATGATATTGAACCTGAAGACACCACTTCTTTAGTAGGCAATCATGGCATCATAACTCTATCCAAATCAGCAACAATTGACAAATAACAAGGAAAACGAGATCAATCCTTACCAAATCCAAAACTTCGCCAAATGTAATGAAGAGAGCAAATAGTGATATAGGATTAAAGTAGAAAGTTCATAAACAAGGAAAAATATTAGAACAAAAAGGGTCATATACACAACCCTTCAGGTCATAAGGAAACAATAGTGGTTGACACAATTCCCAAGAAGTCACAAATTCAACCTACATATATTGAAGCACATGCTCATTTAGGGAAACCTATCCATAAGCCACAATCAACAAGTCCCATGTAGAGTAGGAGCTTGCATGCCATGAATTGAACTTGAGTCATCTTCACAACATATGCTTCAGGTTTCTATTGTTTTTTTTGTGTACATATTTATTTATCTTATATGGAAAAAATTGTGATTTTTATTCATAAATAAGAATGGAAATCACATTCCCCACACGCGATTGTCCCACAAAATATTTCAACGCAAAGGGAAAAATGAACACAGATCTTTTCTCCATCCACCACGTGGGCAACTCTTAACTTTTTTTCCATGCATATTAATTTGATCTAGCATATGAAGTCTAGGCCTTTAATGCATCCAACCCTTCGAGCTCTGAGCAGAGCAGGTGATGGTACTGCAGAAATCATGCTTCCCCTCAACGATTGTATGGATATTTGGGATGTTAACATTATGTCTTTTGACAAATAAAGTTTCCAAACCTTGGTGATCTATAGTTGGAATCCTGGTAGTGTTTTCCTTCGGTGTTCAAGTAAAATCCCTCCCCTAGGTTGGTATAAACTCTCTAGCTCCATTTTTCTCTCTTTCTCTGACAGTTACCCACATTGGATCAATTTCATTCTCCTTTGTCTATGGTTTTTGAAAGACTGAAGGTTTGGGCCTCAGTCTTCAGCAATAATCATGTCTAGGAGGCTTCAAGCCACCCCTCGTTATGGTAGCAGAGGTTGGGGTAGCTCTTTTTGTAGGGGGCATAAAGGTTCCTTTGAAGTTAGTTATGATAGCTATGTCCCTATGCACTTAAGGACTATGTTGGACGACTGGGAGGAAGAAATGGTGGTGCAACAATTGGTCAGCTAGAGAGTCTGGGTTCGTCGCAAGCATTACTAATTGGTAAAGAATTTTTTTCACCCAGGTTTTTATACACACTCAGGACTCTTCCAAAGATAAAAGCCCCCTCCCTCTCGCTCCTCGGCTATTGCATTTCACTCATCCTCTTCGCCGAGTCCTTCTCTTGTCTCTAAGCCACCAAAGCATCATGGAATTCAGACATGCAAGGATCCTTCTTTTGTTCATAAAAAGGTAAACATAGCTTCTCTTGGTGGTCACAAAAGGAAGTGTGTGGAGCGTAAGAGCCCGGTGGACCTCTCATCCTTCAGGAAAATATAGTGTCTCCCTATAAAGGAAGCTCTTGACAACCCTTCAAGTTCTGAGAATTACTCGTGCCCACTACTGGAAGAGAAGACTGAAGATGAAAATACCATATGCAACCCCAAGTAATATCTTAGTTTTGTTTGCTTTAAGCATTCTAGTAGTTTTTAGCCTACACATAACTCTATTTATTGAAGCTTTTAGTCAATTTTGTTTAATTTTGAATGCTCTCTAGGGCTGTCTTGCAAGATTGTATATTTTTTATATGTGCATTGTGTGAAAATTCTAAAGCCAAGTCTCTGATACCATGTGGAAATTCTAAATCCTTTAAGGCATAAATAATTCCATAAACAAGCTAAGGATCTAGGCACACAATTATCCTCACAAAGAATTGCAGAGATTTAGCATCAAGAAGAAGAAGAATGCACACATGAAGAATGAAACTCAATTGAGTAAAACTCACTTATTCAATTAATGAATTGAATGTGTACATAATAAATACATCTCCAAAGGAGGAATTTGAATTAGCTCACACTAGAAAGCTTAGAAGTAACTAAAACACCATATAGGACAAAAGCTAACCTTCCAAAGCAATCCTAGCACCCTTGGTTGCTTTCTTATCCATCATAAAAGTTGCAAAGTTGTCTTATGTCATAAAAGCATGAATAAAGTAGTAAAGGCGCCTTAACTTAGAAAAACAAAGTAAAAGTAGACTGTGAGGGTGCACTTGTGGATAAACTATGTAAAGTGGATGGGAAATGGTCAAAATAGTCACTAGGTTGACAACTAATGTTGAAACATTTATACTAAACCCCTAGGAACTTAATTAAAAGTGTTTATCCTATGGTTTAAATGGGATTAATATTCCAACACCCCCCTACCCCCTTAAGCTTGACTTGTGTGAGAGTAAAAATGAAGCCAAAATTAGGGCCCAAGAAACATAGGCCTTATGGTCACCCTTTACATTATTCATCCATGTAAACTGAGGAAACAGGGAAAACCTCATGGTAACAAAACCCTCCCTCAAAATGGACATGAAAGGTAAGCCAAAAATGGTGCTCTCCAAACTGAAGTAGGTGAACTTGATCATATGTCTAGAGGAATCTTCTTCTTGGGAAGAAGATGAATCTACTCAACTTTATCAGGAACATAGACAACTGCATGATGGAAACTGGAACCATGTAGAGCAATTGAGATCTTCTGACAGTAGAGTGAATGGAGGTGCTCTTCAGGCTTGAAATTTGAACCAACCAAGGTGTTAGGTCCAAAATAGACTTGATGAGGTACTAGAGCCATGAAATTTGAACTAAAATCTGATTCAATTGAAGTATGCGCAAATCCAAACAAATCTGATTGCTCTTGAAACTTCGAACCAAAGGAGGTTGTAGCAGCTCCAAGAATGAGATCGAAGAAGTGTCTGAAGTTTGACAAACCATTGATAATGTGTTCTCCGTCTTCAATATATCTTGAATGAATTGAGCTAGTCAACACAGAGGAATACATAAGAAGCAAAGCAATAGTGAGAGTGAGAATGAAACCAACAACTGTAAATTGTGATCTAGCCTCCAAAACATCGAACTAATCAAATAATGCTCCATCATCCAGTGAAGTATGCACAAGATCATCAACAACTGACATATTATCTTCAAGATTTGAATTAGAAGACTAGGAGAACAACGATGAGAGATGGAAGGTGAGTTCTTCATCAACAATGGGAAATAAAATGTATTCTTCATGTAGAACTGCTTCATGGGAAGAAACATAGGGAGGAGACTTGCACCAATTCGAAACTGTGTTGAGATTTCTTCCATTCTTCTTCTTATGAAAAACTTCTAAGGAATTGTACTTGCAAAATAAAATTGCAAATATGAAATGGAGGATTAATTACTGAGCTCCCTAAGATCTTATACCATGTGGAAATTCTAAATTCAAGGCTATGATACCATGTGAAAATTCTAAAGCCAAGGCTCTGATACCATGTGGAAATTTGAAAGTCTTTATGGAATAAAGAATTTCATTAACAAGATAAGGATCTAAGCACACAATTATCCTCATAAAGAATTGCAGAGATTTAACATAAAGTAGAAGAATAATGCACACATGAAGAATGAAACTCAATTGAGTAAAACTCACTTATTCAATTAATGAATTGAATGTGTTCATAATAAATACATCATCAAAGGAGAAATTTTAATTATCTCACATTGGCAAGCTTAGAAGTTATTAAAACACCATATAGGGTAAAAATAACCTTCCATAGCAATCCTACCACCCTTGATTTATTTCTTATCCATTAGAAAAGCTACATAGTTATTGTAAACTTGTCTTATCTCATAAAAGAAGGAATAAAGTAGTAAAGGAGCCTTAACTTAGAAAAACATAGCAAAAGCAGGATGTGAAGGCACACTTGTGGATAAACTATGTCAAGTGGATGGAAAATGGTCAAAATAGTCACTAGGATGACAACTAATGTTGGAACATTTGTACTAAACCCCCAGGAACTTAATTAAAAGTTTTTATCTTATGGTCTAGATGGGATTAATATTCCAACACTCTAGCATAAGCCTTTTTAGCATACTTTTGATTCCCCATGCATGGGAGGTTCATATCAATAGGCTTGTTTTGGTTACCCCATGCATGGTTTTGTTGTTTAAGGTCAATAGTTTGATGTTTTGGGTATGTGAGAAGGGGCTCTCTAACATCATGATTCTCTTGTGATTGTACTATTTTTTGTATCTTAATATAATTTCTCTATGGAGCTTACAAAAGAAGAAGAATGGAAATCACATTTTTAGGTGCATATAACACATTACATAGATACACCTTTAAAGAATTCAAAGATAACCAATCAATTGGATCCTTAAGAGAAACATAAAAATGTTTTTGAATGAGTCAAGATTTAAAGAAATCCTTAATCCTGTCTTGTTAAACTATCGATCCATTTTCTTCATGACAGATTTGCAACTACCATTCATAAGCTAGCTCCCAAAGACCCATTATTCACAAAACGAACTTGATTCTTATATGAATCACAACTCTGAGATTCATGTGCTCTCTTTGTTCCTCTTGATGAGGTATCCATAGTTACCACAACCCTTGGGGAATATAAATTCAAAGGTTTTTCACTCTCTTTTGTTTGTTTTATATCACCATTTTGTTATTCTGGAATATTCTTTATTAACTTTCTCAACCTCATTATTGGGAAACTATTTCTTACTCTCCTCCTCTACATCCTACAAGGAAGGAAGACCATATGGTTGCCAACTTTTATATTTGAAAACTAAAGCCCCTTTTCCTTTGTAAGTAGGCTTCTAGGTTGTGGACAAGTTTCATGAAGGTGACGTGTTTGATGATATCGTTGACACCTGAAGCCTATATTCCAATAATACATACTTTGAAAGAATTGGTAGTTTGCATGTTTCTACAACTTTTTATCTGAAACACCTTTACTATGGTCAATATTCACACAAATACAAGCAGATGAAAACAAACCTTGATGGGTTTTCTCATAATCACGCTATAACAATCTACCTAAACTATTACCAATATCTTTTAACGTTGTATGTGTCAAAAGGAAAGAGGCATATTTGGGAGCTACACCTATATCGACATTTTGGATACAACCATAGAAATGGGATCAAACTCCAAAAACCATGGAGTAATAAAGAGCCTTTCTCTTCCCTAAATATAAGTTACATCAAAAAATATTTTCTTGTAATCATCCTAGGAATAAAACTGCACTAGGAAGAAACCTTTAAAGCACAAAAGTATCTCACAATTTTTGGTCTAGTTATAATATATCCCCCAATGTAGATTTTATGACCATGACAAAAAATGATTAAATATACATATAAGCACTTCAAATTTAAGTGTTAAGAAAAACTCATTTACCTCTAAGATATTGAACTCCAAAGATGACACCTCCTATTATTTATCAACAATGCATGGATTTGGTAGAACTAGCATTTGCGTTATTGAAGGAGATGTCTTGGATCCAATTGCACCCTTATAAGAAACTTGAATATAAGAAGTAGGTAACCCATAACCCACTGCCCCCTCATGTAACCACAAGATGAAATATACGGTTGAGTCCTTATAAATGTTGTAATGAACAGAGTTAATACATCCTCCAACTGCTTATCCACATAAAATAATTGTTGTAAATCCATAAGGATCCCCAATTCGTCCCAAAGTTTTTGCTCGAGGAGAAAAATGTGATCTATTTTTTTTACCAACAAAGAAATGAATTTCCCCATAATATTCCTAAAAAAAATGATATTCCTACCCACAACATTTACCTGTATAAAGGAAAGAGTCTGGCATGGAGGAGCTCTTGGGCCTATTTCAAATGTTGCTTTACACTCAATATAAATCAATTTTCTCTCAAAAATAATAGATTGGCACTCGTACATAGCAGATCCATGCTCAGGTATGGTAGATCTAAATACAAAAACATTAGATCTATTCACAAATATGCCAAATTTGAAAATGGTAAAATTCCAGTTCACTGCCCTTTGTGAGTTAACAGATCCCCCCCCCCACCCCCCCGCTCCCCGCCCCCATTTTTGTGTATGTGTGTGCGTGTGTTCATGTGTGTGTCTGTACATACATACATATAGGAACACATATATCAGCATAGCTTAAACATGTTAAGAATTAACCCTTTTCTGGTAGCTCAAAATAACACGAAGGGAAACAAACATTTTTGGCTTAAATACCAAAAATAATAATTTTAGATTGACGAAATTGGAGATATTATTCAAATTTCACAATTTGGTTGCAATAGGGATATTTGAGGGCATTTAATCCATTTTTATATTAAAAACAACAATTTCTTC
>LPNX010771636.1:0-88074 GCA_001517045.1 Pseudotsuga menziesii | reverse complement strand
TATATATTACAAATCAAACTTAATGATTATCTTCTAATTTTATTTATCTCTTCCTAAACAAAATTACAAATCAAATCTCATGATCTCTCTTTTCCAAAGCATTGATAAAGCCAAATACTTTATAATAAACTTTGTCGAAAAAATCCATTCAATCAATTAAACTAATAGAGTAAAAGAAATCAATAGCCAAGTTGGAACATATAAGAAATGGTATTTTGAGGGAGAAGGAAGCATAAAGTTGATTGAAGAGTAGAGCAATATGGTTAGCTTTGGGCGATGATAATTCAATTTATTTTCATAAATATGCTATCAAAGAAAAAGAAGGAACACAATTTGGGAATTAAATAAAGGTGGGGGAAGCTATTAGAGGTTTTGAAAATATAGTAGAGAAGGTCTGAGATATTTCAAAGATATATATTTGGAATCTGTAAGGTTTGATGCTGATGACATAGTTCATTTTGTTCCTTATTTCCAAGATAAATAAAGGAAGAAGAAAATGAGAAACTATTTTCTCTGGTAACAATAGAGGAGTTGAAAGCTACTCTTGGCAAAAGTAAAAAGGGAAAAAAGTCCAGGCCTTGATGGGTGGACTTCATAATGTTTCCTTGCTTTATAGATGTGTTGGATAGTGATCTATTAAAAGTCATAGAAGATTCAAGGACTTCGGGAAGGATACTACCAAGATTCAATTCTATGTTTTTAGTTCTTATTCCAAAAATTGATAATCCAAATACTTTTGGAGACTTTAGATCAATTTCTTTATGCAATGCCATGTACAAATTGAATTGTAAGATTATTGTTGAAAGAATTAAACCTTATCTATTTGCAAATATATCTTCGAAACAATTTGAGTTTTTAGATGACAAGAACATCCACGATGTCGTGGGAATGGCCCATGAATGCCTTCACACAATTAAAAGTAAAGCTATTAAAGCTAAGGTGATTAAAATTGATATTGCAAAAGCATACAATAGATTGTGTTGGCTATATATTAGAATGATGTTGATCCAGATTGGTTTCTTTTTTAATATGGTAAATTGGATTTGGGCATGTTTAACCTTAGTAAATTTTGCAATTTTTATTAACAATGTAGCGTTAAGGTTTTTTATCCCATCTAGGGGTTTGAGTCAGGGGTGCCCGTTATCCCCATAACTATTTTTAGTAGTGATGGAGGGACTAAGCATGGATTTAAATTTGGTAAATGAGGAAAACATAATCCAAGGGCTTACATTTGGAGAGGAGACAAGCGTTACTCACACTTTGTTTGTGGATGATGTTCTACTATTTATAGGGGATTCAGAGGAGGAAGATAAAGTAGTGAAAGAGATCCTCAATAGGTATAGCAGGGCTATGGGGATGGAGGCAAATAATGGAAAGCCTTCCTGTTATCACAACGGTATTGAAGATTATCATTTAAATCTATTTCATGAGATATGGCCAATGGACCAAATTGAACTTGCTTTAGGATTCAAGTACCTAGGTTTTCACCTTAAACCAAACCATTACTGTATTTCTGACTAGGATTGGTTGATTTTAAGAGTGGAGGTAGGGATTAAGCTCTAGTGCAATAGATTTGCATCTAGAGGTGGGAAAATAGTGCTTATTCAAGTAGTTATGAATTCCATTCCGGTTTTCTGGATGATTATTGCTCAGATCCCAAAAGGGGTTCTAAATCAACTAAGAAGCTATTTTTTTCAATTTCCAATGGAAAGGCGATTATGAAAAAGGTATTCATTGGGTTGCATGGAATTTTATAGCCAAACCAAAAGGAATACGTGCTAAGGGTTTGATGGAACTGTTTAAATTTGGAAGGGCCCTTGCAATAAAGTCAGTTTGGAACTTCATTTCGAAGAATGGTAAATGGCAGTATGTTTTAATCATTAAATATTTAAATGGGTAGAATACCATAGGCTAGATAACAAATATGTGCAAAAGATACAATGGATGTTAAATGTTCTCGAAGCCCTTAAATAAGGATTTTTCGGTGGTTGGAGATCTTTTAGCATGGAAGTTGGGAGATGGAAAACAATCATTAATAGGGAGAGACAATATTATGGGTTATCGTCCTCGGGTTAAGCTTTCTTTAGAACTGATTTGACATCTCAACTTGATAGGGGTGGTTATAGTGAGGGAAGTGGGAAGCTCGGTTGGTCCTTTCATATTGATGCAGTGTTGGAAATTGATAGAGACTTTAGAGTTATCGAGGCCTTTGACTGAAGAATGGAATGGTTGGGTGGAGGAAATGCACAAGGGATTTATCTATTTGTTTGATGAACTGAATAAGCTAAGTTGGACTAGAAATAAGGTAGGTGGATCATACTCAATGAAACTTGCTTATAAGTTGTTATGGGTAGGTTTGGAACATCAAAGAATATTATGGTGGAAAGCAGTTTCGAAAGTTTTGGCTCTAAGGAAATGTAAGATTTTCATGTGGCTTATTCTAAAGGATAGTGTGCTTAGCTGGGACAAGTTAAGAAAAAGGAAGACAGAGGGCTCGAGAATGTGCAGCCTGTGTATGCAGGAGGAGGAAACATTAAACTACCTTTTTTATGAGTGTCTTTTCTCAAAATAAGTTTGGAAAGGCTTAAGAGACGATTTACAATTGGACTTGCTTTAGGAAGCTAGTAATATTGAAGAAAATTTTAAGTTGTGGTTCAAGAAGCCAATTTTTAAATCAATTAGATCCGTTCCTTTTTTCATAGTATGGAACATTTGGAGAGCAAGAAATGAAAGGATTTTTGAAAATAGGAAAATTTTAGTTATTTTGGTGACAAGCCAAGTTTTAGATTTGCTTAGCTCCTTTAGAGATATCATTCCAAATGCAAAGGTAAGGGTTCCCAAAATTCCAATTTACGATGGATGGGGAATGTGTAGAGGATATTTGGGGATTGAGAGGTATTATAACTATTTTAGATACTAAGTCTTTGAGATTTAAGGCTAACAATTTTAGGGGAACCAATAACATGGATGAAGGACTAGCGTTAAGAAAACTGTTGAAGCTAGCTTTAAATGAAAATATAAAAAACCTTCAATTGTGTATGGGGACTCAGAGTTATGGACACACTATATGAAAGGAGGGAGATATCTTCACAATATCTATCTTGAAGGCATTGGAAACAACCTAAAAAAGCTTGCAGGAGCTTTCAACTCTTTTCGCATCTGCCACATTTTTAGAGAACAAAATGAAATAGTAGACGCCCTTTTGAAGGAAGGGAATGTTACCACCTAAGTTGTACTTAGTCTGTGTTATCAAGTGAGCCTGGTGAACCGGACAAAGATGATTTGTTCGGAATTCAGAAGACCTTCAGACTTGCTTCTGGGAAGTGTTTTTTTTATCTACCACATGTTCATACCCCCTTGGGAGAGTTGTAATAAAATGTTCTAGAATGGTAGTGTTTGTAAAAGACTCGGTCTCCTGGACTCATTTGTCAATCCGATCATCCCAGAGTGTTTTTTCCCTTGGTTATTATTGGTTGTTGAATAAATGACTAATAATTTATGAGTTTTTCACTCAATACCTCCAAAGCTGGGGTGGTTGGCTTGGCGTTTAGGCCTATTGAGGTTATTAGAGTCTGTGTGTTAATGTATAAACATGTTAGGCATTATGGTCGAGTCATATGAACATGTGCTAAGTCCCCCTAGGTTTTGTTTTTTTTAAATTTTAAATTTTAATTTTCCACAAAACTTAGGCTATTTTTTAATAGTCTAAATGGAAAAATTGGTCTTGTAATAAAAGTGGGGTTAAAAGTCAGTTTCAGTCATGGGGGTGCTCATTTTCTAACTCAGAGCACTTGGTAAACCCATAAACCCATTTTTCCTAAGTTTTGAGTGATTTTTCCATCACTCAAGTGAGAAAATCCAAAAAAACAAATATTAATTAATTTAATTAAAAATGAATTAAATAATGGAGTAAATTCAAATTCCTAATTAGTGGATTTTGCTATGATTTGACTGAAATCAGTCTCATCGGCTTCAGATTGACCAGGAGTTCCCATTCCTTGACTGAAGGCATGGATCGGGGATGAAGAGGATTTTAACAGGCTCATGCAGATCTGGGGGTTGTGCCCTCCACCTTTCTCTCTCCTCCGCATGTGTGGATCAATTTGGGAGTTGTTTGATGGGTGGTTCAGTTCACTGAGTGAGGTGTCACTCCGATTTGCAGTTCCAGTCCAGTTAGAATCAGTTCATCATCAGATCATGCTCAACTTAACTCTCTGTCAGCTTCAGTCTCTCTTTCAGTCAGGCATGTGCCCCTCTTGGCCAGTCTGGCTATAACTAAAACAACTTTTTTCTCTTCCAAGCTAGTTAGAGTTGGATGAAGAGCTGTTTCCATTATAATACTGCTATGTTTTCATTGTGAATAAAGAAGCTTTGGAGGCTATACCTTGTAGTGCATGTGTTTGTGTGGATTCCTAGCGTCATGCTGCTAATGTGGTAACTGCAAATTTTTTCCAATTTTTGTGCTGCTTTGTATTCTGGCTTCAAGGATTCGGTTGAATCAAGTAAGGGTGTAAACTAGGCAAGTAAGATTACTTGCTCTTGTTTATTCATATTATGTATGCTCAAGAATCTAAGTTATATGCTTAAATAAGATTATTTTTGCATGATTTTTCATTTTTTTGTTTCATACATATATATCCAGATCTCACGAGGTGTTGTGCAGGCTTGTGTGTTCTAGTTGTAGGTTCCCGATCGAATGAGTTGTGGATCAAGATTGACGCCATTCCTTATCCAATAAGCTCAAGACTTTGTCCCTCGACGCTCCACAAAAGGGCCTCCTTTCAGCTTGTTTCATTCAAGCAACGAACCAACCTTCTCTCCTCTTACTCTCCTTTTAAAAAATTAAATCTTCTTGGTTACTTGGATTTTATATTTTAGATCTACTGTTTCAAAGCTGATATCTTTCTAGATCTGAACATATAGGAGTTGCATGCATAGATTTAGTTTCATTTAAGAAAAAGATTCAAGCCCTTTCTCTTTAAAAACTAGATCTAGCAGTAAAAGTCTTTCAATTTTTTATAAGCAGTTTTAAGGCAAATCAAAAGCTTGTTTAAAGTGAATAGTCTTTCTTTATTAAAAGTTAAATCTAGCATCTAAAGTGCACATTGCACTGGTTTCCCCAAAGCTATCCAAGATCCTCAAGAGGACTTGTCCTCTTGAGTTATTTTTGTCTTCTCTTAAAAGTACTTTAACTTAGTATTTTTCGGTAGTTTTCTGGGGGTTGTCCAAAGACACTTTTAAAGTGTTTTTGGGCACTTTACACTAATTAAAGCTTGCTGGTTTTTAGTAGGTCTATCCGAATAGAGGATGAGTTGCTGTCTGAAAAGCGATTTTGGGGCCATTCGAAACCCCCCAAGGGTCTCCCCATCTTCCATAGCCATTATTGTTGTACTTTGTAAGCCCTTGGGTTTGTTCGATATAAGAACCAAGCAGAAATTTTCAATTAAGTTTTGTAACCAAGTAATAAAAAAACCAAGTTTGAGAAGGCTCTTTCAAGCCAATTTCCCATCCCCCCAGCGGGGATTTGCGTTTTTTGTGATTTTTTTCAGTTTTTTTTTTTTTTTTTTAGTTTAGTTGTTTTTAGTAGCATTGTATACTTTGATTTATAAGCATTTCAATATATTTTACAATTTCAAAGTAATCATACTACTTACCCCACGACTTCCCGATTGACCCAAAAGGGGAAATAGATGCGTGGTAGGACTAATTAGATAACCTGTGAGTTGTGTTTTGATGTTTGTTTGATTTTTTAAAATTTTTTTATCATCTAAAATTAACCCCTCCTCGCTTTCCCGATTGAGGTCCATTTGGACCGAAAGAGATTCCTGGAGGTTCTCCATTTTTAACAAAGAACATAGCTTAAAATCCTTAAAAAACTTATCAAGGCTCCGTTGTGTATGCTCTGCACTGGCTGTGGTTCGTCCGATTAGTCAAGCTGCATCAAAAGCAACGCGAGTGACTAGAATAATTAGGATTCACTTTCCCAATTAACCACCTTAGGCGAAAATCCAACGCCTCGATTGAACCGTAAACAGTGGCAAAATACCCAAAGGAAGTGGGAACTACTGGACAATGACCTCAATGCGCCGATCTTTGTTACATCCTAGTGGGTGTATTATGAACATAGTCTTAGAGACTCCATTCAGCCCACACATTCCTTGCGGGTAGCCGTAGTGGTTGTTATTTTTGGACATACTCCAAGTACCCCTTGGGGTATATCTGGAGCCCCCCCGCCTAATTTAATTAACTCATCATACATTAACTTAAAATCTGACCAAGGGCACTTGCAACACCCATTTGTATTTCAACATCAATCTCATTTGTGGACTCCATTATTGGCACTGATCTATTTGATATTATCATATGTTTCCGCATTACTGCTTATCAAGTTTTGATTTCTATGCCGTGTGGTGTAAGAAATATTGCAAATATCTTGTGTCGAATTCATTTGTCAAAACTCCTAAAAAACTTGCTCATTTAATACCATCATCATCTAAGTAACCAACCTTAGTAACTTGTAGGGTCTACCCCCCTTGGCTTCGTTAGGAGTTTGCCTATACGGAGGAGTCAAGAACAAGGTGACAACCTTGACTCGAGCCTTGCCCCTAAGGACACACCGAGTGGCTTGAAGATTTCTGCCACGTTCTCCCCTAGGTGTGTGAAAGGCGACAACTGGGAGAAACATTCCATTAGGTTCAATTATGTTTTCCAAACTCCATAATAGAAATTCACAAGAAATTTGTGGAAAGCTGGATTGTTATTAAATTTTTATGCATTAAAGGTATATTAGTAATTGCTAGATGATAAATTTTGTGAAATGTTTTCAGATTTGAGAGGGACAAATCTAGAGAAAGAAGATGTATTTTCTGAATTTTGTAATCTTTTGTCTTTCAATCAAACTTTCAGAAGATAAGTTTTAAGAAAGATAAAAAAAAAAGACTATATAAACTAGAATACCTAGTTGTAACTAATTTCTAAATCAAGTACAATCAACACACCAAAAATATACAATTTATTTATTTATTTATGGGAAAACACAAACTCATATTCCTTAATACTTATATTTTTTTCACATTTTAATTTTTAAATTATATATATGATTTACCTAAAATTACATATAATTAATAGATTTTTTATAAATTTAACTTATATTAAGTATCATAATTTTCTATATTAAATTATTATATATATATCCATATAATTCACGTAAAGTTACATATGATTGATGGATTTTTTTATCGATTCTCAGATTTTTCTATATTAAATTATAAGATATTTATTATATCATTGTTTCTAAACATGATATATAATTAACTTCTAATACTCCATCATTGTAAATCCAAAATTAAACAACATCTAACATGGCATCCACCACCTCAAGACACCTCAAGATAAGGCCACCCTCCCTATCATCACATGCCTCCCTCCATTATCCACCACATTTTCCTTATTATTCGATGCATGTACAATGCACTAGAATAGACTCGATGAATAAATGCATAGGCTTGGTTTAAGGCACCTCTGAGCTTATGCACCGTTGTGTTCTCTTTATGTTGCGGTCTTGCGAGATGGGAACTCTCTCCACGTTTTCTTGTCTACTGATATCTCAGTGCCAATATCAGAGCGTCTCCACAAAGGTCTATATCTTTCACATAGGTTGATTTGTTGGTGATTTATATCATTCATCTTCTTTTAATCAAACAGGATCAATTATAGGTTTCGATACACTTACAGACTGAATTTCTGTTGTGGGTTTGTCAGAGGTTATTTTCATGTCACCATAAAATTCTCAAGCATAGATATAGAATGGAGTTGCACGGCATTGGCAAGGCACCCCAAAGACAAGGTTAGTCTCTGTGTCATGCTCATTTATCAGATTTTGGGTCTCTATTTACAAAATCTTATAATTTCCCAGTGAATCATCTGTGCAATGCTACTTAAATTTATGTCAAGATAATAAGAAATGGTGTACATTGCTTATTATCCCTCCTTTTCACATGGCATAGTTCTCCATATGTCACTCAAGAAACCGAACTCTGGCTTTGTTTTAATTTATATCTAAATATCTTGATAACAACATGACAACCTTCACATAGCTGGAGTATGAAAAACATCTACTGCTACATAAGATCGTGGAAGCCATGCGACTGCAAGTGATACAAGCAGCACACTCTGGAAAACACCATTGGTATCGTAGTCTCCAATAGCACAGAAACAGTAGCAGTTCCACTTCAGACAACAGACCGCTAGTGTGTGCTTCTCGTTTATCTTTGGATCTGGTGAAGCTCAGGGTTCAAAAAATAATTCCATGCTTTACAGGCACAAGTGTTCTCGCCATGGTTTGTGATCTGTGAACCAGCAGGTTACGAATTTTCGATCATTACAGTCAATCCTTTTATGATTTCTCTCATAGGGGTCCTGGTGACAAGGGAACTCTCCAAATTACCCTATCCAAAAGGATTCCACAAAGCCACTTAAAAGGTGAGATGGGATAGCCAAATGATACTAAAACTTAAAAGCATGTCTTCCCTTTTTGAGATAGGTTTTCTTCCTGAATTGTGTTCTAGGTGAAGGGGTCTCCAAAGGGAAGACAGGTAGCTAATGGATTAATTGAATCGCTCCCGTTGTCTCCCTTGTACACTGACATTGATTTGGAATATTCAACGGATGCCCTCAATTTCGAGGGAAGAAGTTAGCCTAGGTTGATTAATTACGGTTCACCCTAATTAGGTCAGCAAACTCTTCAGTGGTAAACACATATCCTGGCACAATGATATGTATCTCTTTATCACTAGTGCTATTGAAGATTCCATACTTGCTTCCGGCTTGTAGGTGTTTCAAATCTGCAAAATAGTAGGTTCATTCGGATTCCATCTTGACTGGATTCTGTCAGGAAACCCAATCCAGCCTAGAAACATAAACAAATGCTAAAATCGGAATTTGAATGTCACCTTAAGCTTTCTAGAACCCCAAAACTATAGAAGACGAGAACTGTTTTGATACAGGTTATTAGTTTTGTATTTGGCAGTCATTTGTTTGTCAGGTAAGTTTGTATCAGGTATATAGCTATCTTTCTGAAAAGTAAAAGTTGGATGCATACCTAAGTCGAATATCTTTAATGCCTGCCTCACGTACACCTAATTCTCCCTTCCACCCTCGTTGGCAGCCTTGATTTTCTGTCTTTTTCAAATAATCCTTTGAATTAGGTTATTTTGATGCTTTATTACTGGCAAGAAAACATATAGATATCTGGTCTGCCTGAGGTTGATTGGATTGAGAATTTAATTGATAATATATGCTTTTGTCTCATGAATGAACAAATGATTAGACTTATTCTTATTTGTCAGAGATGGGCACAACACCATTTAGCAGAGAAGAGTTGGGTAGAAGGCCAATGCTGATGTTTCCGTTGCTTGGTCTTGGTATTGAGAGTTTTATAGAGTCTTTGAAAGACAAAACAGCAATTGCTTCTGACTTTGCAGACAGTAAGTCCGCCCAATCGTAATTCTTGCACTTTTTTTATGTTTTTTTACCAGGAACTACGCTATACTGTAACATAGATAATGCTAAGAATTCAATCTGACAAAATATCATTTAATCTTATCTATGCCAGTGTGCGCATGTGGTGGTGGGTACATTGAGTAGACTATTTTTAAACATACACAGTTGCACTGTTCACATAAATGCGATTATGGTCATTATTAATTCATTTTTCTTCTTATTAAAACAAAAAACAGTTGATCGTTAGAGTTGTGTAGTTTGTTATAATCTCTTGCTACTTCTACAATGTGGTACAGCTTGAGAATCTTATGCACTTTTGGCATAATGTTTATGTCAAACTGAATGCTATTTAGCATAGTGTTGATTTTTCTTGCATATATTTCTTGCTGTTTTTCTATATTGTAAAGGGAATGCTGCACACACGAAAATATTACATGCAATACAACAAAAATTGTTAGCATAGGGCAAAGTGTGGATTTTAACATTCATACATTTCGATAAAAATATTGACGGACCATCTAAACGATAAATCGATGATAAATAAGATAAGATAATTTTATTGATGTCTATGAGTGACCACAATAGGCCAGTGGGACTACAAAATCCAATGTTTTAAAATTCAGATTCGGACTCGGACTCAGTCAAGGGCCAATTTGGACTCGGACTCGGAATCGGTAATGAATTGGTAATGACTCGGCCGATTTGCATTTAATGATTGGGCTTACTTAAAAAATACATAAAATATTAAATTTTAAAGAAAAACAAAATTTCTAAGATTTTAATCCATGCTTGCAAAGCATTAGAGACAAAATATCCAATGTCTACTCATGTATATACTATATACCATATAAACAAATATGAGTATGTAGCTGATTCAATTTTCTAAAACTTGTGTGTTTACTACAAGGTGAAATTCCTAAGGGAGATATCGGTTTGAAGGGGTTGAAGTTGAAAAACATAAAATTTTGCAGTTTGTTTTGTCAAAAAATAAGCAAAAGTGTTTTCCAACTTCATGTTTTCACCCCATATAAGGGTGAATATATCAAAATGGCACCGAGTGTACTGTGCAATACATATCTAGAACAAAAAACATAATCAATGAGGCCTAAATGGCCTGTAGTGTCCAAAAACCAACATGCTATGATGCCACTACATCATATGTCAATGATCATACATCTCTTTTTGTTTAGCCTTCACCTCTTCAAATTTATCAAACTGTTATTGCAACTCCAAGCTAATCTCTCCAATCAACTCTAAATCAGCTTCCGATGGGGCAATATTTCCTCTAACAGTAGCCAACTATAGTTTAAGTCTATTAATGCCCCCTCCTTTAAGCCATTTCATGCAATACTTGCAATACAATTTCCCTTCAATGACATCAGCATGGATCCATGCTTGATCTTTGTCTATTAATGCTCCCTCCTTTAAGCCATTTCTTGCAATACTTCCAATACAATTTCCCTTCAATGACATTAGCATAGATCCATGCTTGATCTTTTCCTTTTGGGGCCAATCTATAATCTAAATGCAAAGCAAATCTAAACATGCAAAGAAAAAATAAAAAATCTTATTATTTTGGTAGCAAACAATAGAAAACATAACTGATATTTGTCAATTTAATGAGAAAAAAAAGAAACAGTGGCTAGTTGGCAACTAACATACATTTAGGTAACAAAAAACCGGTCTCCAACAGTCCAACTACTCCAATTTTGTTGACTGTTTTTCATTGCTGGATGCTTGTCCAAGCCTCCATGAATCCAAACAACAATAATGCCAAATGCTCACAAACGTCTTACAGCAGAAGTGCGAGGCAAATAGAGGGGCATGGGGTCATCTTATGGCCTTAGGTTAGGGTTAGAATAAGAAAATTCTCAAAAATAAAAAATAAACATGTATTTTTAGAGTCCGCATGCGTGTGGGTGTCCACCACAGCTGACTCGGCTGACTCGGGTTGCAACTCGGTCAACTCGGCCGACTCGGCCAACTCAGACCCTAACTTGGCCGACTCGGACCCCAACTCGGCCGACTTAGTATCAAATCGGCCCCTCGAGCCGAGTTGCAGGCTGAGTTAGCTCGGTCGGGGGTCAACTCGGTTAACTCAGACTCGGACTTGGACGATTTTTAAAACATTGCTACAAACTACAAGAAGCTGGAACATTAATGTGGAAATGCCACAACAACTGCTGAGTATCTAATGGGAAAAGAAAAGGGATACAAGAAAAAATTAATAGAGCAGTGAGTAAGAAGACCTATACCAAGAAGGTAAACCCTAACAGAGAGAGAAGAATCTAGTAATAGGCCTCTAGCTGCTCAATTTGGAAAGGGAGATGTCCTTGCACTGAACAAACTGGAGCCGTGACGGGCAAGTTTCTGTAGTCTTGTATGAGTGGGTCATACCACAATAGGATGGAGGAAGTGCACCAACACACTGATCTGATGTCCTTTGTATCCTTGGCCAATGTGTTTGCATGATGTGTAATGCCTCCAACCATCAATATAGGCTAAAAGAAGGAGACAATCAACATGTTGAAAGTGGGCCTGGATCAGTCCTGTAAGGTATGCTGTCTATGAGTGGTCACCTCCTATATGTAGAGAGCCAGACACCTTCGATCTAGGTAAAAGCAAGAGCTTCTCTAGAATCTCAGTATAAACAATGATATTTCCCCGGGATCTCATAATATACGGGAGATCTCATAATATACGGGAGACCAAAAAATGTAGTACTTCTCAATTTTTAGTATCCTACAATTGGCATAACTATTGACAAATTGTATCCACATGTAGGATGTGGTGATCGGTCTCTACATATAGCTAGGTGATTTGTCAATTGCAGGAAATGCTTGGAGTAGAAGGCCAACTAATGGTCAATAGGCTATGGTGGGGAGATCGAAGTAACCTGAATAACCTGCCAATAAATGTCTTCCTTTATTTCTTTATTGATCATCCCTCCGGAGGGAGGAAGTGGCTAGGCCTTCTAGAGAATACCAAACTGGGGGAGGTGTTTGATAGAAATGTTGATGTATTAAAGGAGTGAGGAAACCTTTTCAAACTCCTATACCCCAGGAGGCCCATGTGGGCAACATCCTCCAAAGAATGAAGGGCCAAGTAGGGATACTCTCCCATCCTGTGGCTGAATTCGCTATGGTGTTTATCCTGTAAAGAAAGAAGACAAGCCTAAAAATACTCTCAAGGTGTAATGGGTGAATGCAAAACTCAACTTGGATAATGACTTGCAGAATACTCCATTTGTGATGGATCATATGTTGGAGCATGATAGATTAGACTTTCACCAACTGTGCCTAATCAATTGATAGTACAGTAGGTCCCCAAACCTCAAAACCAAGTACAGGTAGTTTGATAATTGTGTCAAAAAGGTGTATGTTCGATGGAATGCCCTAAAGATGCATATGGAAACACTGACACTAGTGCAGAAAGAGGTGAGTACCCCTCAATGAGATAGGGTTGGGAAGATGGTCTCAAGTTGAATCTATGACCTTTGCATTTTATTTCTAAGTAATTATTTGCTGTAGTGGTCTCCACCTCCCCCTCTTTGAGGAAGAAGTACAGAGATAAGTGGATAAAAAAATATAAATGCTCTTAAATGCCTTTAATTGAGAACAAATTCAAAAGCTCAAAGGCTTTTAAGGCTTGTCATAGTTGCCCCGAGATAAACAAGGTACTCTGCAACTTGGGTGGGGGGGAATCTGCATGTTTGTTTTTGCGTATACATGTAATACTGAAAAAATTAAAAACAACTGACATAAAAAGCCAATGAACACATGCATATGCTCACACACACAAACATAGATATATGTTAACCTCAGATCTCTTAAGTCCTGAGAAGTTTGTATTTGGTTTTCTTAGTGTAGGGTTAACATGGATCTTAGGGAATAATTAGAGGAGCTCATGCAAACTTGTGACACCCTGATTTTGACCCTTTGGAATTATGCTTGTTAACACTAAAATTAACATTGGGTAAATTTTAGTGTTATGGACTTTTCAGTTTTCAGGAGCATTTTTCAACATGCAAGCTAAGGAGCGGTTGGAGACATCATGGTTGACTTGGCTGGGGATTCTGATAATCAAAAGCATTTGTGTTTTCACATTTAAGGGGTTGCTTGATCTGGATTAGTAAGGAATCTGGGGGGATATACAGTAAATTGTTTGTAGAATTATTGTGTATAACAAGGGAAGATAGATCACAACAATGAGAGATTAATAATGATTGCAGAATAAACCTGAGCAAAATCTATATTCAAGCATTTACAGTCATCTACAACAATGGAATGCAATAATGAATTACAAGGAAATACATAACTGGCAATATACAAGATTTGCTATAGATGTTAAGCTTTATTTATGAGTGTCTATCTTCACAGTGAAAGCAATCTCCGTGAACAAAGATGTACATGCTACGTTCATGTGCCAACATCCATAATACTAAGAAATAATACAAAAGGGCTATGCCCTTATTTATTCTTTTGCAATATGAAACTGAACAGACAAAGAAACGATGAGAGAAAAGCTAAAGAGATAAAATAGGAAGAAAGCCAACAGTGACTAGTAACATATCTTTATACCAATCAACAAAAGTAGGATTTGCTGGTCTAAATGTGCATTAATGGCAGTGGTATGATAATCAATTTTCCACGTTGTTAAACAATTTCAACGATTAGCCCTTCAATTCATGTATGCAATAACAATGTTTGGCATTCCTCTACACAACATAAAACATGCTTAACAATGTTTGGCATTCCTCTACACAACATAAAACATGCTTTCTGTCTTTAAAGGCATAGTCTAGATAAATATTCCTTTATACAATATAACATAGATTCAAGTTCTTCGTGCAAGGAAAATCCAGGGAGTGACAATGTACCTCATCACACAATTTTATGATCATGTCAATCAAGCATAATTGGCTTCACACTTTTAACAATACATAAGAGATCGGGCCACATGCTAACTTTGCCTTAGAGGCCTATCAATATCTCATCTTGATAGTCACATAGCATATCACAAAATTTAGGCTTTGCTTCCTCCTCAAAAGGATAGCTTTAGGGCTTTAAGTTGAATGATTTCCAATCACATATATGAAACAATAAATGATGTCTAGAAGAGCGATTCACTACTTTTTAAGATTATGGCATTATTTGGGAATGATCTTTTTACCTATAGGCCTCTTGCTTCATGGTTTCCATATACATGGATACTTATAGGGATTTCAAAACCCTAAAGATACATAACATTAGTCTTGAAGGAAAAACATGGCATAACTCATCATATGGTAGCAATAAATATTTCAAAACAGTCCTTTAATCCATCCATAGCCATTACACCTTAAGCTATGCAATGCATCCTTATGTGCTTAGGGGGGTAGGGGGATTGAGTCCTTTCTCCCTTTAAGAGATCAATTGCAATTGAAGACCATGATATAATTCAATCCTAAATAGAGATAACATCTTCTCTACCTCTTTAGGACATCCCTGAACCATTTCAAACTCTCAATCATGTGCAACAATCAAATTTGCCCAAGCATGGGGGATTTGAACAAGCCTTTTTTAGGGAGGCTAAGAAATATATCAAAGAGAGTTAAATTTTTCTCTAAATCTCCATTTGGCATTGTGAACGTCTTTAATAGGTGCGCCATATCTTTCTTTAGGCTTATTACCATGTTCTCCCTTCATTCATCCCTTTAAAGTTTACACTTATCTAAGTGAATTAAGACCACACCATGGTACATCCAAACTTTGAAACAAGTATTAAAAGTACATGAACTACGATAGAGTAACACCATTTGGCCCCTCATGGCAATATCCCATATACAAGAAGGAAATCTCATGTGTTAATGTGTCTTGGCATATGTCATGACACTGGAATTGATTGCAAGAAGGCCCCAAGCATCTCTGGCACAATATTGGTAATTTGGCACGATGGAATTGTCTCTGGAAAATATCCATGGGTGAACCATAGATCTCATCTGTGGCACTGCTGGGTGTGATGGAAGATCACATCAGCAATGAACATCAAGTCACCCTTACATGTTAGTGGTTAACGTGGCCTTATTCAGATATCTAGGAATACCCAAGCCAAATAAGGTAGGATACATTATGTTACCGACTAGGTTGCATCTAGTCGGACTTTCAAGTGAGCAGACAAAGATGAACAAAGTACCTTTTCAAATTCAGAGCTTTGAGGTCCATCAGGCCTTCATGGCCTTTTTATTTTTTGTACCGCATGTTCATATCCCTTCAGGGAAGTTGTAATAAATTATAATTGTACTAGCATGACTTTTTTTGTTTGTTTGTAAAGGACTTGGCTTCCTAAGACTTAAATGTCAATTCGATCATTTCAAGGTGTTTTTTTCTTGTCAATTATGCAATGCTGAATAGGTGATGTATAATTTTTGAGTTTTTCACTGCTCCTCCAAAGCTGGAATGGTCGTCTTGGAGGTAGGCCTTAGGAGGTTATTAAAGTTCACATGTCAATGTATATGAGCGTGCTAGCCATTAATATTGAGTCATATGGACATGTAGTAGGCCCCCCTAGAGTTTCGTCAGATTACGAGAATATATATATATATATATATATATATATATATTCCGTTTTTAAGCCATTTTTTAATGGTTTAATTAAAAAACTTCAAAATGTAATAATTGGTGGGTCCAGAGTCCGTTTTTGGTGTGGGGATGCTCGTTTTCACACTCAGAGCAACATCTTTACCTCGGTGGCCACTTTTACTATGTTTCGGTTGGCTAAAACATCCCAGAAAGCATTATTTGGCTAACGGAGCATTAAAGTGACATTTAATTGCTAAAAGTGCATCAATGTGGCACTAAAGGAAAACAAATTAAATAACTCAAATTTCATTTTTCTTAAAAATGGGGAAATGACTTGGCATGAGGGCCCCATCTCATGCGCCCCTCTTCCATATGCGACAGCTTGCCCCTCTTCCATGTGACAGGTTGAATTGTTGGTTATAATTTGAGGCAACGAGTATTTTAAAGTGGAGGACGACGTCAAAATTCAAGGTTCACGCTAGCATGGTGTAAGTGTTGCGCTAGCACTAAGGAGTGGACCCCCCTTATATATATCACAAAGCAACTTTGGATATATTGTAAAGTTGTTTTACCATACATAAAATTTTGGATAATAACGAATATGTTATTGGTGAAGGTCACTCGCGTGAGGTTGGTGGGAACATTCACGTGAGGTAGAAGAAGCACATGGGTTTTGGTGAGTTGGCTTTGGTAGGTGGAGTGAGGTCACACACCTCATTTGAGGTGGCACCTCATCCATACTAACAGTCTAGTTCATTGGAAAATCACCCCATCGATTCCGCAGATTACTCAAGTTCAACTGAACTTGATCTTAAGTGTTGGTGGTGCCCCCCCTGGGTCTCTCATTTCCTATTTAAGCATGTCACTTCTCCATTGTTTGGCATGGGAAGGTGGAACCTCTGATAAATTGCATTGTAACTATTGTGAAGTATTTTTCATTGAATGAATAAAGGCTTTGGATGCAAATCGATGTGTGGATCTTTCGTGTGTGGATGATAATGTCTTTATGATCAAATGAGGTATAACTGTATTGTTTACATGCTTGCACTATAAATCTTTGATTATTTATCTGGTTTTTGAAGGAGAAGTATTTCTTAGTAAGGTAGAGTAGTGTGATTGTTTCATGCATTACTTTTCTGTTAAGTTACATTAGAGACATTAAACGGACATGTTTATTTGATGAGAAATGCATGTGTTCTGAAGTTTCTATTGTAGTTTACAGCAAGTGCTTTAATTCCTTTGTTGTGCAAGTTTTGTGATATTGCAGGATATCTAGTTTGGAGAGCGTGTTGAGCATGTCGGCATCCTCACATCTTCAAACATATTTTTAAGAAGGACTAGTCCCTTTGATTCCCACTTTGAGGACCCCATTGCCCAATTTCAACGACTATTTGTCTTCACCCTTCTCATCTTCTAAAGTTTGATATTCTTGGTTACTGGTTCGATTTTTATTTCAGATCTATAATCTCATGCAATAATATATGGCTAGATCTAAGTAGTTTACAATTAAAATCTCAAAGTCTAGATTTGGTTAGAGTTGATCTACCATTTTTACTAAGTCTTTTTTCAAGTAAAATCCAAAGTTAAGGAAAGGTAGTTTGATTCAAGAGTTTAAAGATTCATACTTGGCTATTTAGAGCTTGGTTTACTTGTTCCAAAAGAATAAGTAAAGATCCTAAGAAGACAAGCTTCCAAGCTAACCTTACTTAGTCATTTTGAGCTAGTTTTACTTATAAATTTTTAGATCTTTTTTGTAGATTTCCCCAAGACACTCTTAAAGTGTATTTGGGTGTTCTTAACATTCTTTTCATTGCTGTTTTTTGTAGGTTTACAATAAAAGAGGAGGAAACTTTGGCGAATTTTCGCAAAATTGAGCAAAAAGAAGGCCCACAGAGATCCCCCTTGCAAAAAAATCATTATTTTTTAATAAATTGTAAGGCTTTGGATCCAAAATATAAGGACCAAAGCACATTTCTTCTATGTTGTAAAATGATTAATAAAGTCTTGAGTAGGCTCCAAAGAGCCCACTCCCCATCCCCCTTGGGGGATTTGTGTCGGTGTCCATTTTCATGGTTTTTCCTTTGCTTGTGTAGTTTGTTTCATTACTTCGCTATTTAAAGTTTATATTTCAATATTATTGCAAAGTAATACAAATACTAACCCACTGTGCTATACCGAATTACCGAAAGGGAAAAGATTTGAGCAGTGTAGTAATTAGAAAACTTTCAGTTTTTGCACTTTGATGTTTAAAACAAACCCCCTTGCTCTCTCGAGTACGGTTCATGGATAAAGGCTTGCTCGAGTACTGAAACTAGAAGAGGTTCCTAGGATTTACATCTTTTAATCAGAAAACTTTGTTCAAAAATATTTAAAATTAACAAGGCCTCCATTCGCTCCTGCTCTACTTCCATTGGAGTTTCGTTTGATCAGTTGGTTGTATCAAAAAAGGATTTAGGTGACTAGTAATTAGTTTCACTTTTAATCAATCTCCCAAACAATGAAAATCCAGTGTTGCGTTTTGCTTCGTGTGAGAAAATTGTACATAGGAAGCGGGAACTACTGAAAAGCGACCGCGGGATGAGCTAGGAAGAACATATGCCAAAGGTAAAAACTCCTCCCCCTTTAGATCTAAACATTGATTTGGGTAATTGGTTATCAAGTGCTATGATTTATGCCCCTGTAACTGAGATCCTTAAAATTCCAATTCAGGGAGATATTTTCATGAAAACCTTAGTAGAACCTAAGGAAAATATAATTGAAAAATCTGAGTAAACAATTACTGAGAAACCTAAAGAAAAACTCATTAGTTCAAAGGAGAATGTAAAGGATAAACCTAAAGAAGATTTGTCCAAGAAATAGAGTAACTTCAATGAAGACGTCCCTATTATATTGCATAGTAGGGATCCTAATAAAGAAGACTATCCTACCTTCTATATATCTTTGATTGCAAAGAACAAATTGTTGCACAATTGCATGTTTGATTCAGGTGCATCATCAAACATCATGAGTAGAAAAGCCATGGAACAAATGGGCTTAACTATCTCAAGGCCATATTAGAATGTATGTGCCATGGACTCAAGAGAAATCGATGTCGTGGATGTAATTCTGAATTTCCCAGTCAAATTAGCAACATACCCTGACATAGGTGTAACCATGGACATAGTGGTCATAGATGTGCCTGACAGATGGGGAATGTTGTTATCAAGAAAATGGGCTACCTCTCTAGGAGGATCTATTCAAATGGACTGGACTTACGCCATCATTCCTGCTTCTGAAGATGCACATGTCAAGTTATATAGGGAAAATGAAAGAAAATATCATGTAGAAGATCCTGATGAGCCAGGTAATGAGTATATTTGCAATGTTCCACGGGGACGCGTCCCAAAGGGTCGGACATGCGTTTCAGCTTTTCTCGCATCTCGGGGACGCCGAAACTCCATGCGAAACGTTTCGGTTTCGACGAAACTTGGCGAGACGCAGAGTGAAACGTTTTAGTGGGTGGCGAAACTTGACGAAACTTGGGGGGACTCCCTGGTGTCCCGCCCGAAACTCCAAAAGTCCGTCGAGACTTGTGGGCATCCCGCCTGAAACTCAGAAACTTCGTCGAGACTTGTGGGCGTCTCGCCTGAAACTTCGAAACTTCACTAGGATATTTTCGAATTTTCTTAACCTACATTAAAAAAGAATTATAAATGAAACAACAGTTTAATTAAATAAAACATTAAAGAAAACTTATATATTAAAATTTAAAATTTAAAACATAAAAAACATAATATTAAAAATTAAAAGCTAAATCTAATTTCTAACCTAATCCTAAGCTATCGAGTTCAACTCTTTAATATTTATTTCTGATTTCATTTGGCATTACAAACTTACAAAGTTGTGAAAGTTTATTCAATAGCCATTGTTAGAGGAGACTGATGAATATGAAATAACATTGATTCATTTTTTCAACCACTTAAAAGTCAAATCTGCAAATATCAAATGACAAAGATTCAGAACTTAGAAGTGACAAACATGAAATATGATGTTCATGTTAATCATAGATTCATATATTTATTATTAATATAATGATAATCTTGATGAATCGTGTAATGTGTTTGAACTTTGCATTTACATTGCATTATTGCATAATGATGAATGTAGTATTACTATTTAGTAATTGACTAATTTGCATGGGATGGTTTGTTAATGTTGGGATATATATTTTTCATATTTTAAAAAGTTTTATGACTATCGCGTCATGCCCTCCCCCCTGAATTTCTCTAAAATTTGGGGGTGGTCTCCACACGTCCCTATTGTGCAGCTCCCCGCTCCTGCGTTCCGCCGTCCCGGAACCTTGGGGGAACATTGTATATTTGTGAAATAGACAATCTTGGAAATCATGCAATCTATGCTAACTATCTTATACCCATTAGAGAAAAAGCTAATGATGAGGAGCTTGGTCAACTATCGAGAATGAGTTTTGATGGAGATTGTTCCAAAACTGGGAAAGGGGCAGGCATTGTTATAACTTCACCATCAGATAAAAAATTCAATTTTGCATACAGACTTGAGTTTGATGCATCTAATAATGTAGCAAAGTATGAAGCACTACTGCTAGGACTTGAAATTGCTAAAGATATGGGAATTCATGTGCTCAATATTAAAGGTGATTCAGATCTGATTATTTCTCAAGTCAAAGGTACATTTGCATGTAAAAGTAAAAGACTTAAAGAAATATAGGAATGCTGTGTGGGACACTTGGAATTATTTTTGGGCATTGACCATTGTGGCCATCCCACGTTCTAAAACTGCGAAGCAGACAAACTTGTTGTGGTAGCTTCAACTCTGGAATTTTCTGAAGAATTGGTCAAAGGGGATGGAAAATTTGAAATAAACTTCAGACCTTCAATACCAGAAAACATAAATAATTGGTAGGTATTTAAAGATGATAGTCAGATTGTAAAATTCATCAACAACATGCATGAGTTTTTCGATTGTCAGATAAATTTTCAGGATGAGAAAAATACTGATGTCAAAGAAGAGGAGCAACCTATGAACCGGATCTCGAAGAATGTTGTTGAGTGGGAAAGAACCTTCGATAGGTAGGACATGTATAAGACGAAGGAAACGATAAAACCTGAAGATTTCATAGAAATAAACATTGGTACCGATAAGGAACTAGGAAACACAAAAATTGGTAAAGGTACTTCTAAGAAAGAAAGAAAGGACCTAATTGATCTAGTAAAAGAATACAAAGATGTATTTGCTTTTACTTATGATGAGCTAAAAGCTTATCGGGATGATGTATTCCAACATACAATCCCATCCCATTAAGGCTTGAAGCTAAACCCTTTCGACAAAAACTTAGAAGAATAAATCCCAAGTTGGCACCCATGGTCCAAAAGGAGTTACAAAAAATGTTGGCAATGAGCATTATTGCCTCAACAAGGCATTCATCATGGTGCTCAAACTTGGTTGTAGTTAGAAAAAAGAATGGACAATTGAGATTATGTATAGATTTTCGAAACATAAATATCTCATGCATGAAAGACAATTACCCCTTACCTGATATGGAAACTTTACTTCAAAGAGTAACGGGGTCAGGGATAATGTCTATGCTGGATGGTTTCTCAGGTTACAATCAAGTGCTTTTCAAGAAGGAAGACCAACACAAGACTACTTTTACTTCACCTTGGGGAACATTTGAGTACTTAAGAATGCCCTTTGGTCTTTTGAATGCAGGGGCTACATTCCAAAGAGCCATGGACTATGCCTTCAATGAGCTAATTGGAAAAATTATAGAAATCTATCAAGATGACCTTACTCTTTTTTCCAAGGAAAGATAAGATCACATAGCCCATCTCAGAAAAGTTTTTGAAAGATGTAGAATGTATGGCATATCTCTAAATTCGACCAAATCTGTACTAGGAGTTGATGAGGGTAAACTTTTGGGACACATCATTTCGAAAGATGGGATCAAAATTGACCTAGAGAGGGTTGAGGCCATAAAAAGAGTCCTTTTGTCTACCAACAAGAAAGCCCTACAGTCTTTTAACGACCAAATAAACTTCATAAGAAGATTTATACCGAACTTAGCCGAGCTGATGAAACTTATGCAGAAATTGCTTAAAAAAGATGCTAAGTTTGAATAGGATAAAGAAGGAAAATAAGCTTTTGCATCCCTAAAAGATTGTATCTCTAGGTCTCCTATTTTGATAAGTCTTGATTACTCCAAAGATTTCCAGATTTTCTCATTTGCATCAGAGGACACAAATGCCAGAGTTTTATTGCAAAAGAACAAAGAAGGCCAGGAATAACCTATCGCATTCATGAGTAAATACTTACAGAATTCTGAACTCAAGTACACTACCATGGAAAAGCAGGCCTATGCCCTTGTCAAATCTTTAAAACACTTCAGAGCTTATATAGGTTACTCCAAAGTGGTTGGCTATGTCCCTCATTCAGTAGTGAAGGATATCTTGTCTCAACAGGATTGCCTTGGCATAAGGGGAAAGTGGGTATCAAAGATTCAAGAATATGGCTTGGAAATTAAGCCCACTAAATTAATCAAAAGACAGGGACTTGCCAAGATGATGAAAGAGGGAAATGAACAAGCCTTAGGTATGGTTTGCCATAATAGTTCATCAACATTAGCCATTTCAGTAGGAATTCAACTTCTTCAACAAGAATAGTGGTATTCAGACATTATATTCTACCTCCTCAACCTAACATGTCCGGATCATCTAGTTGGCCACAAGAGAAGGTCACTAAGATTGCAAGCCACCAAGTACTGCCTCACACAAGAAGGATTGGGTTGGAAAAACCTTGATGTTCTCATACTTAGGTGTGTGGATGAAGAGGAGTCTTGAAGACTCCTAGATGAGTTTCATTCAGGATTTTGTGGTGGCCACTTTGCAGCCAAAACCATAGCTCAGAAGATCCTTAGATCCGGATACTATTGGCCCACTTTATTTACTGATGTGCACAAGTCTGTTAGGAATTGCCAAAAATGCCAACTTTTCACAGGAAAACAGAAACTTGCTGCATTACCTCTAAAGCCGGTGGTAGTCCAAGCCCTTTTCAGCAATGGGGCCTCGATTTCATTGGTAAATTTCAAAGACAATTCGAGTAATGGATATACTTGGATTTTAACAACAACGGATTATTTTACCAAGTGGGTAGAGGCCATACCTACTAACGCAGCAACCAAGAAAGTGGTTATGGACTTCCTTGAAGACAAAATCATCACTAGATTTGGGGAGCCTGCTAAGATAACCACAAATAATGCCAAAGCCTTCAGTTCAGTAGCAATGTCTTCATTTTGCTTTAAATATGGCATTATCCTATATCATTCCTCAAACTACTATCCCCAGGGAAATGGTCTTGTTGAGTCAAGCAATAAAAACTTGATGACCATCGTAAAAAAATTGTTAGTGACAACAAGAAGGCGTGGGATAGTAAAGTCAAGTTTGCACTTTGGGTAGATAGAATTACTAAGAAAAGTGCAACGAGAAAATCTCCTTTCGAGTTGGGTTATGGCATGAATGTGACTTTGCCTATTCATCTTCGGTTACCAGTGTATCAGACTCTGCAAGATTTAGGTTCAGACCAGGATCACTTTCAGAGCAAAATAAATGAACTAATAGAGTTAGATGAGGTCAAAAGAAGGGCTATTAATCAGAGTATCAAAAATCAGGATAAGTTAAAAGAAATTTTGACAAATCATCCAAACCAAGGGTTTTTCAGAAAAGAGATGCAGTGTTACTTTGGGACAAACGAAGATAAAAGTCGGGCAAGCACGAAAAGTTTGATTGTTTATGGATAGGACCTTACATCATTCATGATGTGGCCGGTGACAACTCATTTCATCTCAGTAACATGGACAGGGGAAAACAGACTTTGCCAGTCAATGGACAGATTTTGAAACTATTTTTCAGTGAAAACATTTGATGCCCATGGGGGCATCTCTGTATCATGACTTTCTAAACTTTTCCTTGCATTTTACTTCCTAGCTTAATTTATATTTTGTATACTAGTTGCTTTTATTGTATATAATCAATGTATCATAATTTGCAACTTATTGTTTCATTTGGTTATTTATATACATGTGATTGACTTATTCAGTTTTTGTGTAGGAACCAGAGTTTCTAGGTTTCTCGTATTACCGATTTCCACGAGGTTCAGATCGATCACACATCCCACAGTTGGAGCCATATGTTACCGACTAGGTTTCATCTAGTCGTACTTTCAAGTGAGCCGACAAAGATGAACAAACTACTTGTTCAAATTCAGAGCTTAGAGGTCAATCAGGGCTTCATCGCCTTTTTATTTTTTGTATCGCATCTTCATACCCCTTCGAGGAAGTTGTAATAAATGTACTAGCATGACTTTTTTTTTGTAAAGGACTTGGCTTCCTAAGACTTAAACGTCAATCCGATCATTCCAAGGTGTTTTTTTCTTGTCAATTATGCAATGCTGAATAAGCGATGTATAATTTTCGAGTTTTTCACTGCTCCTCCAAAGCTATAATGGTCATCTTGGCAGGTAGGCTTTAGGAGGTTATTAAAGTTCATGTGTCAATGTATATGAGCGTGCTAGGCATCAATATTGAGTCGTATGGACATGTACTAGGTCCCCCTAGAGTTTCGTCAGATTTCGAGAAAAACAATTTTTTTTTCTTCGTTTTTTAAGTCATTTTTTAATGGTTTAATTAAAAAACTTCAAAATGTAATAATTGATGGGTTTGGAGTCCATTTTTGGCGCGGGGATGCTCATTTTCGCACTCAGAGCAACATCTTTACCCCGATGGCACTTTTACTATGTTTTAGGCGACTAAAACATCCCGGAAGGCATTATTTGGCTAACGGAGCATCAAAGTGACATTTAATTGCTAAAAGTGCATCAATCTGGCACTAAAGACTTTGGAGGCAAATCGGTGTGTGGATCTTTCGTGTGTGGATGATAATGTCTTTATGATCTAATGAGGTATAACTGTATTGTTTACATGCTTACACTATAAAATCTTTTGTTATTTATCTGGATTTTGAAGGAGAAGTATTTCTTAGTAAGGTAGAGTAGTGTGATTGTTTCATCCATTAATTTCTGTTAAGTTGCATTAGAGACATTAGACATACATGTTTATTTGATGAGAAATGCATGTGTTTTGAAGTTTCTATTGTAGTTTACACCAGGTGCTTTTGATCCTTTGTTGTGCAAGTTTTTTGATATTGCAGGATATCTAGTTTGGAGAGCGTGTTGAGCATGTCGACATCCTCACATCTTCAAACATATTTTTAAGAAGGAGTAGTCCCTTTGATCCCCACTTTGAGGACCCCATTGCCAAATTTCAACGATTGTTTGTCTTCACCCTTCTCATATTTTAAAGTTTGATATTCTTGGTTACTGGTTCGATTTTTATTTCAAATCCTATTATCTCATGCAATAATAGCTGGCTAGATCTAAGTAGTTTACAATTAAAATCTCAAAGTCTAGATCTGGTTAGAGTCGATCTACTGTTTTTACTAAATCTTTACTAAGTAAAATCCAAAGTTAAGTAAAGGTAGTTTGATTCGAGCGTTTAAAGATTCATACTTGGCTATTTAGACCTTGGTTTACTTGTTCCAAAAGAATAAGTAAAGATCCTAAGAAGACAAGCTTCCTAGCTTGCCTTGGTAATTTTCAGCTAGTTTTACTTAGAAATTTGTAGACCTTTTTTGTAGATTTTACCAAGACACTCTTAAAGTGTCTTTGGGTGTCTTTCACATTCTTTTCATTGCTGTTTTTTGTAGGTTTACAATAAAAGAGGAGGAAACTTTGGCGAATTTTCGCAAAATTGAGCAAAAGGAAGGCCCACAGAGATCCCCCTTGCAAAAAAAACTTTTTTTTTAATAAATTGTAAGCCTTTGGATCCAAAATATAAGGACCAAAGCGCATTTCTTATATGTTGTAAAATGATTAATAAAGTTTTGAGTAGGCTCCTAAGAGCCCACTCCCCATCCCCCTGGGGGAATTCGCGTTGGTGTCTATTTTCATGGTTTTTCCTCTGCTAGTGTAGTTTGTTTCATTACTTCGCTATTTAAAGTTTATATTTCAATCTTATTGCAAAGTAATACAAACACCAACCCACTGCGCTATACCGAATTACTGAAAGGGAAAAGATTTGAGCAGTGTAGTAATTAGAAAACTTTCATTTTTTGCGCTCTTATGTTTAAAATAAACCCCCTTGTTCTCCTGAGTACACTTCATGGATAAGGGCTTGCTCGAGTACTGAACCTGGAAAGAGGTTCTTGGGATTTACATCTTTTAATCAGAAAAATTTGTTCAAAAATATTTAAAATTAACAAAGCCTCCATCCTCGTATGCTCTACTTCCACTGCAGTTTTGTCTGATCAATTGGTTGTATCAGAGAAGGATTTAGGTGACTAGTAATTAGTTTCACTTTTAATCAATCCCAAACAACGAAAATCCAACATTGCGTTTTGCTTCGTGTGGAGAAATTGTACAAAGGAAGCGCGAACTATTGAAAAGCAACCGTGGGGCCTCGTTAGGCTACATCCTTGTTGCTGTAGTGTTGAACATCCCCTCGTGACTCTATTCATTCCACATTTCCTCGTGTGCTACCACACTTTGTGAGTCTGGACATATTCCTTGTACCTTCGTGCTATATCGAGAATCCCCCTCCTTTCTAATAATCCAGATAATTACTAAATTAATAAAACCAACCAACAATTAACCCACTCCTTATTCAACTCATCTAATAAATTTTAAAACTTACCAACGAGACACTGCAATACTTTCACTGAGACCACAACAACAACCCTTATACACAAGCACTCCATATTCATTGGCACTGGTCTTCCGCATTTTTATGGTTAAATCAATTTCCACATATTGTCATGAATGGTGTTTGAATTATCAATGTTGTTGTTATTATAATTCATTTGCAGTAACTCATTGTTAAGGTTTTAATTCATTTAACATTAACTCCTAGAATCAATCATTTCTTTCGTAGAGTAGAAACCTTAGATTTTACTTATCATAGGGACCACCCCCCTTGGCTTCGCTAGGAGTTGGCCTAAATGGAGGGGTTGAGTATCAGGTGACAGTTCTTGGCTCGAGCTTTCCTCCAAGGTCGCACCCAGTGGCTTGAAAATTTCTGCCATGTGACCCAAGGTGCGAATTTGGCGGCAACACATTCTAGCATACATCTTCTCTAGGAATGATACTACTATGATCTCCAAAACAAACACTGATATGTAATCTGAAAAATATATTACATCAATACCTTTTCATACCAATGGAGTTGCTGGATGAGAATGCTAAATCTTCAACAAATCTTCTCATCACATCATTGTAGCCATGTCTATCGAGTCTGGGAAAGGGACTTCATCCCTACTAACGGTGCCAATTTGCTACCTCTTGGATCTGCACACAAGATAAGTCCAAGTTGTCCAAAGTACAAACCCTAGGGAAGCTCACTGACGTTCTACCCATTGTCAACTCACTTAAACCTCACTTCACTTTAGGCCGGCTAGCCTTTGGCACATTGCGGGATTCCCTAGATAAAATCACTAATATGCTCTGTTAATACAGATTTGAAAATCTGATTAGGGATTTGGTACTTTTAATGATTATCTTTAGAATAAAGGATGAGAAGACAAGAAAGCCTGAGTGCCTTTCCCATTGGTCAAATGGACTCAAAACATTACTTGACGAAGAAGTTTGTAATGCAAAGGAGAAATCAGCAAGTTATGTTATACATGAACATCACTATAGCAATCAACCATATTGATACAAGAAAATAATAAACTCATTAAGATGCCTTGTCATAACCAACTCAAAACCGACCAGCACATGATGCAAGCAATAAAGCAAAGAGAACAACAACAATCATCGAATCGAAGTGAACAACAGTCTTGATCTTCATTAACAATATTGATTACATCAAGGCATAAAGAGGGCATGAATGCTTTTATAAAACACCTTTTTGCATTGCAAGTGAGGGATGCTTCTCCATTTATAACTCCTCTCCCTCAACTAATTTGCAATTGAGAAAACTCTAAAGGTCTTTAGATCCATCCTTTCTCCAAGAAATATTAATAAAATACTATGAGAAGGGTCTAGAAATGCCACTTGTCCTCTCGAGTATGAACAATCTCTTGAATATGCTTTCCTTGGATAATGGGCTGATCTAGGACCTTCTAGGTTGAGTTCTCTTTCAAATATGGCCCCTTTACTTATAAAATATTAATTTTGTTTTATAAGAAGCACACTTTCGTGGAGTGCTCTCTTATTGACCACTTCAACCTAGTGTTGGAAACCTCGCTGAAAAATCGACGATTTTTATGCCGAGTTGAAAATCAACAGGTAAAAATCACGCTTTAAAAAAAAATGGCAACAACAAGACTTTTTGGAAATAAGCACGACTTTTTGGAAAACTGTGTGGGTCGATGCGAAAAAGCGCCCAGGACGCGGATCCGTGGGTTAAGAGGGGCAAAACAACTTTCTTTTTGTTATTTGCTTGAGAGGCTTGTTGTAGGAGTGAGAAGGGTTTTAAAGTTTTAGGGTTAGGATAGTTTTTAACATAATAAATAAACTTTAATGCATGAACAAAAATATAAAACAAGATTCAGAATGGTACAACTCCAATCAATTTAAACTACAATAAAATCACTCATAATTTTTATCTCTTTCAACGTTAACACTCCATTGGTCACTGCGTTAAAGTTGGTCATCGAGATTCATCAAATGCCATGTACAATAACAAAATAATAAATAATGTACAAGATATATCAGCAGTAAAGAATCATAACCATTATTTGAATCAATCTTATACTTAGATACTTTAGGTTTGATCTTATCACTGAGGGGACAAGTCAATTGGGTAAACAAATGTCGTACCTTAGAGAGAGAGAGGGTTAAAGCAGAAGGATACAAACCTCATAATCTTAGTCAACATGAAGAGACACTTTAATCATATACTCTGACTTTTTCAACACAGTCATATCCAGTACAGTCACGCTGTCAAAGGACACATAGTCACGCTGGGTAAGAATACAGTCACACTGTGTAGAGACACAGCCATACTTTTGCAGAGGCTCACAGTCATGTTGAGAAAACATACACAGTCTCACAAACAAGAGACACAGTCATGCGAGATAAATGGCACACAACCACGTTGATGTAAGAGAAAACAATCACACAGATGCAGAAGCACATGGGCGTGGAATAGTCACGTGGGTGGAGAAGAGAACGCTGAGCGGGGTCTAGGGCAGTGAACCCGAACACAATAGTGCAAAGAATTGGTCACGTAGATAAACAACAGATGGTCACGCTGAAGTGATCACGTAGAGCATCAACCACGGTCTAGAGCCACGTGATGGATGAGTCACATGGTGCAGAGAAAGAACCATGCAAAGTAGAGTCACTTGGAGACGAGGACCACGCGGAGCAAAGTCATGTGGAGAAGAGATCGAGGCCACACGGAGTAGAGATGGACAACCATGCGATGGACCTAGTCATGCGAAAGATGGAGGGATACAATCACTCACGCGGTGTAATATCCCAAATCTCGATATTTTGTATTTCTAAGCAAATATGCTGATACCACTGGGCATGCAAACTGCCATGCAAAAATCCCTATTTTATAGGAAAAATTAGGGTTAGGGTTTGTGAGATAGAATGAACACTTACCACTGATAAGCTGACGAAACTGCTTCGGAGAAAGTATGCAAGCACCGAGAACTGGATCAGAGATGGGCAAATCGCTTCTGCTTCCGGTGAACCCCCAGCAGCAAGAACCCCAGTCAGGAAAGGGTGACGCTTTCAGTGAAGGAGGTGTCCGATGAAGCTGCGGATTTGCAGGACTGATAGCCTTCCTGTGCTGGAGAGAATGCCTGGTACATGCGGGATTTCTGAGACCTCTAGGCAGGATAGCGACTTGCTTCTGAGAGACAGCTACTCACGCCCCTGGAATCCCGAAACTGCTGATAACTGTTCCAGATGAGCACGGATGGATCTGATAATCACCGGGTACCGGAGTATGATGCTGATGATGAGAATGGTGCCTGAGTTTCGGAGTAAAACTGAGATCTGAAGGCCCAGCAACTGATTAGGGATTTCTGGTTGAAAACCCCCTCTTACGGCCGCACACGTGTCCCTGCAGCGATCTATACCATATACTGGATAACTTATAAATGAATGAATGAAGAACAAGTGGTGAACCTGTATGGCTTACCCTGAATAAGACTAGGACAGATGTTTCACTGCCGAAATCCCGTTAGCTGAAGACTCCGTCTCCAACCCCAACTGCTGTGTGGCACGCTGTGCTGCTATCCAAGAGCTCCCAAAATAATCATAATCCAAAGTGAAGTTTCCTTTCGCTTTATCCTCTATTTATAATGTTCAACTGCGAAAACCCTAATCTTTGACCTAATTAGGTCACTTTATCTTCTAATTTGCCGTTGACTTGCATGCATGCGGATGGAGACTTAAAGAGTGCATGCATCATTAAATAATGCTTGGATGGCATGCACGAAGGTGGCCTTTTGGCCCCGGTGGCCCTTCTTGACCTAATGATGATGCCCTAGATCTTCTATGGATGGCATTAGTCCTTTAGCTGATTCCCTAGCTGTCAGTAACCACTCAAACCCACAGGAATCACATAGGTTAGCGGTTTTGGGCCTCAAGGCCCTAATTGGAAGAGGACATTACACGCGGGAGAGGAACAGTCACGCGGGAGAGATACAGTCACTCACACGAAGGTGGAGAGGTACAATCACTCAAAAGGAGACACGTTGAGTGAATAGCCACACGAAGGAACAAATAAGGAATCATATCCATGTTTTATGTTTAAATTAAACCTTTAATTTATAATCTTGATACTCTTTAAGATAGGGTACCAAAGGTCTAAACATAAATAAAATGGTCCAAGATAAAAACATAACTTATGGTCCAAAGTTTTAATAAAATAAAACTATAGAATAAAATGATTTAGGGTAGTATCAAAGGTCCAAATAAAATGAATGGTCCAATGGTCATAAAATAAAACCATAAGGTAAAAAGAGTCCAAAGGTTTTATTAATAAAACCATAAAGTAAATGGTCCAAATGTTTTATTAATAAAACCTTAAAGTAAACATGACTTAGGATAAAACCCATAAAGTAAGAGTAATCATAACAAAGGTACACACACAATAAGAGTGCTGGGACCAAGTAAGATACAGGACCATGAGTCAACCAAGGAGGTCGCAATAAAAACAACCTACAACACCCTAAGATCAAGGTGAACCATAAGGGTGGACAAACATTTACCTATAGGACCAACAAGACCAAGGACTTTAATTTTTTCTCTCGCTCAAGGTACATTGTTTCATATATTTTATCATCACTGTATAAGGGGAAGATCCAAACCGGATGGTACAATCCTTTGGTCCTCAGTACTGCTCTGAATGGTTAGGTACTAGGGACATCATCAAGGGGTGGCTAGTCCCTTGAGAAACAACCTAGTGTTAGTTTTTCTTAAAATCTGATTAGATTATCTAGGATCTTTTTCTGAAAGAATAACAAGTACAACAAAATGCACAAGATATAGAAGATACACAAGACACATAGATTTTCATCGGGGAACCCATAAAGGAGAAAACCCCACAAACTTCTTCAGAATAGTAAGATGATCAACAAATGTTCAACAACTATCTTTCTCTCCTCCTCTGATTGTCTCTCTCTCTTATGCGCCTTAGAGAGTGTGAGAGGTGTGTATAAATGAGGGAGAGCACCTCCCTATTTATACCCTTTCAAGTCATTGACCAAATATAAGACTCGAGCTTACATGTCATCTCACATGGGGCCCACTTCTCCTAAAGAGACCATAGTTACATATTACATGATGTTACACTGGGGACTATTGCGTCGACTTACAATGGAGGTTGTACCTCAAGGTCTAGACACAAATTAGACATCCCGTAAAGGGGTAAACACATCCCCAATGGGGGTACAACAACATACAATGGTAATATACATCAGAATATCTTCCAAAATTACAAATACATCAACACTCCCTCTTAACTAGGAAGGTATTCTCTCTCTACATAGTCATCAACACATTTGGTCAGGTCTTCATTGCATCGTCATCATCATGGAGTCATAAGAGTCTTTTTCATAGCCGCTGCCATCATCTTCTTATAATTTGATCATCGTACCATACTATTTGTGTTCAGAAGTTTCTACAGTGCCAACCCTTTTTCATGCTGGATGTAGGCCTAGCCTCCATGTAGGTCTTCATCATCTCTGCGAGCAAGCTATCAAGTAGGTACATCTCAGGACTTATTATATGCCTCTTGCAAAACCTGTAGGATCTCCCAAGATTGATTATATGCCACTGCAAAACCTGAAGGAGCATCCCATGATTGATTATATGCCTTGCAAAATCTGTGTACCCTACTGTTACCTCATCATCTTCAGATCATCTCATTGTTACACGGAGCACAGCCCAGATGCACATAACACAACACTTACATCCACCGGCATGGGAGGACCAACCTACCACCATCTGGGAAAGGCTCAACATTTACATCAACGACCATGGGAGGACTAACTTACCACCATGTCGGAAAAGCTTTAGCAATTACATCAACGACCATGGGAGGACCAACCTACCACCATGTTGGAAAAGCTCGACAATTACATCAACGATCATGGGAGGCCCAACCTACCACCATGTTGGAAAAGCCCGACAATTACATCAATGACCATGGGAGGACCAACCTACCACCATGTCGAAAAAGCCCATGTGCATCTGCGTCTTTCGAATCGATCACCTCCCCTTGGGAGGAACCTCGATCTGAAGTACACCAAGCTTCTCTCTGAAGTATTCAAACTTCGCTCTGGTTAATGGCTTGGTCAACACATCGGCTATCTGCTCATCCGTCGCAACATACTGGAGATTCACTTCTCCTCTCTGCACCATATCCCTAATATAGTGGTACTTGATCTCAATGTGCTTCGACTTGTCATGGAACACTGGGTTCTCAGACAACTTCACACAACTCTAGTTGTCATAGAAGATACAAGTCGCCTCTAACTGGAGATCAAACAAATCAGACAGTAGCTTCCTAAGCCATACTGCCTCACAACTAGCTGAACAAGCAGCGACATATTCTGCTTTGGCTGTACTCAGTGCCACGCAGGACTGCTTCCTGCTAAACCAAGAGATCACACCTGATCCCTTTCTGAAGCAACACCCCGAAGTGCTTTTCCTATCTAAAGAATTGCCAACCTAGTTCGAATCAACATAACCATACAGGTTAACCTTTTGATTCGCGTCATATATGAGCCCATAATCAATTGTACCTTTCAGGTACCTCAATATATGCTTTGCAGCAACTAGGTGAATTTGTCTTGGATTCGTTAGGAATTGGATCAAGGTGTTCACAACAAAGCAAATATCTGGGCTCATATTTGTTAGGTACATCAAGGATCCAATCATCTAACGATACATCGTGGCATCAACTGACTCTGATGAAGCATCGCAAAATAGCTTCAAGTTCAATGCCATGGGTGTGGCTATTGCCTTGCAGTCCATCATCCCGGACCTCTTCAGGATCTCTACTGTATACTTCCCTTGACGAAGGAAGACTCCATGTGTACTCTGCCACATCTCCATGCCTAAGAAGTAGTGCATCATCCCTAGGTATTTCATCTCGAACTCTGTAGCAAGTCTCCTTCTTGCATCTTTAATGAGTCTCTTCGCCTATCAGTAACAGGTCATCGACATATAGCAGGAGCATCACTGGTCTTCCGCCTTCAACCTTGAAGCAAAGGTTGGGATCTGCTTTACTCTCAGTAAAGCCTAGGGCCATCAGTAAATTGTCCATCCTGCTATACCATATCGAACTTGAGGATCTTCTATAGTCACTCCCTCTGAAACAGAGCATCATTCTCCCTTTGCCTTTCGTACTCTATGTATCGAAACATTCTGTACTGGAGTGACAAGTAGATTCCTCTGCTACTGATCTTCTATGTATCCATCTAGTGTCACTGGATACCAAGATCCTCTATCTTGATCTTTGTTGAAAAATTCTTCTCGCACCCATCTGTGAGCTTGTCATCCTCTATAGGCTTTCATCGTCAACCTTGTAGCAAACGTTAAGATCTTCATCACTAAAGGTGATTTTCAAGTTCCTCATGTAATTGTATGTGTTGTACAAGGCCTTCTTTAATTTGCACACACGAGTCTGTATGTCATGTGTCTCAACTCCCAGTGGCTGCTCTACGTACACTTTCTTCTTGACTACACCATTCAAGAATGTTGTCTTGATGTCAGCTGGTGTATCTCCCATCGCATACTTGCATGTATGGATCTAATGAATTGTACCTCGCAACTGGTGCAAATGTCTCCTTGTAGCCTATGCCTTCTTTATGTGAGAAGCCTTGTGTTATGAATCTTGCCCTGTATCTCACGATGTTGCCATCTACTGCATGCTAGATCTTGTAGATCCATATGGAAGACACTACAGACTTCCCTTTAGGTCTCGACACGACATCCTAGACATCATTCCTCTTTATCAATTGGTACTCTTGATCATAGTCTCCTTCCCTTTCTTCTTGGCTACTTCTTCATAGCTGGAAGGCTTTGCATCAATGATGTTGCTCAACAATGTCACATAACTAGAGTGTGTCTGAGGCCTCTTTCTTGATTTGGAAGTCTCATCATACTATTCTTCATCTTGGATGATTTCTCGTGCCCAAGGTGGTCTTCATCTCTCGAGGTGGATCTACCGTTCTCTTTATATTCTTCTGAAGTTCTTTTTTTCCCCACGGTGTCTCTGACCCGGGAAGCTTCAGGTTCCTCTTCTGAACTGCCATTACATGTTCTTCGGAATGATCTACAAGTCAAGTTTAGTTGCATGATTTGAAACATCTCATAATTTCCAAAACATATTAATAGTGACAAATATATGTTACATAGCCATGCAACTATTTTAGCCAATGCTACAACATTCATTCATATCCTGCACACATACAATAACTTCTAAATTCCTTCCACCCTAATGTTATTAAGAGTGTGTACTACTCCTAATATGCCAACAAATAGGTTTCAATCTAGATAAGTAGCAATGGAATGTTGTACAACATCATTGACTTCTTACCCATCATATGCAATTCAGTAGTATAAATGCAAATACTCAAACACGCATAACACATCAACTGAATATAAACAAATGCACAACCAAACAATATCATGAAATGACAATTGAATACTTATCTTTATTTGTTTGGTGGGTAGACCCCTTCTTGAGCCATCAGCTTCATCATCTTTTTCATTCACAACTGCATCATTTCTTATCCAAATTCTAAGAGGTTCTTCAAGAGTTGAGTCCTTCATATTCCTCATCGCTTGAGGGATCTTCTTTGAATCGTGAGAGCTTGATTTTCAATTGCTCCCATATTATCTTCTCTTATTATTAGTCGAGCTTCTTCTTGTGTGCACTCTTCCCAGAGTTTGTTGAAGGTAATCAACTTCCTTCTGGCACACATTCCTCGAATGAATGAATCCCATGATCTTCGGAGGCCATTCAAGGTGGTTATAACAATCTCTTATTCTTCTTCGATTGCTTCGTCATAGCATCAAACACTTCCTTTTGGTGTCTTCAAGGATGACACATGAGGTATGAGATGATCTTTAATAGAATCTGCAATGATTCTCTTGGCTCTTAGCCTCATCTCCCTCTGGCTCTTAGAACTTCCTTATTGAAATACTGATCCAAGTCATTTTCTTCAAGGATCATGGAGGTCCTATACTTCCATACTCGGAAGTTGTCAGCTTCACCAAGCTTGTCATCAAGCTGGGGTGGTTAGTCATTTTGAAATGAGAACCTCAAATGTAAATAACAAAAAATTAGATCTTACCGATTTGAGGTGTTCGACCTGGTTCTAGAGCTAGCTGATGTAGGGTTTGTCAGAAAAACCCTAATTTTTCAAACTTCTGATTGGACAGAAATATTGGCCTAGCTGTATTTCGACTGCACAATGAAACTTCTCTAATTTCAGAAACTGCTACCACCAACAGATGCGCCCTAGTGAGGCGAGTTAGCCTAGCCCTCCTTACTTGATGATCTGTGGAGAGAACACCTTCAACTAGGAAGCCCTAGTTCATGCAGTTGCATAGTGCCTTCTTTGAGAGAGGCTTTGATACCATGTTAGTTTTTCTTAAGATTCGATAAGATTATCTAGGATCTTTATCTGAAAGAATAACAAGTACAACAAAATGCATAAGATATAAAAGATACACAAGACACATAGATTTTCATCAAGGAAACCATAAAGGAGAAAACCCCCGCAAACTTCTTCAGAATAGTAAGATGATCAAAAGCAGTAATAAGAAATGTTCAGCAACTATATTTCTCTCCTCTGTCTGTCTCTCTCTCTTATGCGCCTTAGAAAGTGTGTGAGGTGTGTATAAATGAGGGAGAGCGCCTCCCTATTTATACCCTTTCAAGTCACTGACCAAATATAAGACTCGAGCCTACATGTCATCTCACATGGGGCCTAGTTTTCCTAGAGAGACCACAATTACATAGTACATGATGTTACACTGGGGACTATTGCCTTGACTTACAATGAAGGTTGTACCTCAAGGTCTAGACACAATTTAGACACCCTGTAAAGGGGTAACACACATCCCCAATGGGGGTACAACAACATACAATGGTAATATACATCAGAATATCTTACGAAGTTACATATACATCAACACCTAGAAATAACCGATTAGGAGAGAGGACATCATCTTGGTCAACTTGACCAAGATTCACCTGGTTAACTGACTAGGGGTGCTTCTGCAGGAACTGCTTGGTCACACATATCTCCAATGGGGGTACAACAACATACAATGGTAATATGCATCAGAATATCTTCCAAAGTTACAAATACATCAACACCTAGAAATAACCGATTAGGAGAGAGGACATCATCTTGGTCAACTTGACCAAAATTCACCTGGTTAACTGACTAGGGGTGCTCCTGTAGGAACTGCTTGGTCCCAGACCAAGAATCTTCCTGGTCCCAAACCAGTAAGTCTCTGTCTCATCCTGTAGAATCTGCTTAGACCTCGTGTCCAAGAAATTGTTTGGTCCCAGACCAGAATACTTTAGAGACATATAGGGGCCCTAACCACATGTTAGGGACTTTGCCATGGCATCAACCTGCTTGGTCCCAGACCAAGAACCCCAGGAGAGTACTGGGGCCCTAGGGTACCTTCTAGGGTCTTACTCTGCCCTAGTCAGCCGACTAGGGTACCATTCTCCCTGAGAATGGGTACCCCAGGTGCAAACACCTTGTTAACCGACCAAGTGCTTCCATTCTTAAAGAATTTCTCTCAACCCCAGGCTGAGCTTCAGTCCCAGACTGAATTAAGTTGATCAACTCCTTGGTCTTTAACTAGGTCCTCCATTCTCCTGGAGAAGGGCTCTCGATGCTGCTCTATCTTTAACACTCCCTCTTAGCAAGAGAGGCATTCTCAGCACATCGGTAACATACTGCACCATTACATGGTGATCACTCATCTCGATGTGTACCGACCTGTCATCAAATACAGGATTTTCTGAGAGCTTCAGATAGTTCTCCATCTCAGCACGAAGCATGATCTCATAGATCTTCTTGGAATTTATAGCTGACTTCCTCACATGTCATCTTTCCAACCCTGTTGTTTGGCTGACTCTCCATAATGAGAGTAGACTAAATCAGTGACATGGCTCTCATTGAAGCAAGCTTGAAGCTTTTCAATAATCTTCTTAAAGAAATCAAATGAACGCTGCGTGGCCTTCTCCTTCCACTTCTCTACGTGAGAAGTCTTATAGACTTCCATCTCTGAGTCACTGAAGAAGATCACATCTATACTTTCCTTTTTTGCAACCCCACTTTGTTGGGGACTGAAGAGCACAGTTGACTTCCTCTTGATCTCTGAACTTACTAGTTGTTCCATTCTACAAAATCTTGGCAGCTTCTCTGGGAGGATGAACATCCAACATAACTGATCCTGCATCTTGTTGAGCCTCTTGCTCTCTTTGTACCTAAGCACTCAACTCCCTCTTGAGTTGTGTATTTAATTCTAAGCATAAATAGGATCTGCAAACGTTCATTACTTGTCACATCCTCCTTCTCTTACAATAGCCCTTATCAATTTCACATAATAACATAATCTTATGTACAAAGCAACTAACTCAATGCCATCAATAACATATCCACATGTCATGACAATACAAAGGATCAACATAAGTTGGGATAGAAAGTCTTCCCCCTTTATATCTGCCCTTATGCAGAAGTTACATTGTGCATCTTATTAAACATGTACCATTAAAGGTGTCAACATCATATCGTCTTCATGCAAATGTATTAGCACAATCTAGGTTGGGTTATAATCCTAGATATGATATAAGCTCTAAGCTTCTTTGCACTTGCAAATTCATATTGCATTGATCGATGCATCACAATCAATCATTCTATATTAATGTCCTTTAAACTTGAGCTTGTACTTCTAAAATATCATTCTTATGCATCATCACACCTGCTAGTACAACATAATCATGATTATGAACTCTTACTTCTTTGTACTTAACAATTCTTGATCACATCCATTAATGAGTCATAAAACTCTTTTTCACAAAACAATGATTAACTATAAGGTATCATAATTAAGTAAGCTTTCTTACTTACCATTTGCTGGTTAACATACCTCTTCAATGGGTCATCCTGTTCACTATTAAATTCAACACTTGTCAATACTACTGATACATCTTTTTTTGGTTCAGCTATCATTGATCTAGTCAATTAAGTATCAGATCTTTTACCATCTTTATCACTTTGACGGCCAATGAACTCCTTCAACCAAGATCTATAATGTTCAAATCCCACAGTTCAAGTCCTTACTGTTACTTTAGCAATCCTTATCTTAGGATCATTGTAGACTCTATTTCCCTCAAAACAGAGTTAGCTACAACCTCGCTCTGATACCATGTTAAAGTTTTAGGGTTAGCATAGTTTTTAACATAAGAAATAAACTTTAATGCATCAAAGAAATATAAAACAAGATTCAGAATAGTATTGTTCCAATCAATTTAAACTACAATAAAATCACATATAATTTTCATCTCTTTCAACTTTAACACTCCATTGGTCATTGCGTTAAAGTTGTTCATTGAGATTCATCAAATGCCATGTACAGTAACAAAATAATAAATATTGTACAGGAGATACCAGCAGTAAAGAATCATAACCATTATTTGAATTAGCCTTATACTCTTATACTTTAGGTTTGATCTTGTCATTGAGGGGACAAGTCAATTGGGTAAACAAATGTTGTACCTTGAGAGAGAGAGGGTTAAAGCAAAAGGATACAAATCTCATAATCTTAGTCAACAGGAAGAGACACTTTAATCAAATACTCATACTTTATCAACAGTCATATCCAGTACAGTCACGCTGCTAAAGGACACATAGTCGTGTTGGGTAAGAATACGGTCACACTGTGCAGAGACACATAGTCATATAGTCATACTTTCGCAAAGGCTCACAGTCATGCTGAGAAAAGGGACGCAGTCTCGCAAACAAGAGACACATAGTCACGCGAGATAAATGACACAACCATGCTGATGTAAGAGAAAACAGTCATGCAGATGTAGAAGTGCACGTGTGTGGAATAGTAACGCGGGTGGAGAAGAGAATGTTGAGCGGGGTCTAGGGCAGTGAACCTGAACAGGATAGTGCAGAGAATCAGTCACGTAGATAAACAACAGGCGGTCACGTTGAAGTGATCACGCAGAGCATCAACCACGGTCTAGAGCCACAGGTTGGATGAGTCAAATAGGCCAGAGAAAGAACCATGTGGAGCAGAGTCACGTGGAGAAGAGATTGAGGCCCCACAGAGCAGAGATGGATAGTCACGCGATGGACCCAATCACGTAGGAGATGTGTTGACTAAATTGTCATTGATGCCAACAAGTGTGCGTTGGTGTGTCTTGGTGCCCCTTGAGGAGCCCCTGAAGGTGAAGTAAGTGTCGGTGTCTAAGGAGACCTTTTGACCTTGTCCAAGCCCAAGTTTGAAGCCCTTGGAGCCCTTGGGACAATGACAAAAGCCATGTACACCCTGTAGAGTGTTCAAGTACCTCTAAGTTGTCTTTTGGTTCCCCAGTTGTTTCTTTAGGGTTTCCCAGTACCACTTCTTTGCCCTTTTGCCCTAGATTGTGTTCTTGGTGGGTTGAAGAAGTTGCAAGAGTCTAAGTGACCCATTCAGTGGTCTTTGTGTTTGATAGAGGCTATGATACCCTAAGGAAAACCTAGGCACCCCACACCTTGATGGTCGTGACAATAAAGCATGTGGCAACCTTGTTGACCTAACTAAAGTCTCCAAAACCCTTTACCTTGGTCCCTAAGCCTACATTCTTTGCCTTGCCCTTAAAAAACTTTAACCTCCCTTTATTGTTAATTAAAATTTGCTTTGATTAAATATTAAATTAAAACTTTAATTAATAAAACATAAAGTAGAAGTCGGCTCCTCTAAACAATGGCTTATTAAAAACTTTTTTTAATATATTAAATTTTCCCTACACTAGGTCGGCTCCAATATTTTCTTCATCAAACGAGTATAAATACACATCTGCCCATCATTTTAACCATCAGAAATCTGCATGCCTCTGAGGTTTTTCGTGTTTAGGAGCAGTATTCTGAGGTAGTAACAGCAGTGAAGAGGAGCAGGACTGAGTTTTTGCAGACACAATTTTTACTATCTTTGTTTTGAAACAGTCCTTGTTTTGGGGTTAACCTTGTTCGAATTTCCAGCTTACTAATTTTCAGCAGAGATTTGCAGACATGAATTTATCTTTGGACTGTTTTTCATCCCACTCCTGAATCCTTTTTGGCAAAGGTTTTTGGTTAGCCACCTTCTCCACAAACCCGAGGTTGAGATCTGCTACTGCTGCCATCTTTTGTGACAGTCCCGAATTTATACAGTACAAGAACAGGCTCATGTTTGGGGTTACATAGCAGAGTTCTGCATGCCTGATTTTTCCACTGAATTTTTGGTTTAAGTCAATGCTTTTACTCATCATCAAGTGCAATAATTTGAAGGAGTTTGCACTGAAGGTTTCACTAAGGAAGTGAACAGTCTGCAGGCAGCATAGAACCTTATTTATTACAAGGTATGTATCTAATAAAGGTATGCACAGTCCAATGACAAATATGAACAGTATTGATTGAATAAAGTTGTGTGTATCAGTGGGCAAGTGGTATGAACAGCAGTGAACAAGTATATGAACAGAAGTCTGTGAACACTTAGTATACATGTAAAATACACTAACAAATGATGTGATGATGTACTACTCCATACATGCTTATTAATGACACATACCATGAGAAAATCCAGGCTGTGATACATGATGATCACCTGCCTTGATGATGATATGATATCGAAAATGTTATGATGCTTTTCTAAAACGCTATGATGAACATGTATGGCATGGTGTGAATGACACTCCTCTATGCACTGTGATGTATACTTGACGATGATGCTTAATGATGCATGTCTTATGATTCAGTCAAAGTAGAGAAGAATTGCTTATTTAGTGATCGTGTATGGTAAGGTGTACAAGGATGTACATGAGCAGGTTATGGAAGTAAAAAGACTTGGTGGTATACAAGGATGATTTGGCAGTGATCAGAGTGCAGAGGTTATCAACAGTAGATTCAGGGTTTGGTATGTGACAGGTCTACAGGTTGTGCAGTGTGGTACAAGTTGTGCAGTGTGGTACAGATTGTGCAGTACAGTACAGGTGATAATTAGCAGGTCCGCAGGATCGGTGCGGTAGTGGTTCAACTGTTTCTATCTTCTTACCAGGGTGGCAGGACGGGGCAAGGAAAGGAGGTCGTAGCCTCCTTCCGGTTGAAGCCGGAAAACTAGGGAGTGGCATCTTCCTTCAGGTCGTAGCTTGTAAATCAAGGGGTCGTAGCCTCCTTCCAGTTGAAGTTGGAAAATTTGAAGTCTTTATAATAAGGGGGTTGTTGCCTCCTTCTAGTTATTTCTGGAAAACTATTTTTAAAAGGCTTCCGTGGTTTTACCCTCAGAACTTGGGTTTCCATGTCAAAAATTATTGTGTACTGTGCAGCTTGTTATTTTTATACATATTGATGATGTGCTGTGATTGGTGATCAGCAACCTGCTTTTGATTAAATTTCTAATTGCCCAAATACTGATTCACCCCCCTCTTAGTATTTCAACAAGATGGAAGGATACAGTCACTCATGTGGGAGAAGAACAGTCATGCGAGAGAGATACGGTCACTCACGTGAAGGTGGAGAGGTACAGTGACTCAGAAGGAGACACGCTGGAGACCACGTTGAGTGAACAGCCATGTGAAGGAACATACAAGGAATTAGATCCATGTTTTATGTTTAAATTAAACCTTTAATTTATAATCTTGATACTCCTTAAGATAGGGTACCAAAGGTCTAAATATAAATAAAATGGTCCAAGATAAAAACATAACCAATGGTCCAAAGTTTAGTATCAAAGGTCCAAATAAAATAATGGTCCAATGTGTTATCACATATATAGTAGCCAGGCTACCATATTCTATTTTTTCAGATTCCAGTACATTGTTCAGCCAGTTTCCCTACATATGAGATGTTGAGATGAGCATCTATGATGGATCATGATTTGATTGATGGAATATAGTACTCTCCCATGCCATGACCGAGTCTTGTTGTCACCCAAAACTGACACGCGGGTGCTGAAAGCCGAAACTGCGGGCGCGCCAGCTCGGCGACAACTCTCTCTCGAGAGGCCAATGTCACCACACCCCTCTCTCCTCACTTCAGGCTGGCTCTTCTCCAGCTCTAGGGGGGTTTCCCTAAGTTCAGATCGCTAAGGCAGGTGCAGCTGAGGGCAGGGTGATCTGAAGAGGATGCCTTAGAGAAACTCAGGTAGCAAAAAGGAAAATGATTTGAATTGATGAGCAGGAAGGGAAGGGAGGACCAGTCCTCGAGGGAAGGCTAGTGCCAGTACTAGAAGGGTAAACGAAGTCAGAAGGGGCCTCAGAAAGGCTTTGCGTTTCGCAGAAGGGAGACTAAGGTGGTCCATTCCATAATCAAAGGCGAGGAGAATGGAAGTATAACCGACTACTTTCCATTACTCCCAGACCTCTAAGAACATAACGACGACAAGCAACTTGGCAACTGCAAATGCTTGCACAACGTGCTAGATTGTTAGCCCTCTATGCTGGGTTGGTCTATAACTCATGAAAACACAGAACTACGATAGAGAAACTCAACATGTCCAAAAACTCAACATGATTTTTTCTTTATTAACTTTGGGGAAAAAACCTCCCAGCCCAAAATTCCATGCTTTACAATGAAAGAGCCTTGCTCTTTATAGACCCACAAAAGGGCTCTCCTATCTTTAAAGGTAACAACAATAATAAAAAGGACTCCTACTTTTACTAGAAGTCAAAAACTCCAATTTATTGAAGGAATTACCCCTTAAACAAAAAAGGTTTATTAACATGGACCCACACTTTAATTGACAACCGCTGATAAACACCAATATTGAGAGCCGAATTTCTTTGAGGTAGAACAACTGCCGCTAAACACATTGATATGTGGGTTACTATTCATTCATATGAGGGGTACCTGGAGCTAAACTCTGGTTTACTTTAGCACTGCGGCGATATGACTATGAGACCCTCGACATGTGGATTTCCCCAAGCACCCAGAAATCGCGAAGTTGAATCACTTGGCTGCATTTTAATCGACTGCTAGAGGAAATTTTGATTGAATCCCGGGATAATACTCATGGTGGCTGCCAATGGATATGCAACGAACCACTTGATGTTCCACGACTGCATAATCAACATCCTTAGTGACCATCTCTAGCTTGGCATTCCACGACATACTTGGTGAAAAAGAATCTCGCTGAAATTTCGGAAACCATGTCAATCCTAACTCTTTGGCCCACCAGCATTTTGATTTTAAAGAATGCCCATAATGCCAAAGTTGTGGTTCCAAGATTTTTTCAGTTGTCCGCTGTCAATGGGACGTCGCTCCCGAATTCCACAGGCACCCAACTCGATCTCAACGCCACTGACCGCCAGTACTGCTTTCAAACTCCACGACTCGGTGGTTGAAGTGAGGATGGGTTTGATTCGAAATATAGAATATGTTTGATTTGCGCTCCGGCGTGTGATCAAACTTTGCAATCCGTAACCTTCGTCAATCCCCGGAAACTTTCACGAAATCATGCAATAAGGCAGATTGTCAGCAAAGTCTGGCGCCACAGTGTGGCTCCACATAGTTATGACTCAGCTGCGATAACCATGGGATCTGGAGAGGCACGTTACACAACTGATACGAGGCCACATTTCATCCATGCTGGCAGGCTCAGATTTCCATTGTGGCACTCCTTCCGGATCTGTGGAGCGTATACCAATTGACACCCTCCTCAAGATGTTTGGCGATAAAAGTCAAATTCACCATTGGCTTGTCACGATATGATGTCGCGGGACCCATAAGTTGCTCCATGGTTTTGGGCAAATCGTGAAATTCGCCTCATCAAACAAAGATTCTGAGCACACCAATGATGCATGGCTGTTCCAATAAGTGTTGATGGTCGCCAAAAAAAAAAAAACGTGGATTGCTCTACTATACAGCGTTATCTAAAAATCAATTTTTATTAACGCCAATTTCCTAAACGGAAACTCGAGCACACAGTTCAGGTAGTCGATGGATGATAAAGGGCTGTCATTGCTAAATATCTCTAGTCATCCTATGTCTCATCATTAGCAATGAGTTTCATCGTTGCTACATTGACTTCATCCTGGCCGGAGCCGGCATCCACAACTCGCTTGAACACAAAATTTGCCTTTGGTAGCGCTAAAATTTCCAAATTTTGTAGAGTTATAGGACATGCTGAATTGCCACAATTCAGCCATTCTTGGATTGCTGCATGCTCATAAGTTTGCCTAGTCTCTATTGTCACCGGATCCTCAAATAGTTGGTCTGTAATAGAGCATACAACATCTTTGGGGCGTTTTTTTACAAGAAATGATTTTTTGGAATATACAACACTCTGTATAATTCCTGCACGGATTCCTTCAGCTTGCAAACTATGTCTTGAATCTCTTCCTCCTGAAGATTTTTATCTGAGCTACAATGGTCTCCAATCTTACCCTTGTGAAGGCATTGGGCATGGTGAATCTGAACTAATGAAAGTAACTGAGGTTTGCTCTGTCCTGTTTCTACTTTGGATTGCTCTTAAAATTTCTATCTGTGTCCTATGGGTAGGGATTTTGTTGATGTTCCTCATCTGGTATGAGCCTGCTTGTAACCATTTCAATAGTAACAAGTGCTTCCATCTTGTCTAAAGCCTCTACATTTGCTGGTTGATATTCCTAGGGAATGGTGAGTGTCCTGCCACATGATGCCCTGCAGCACGTTCTAGTGGACCACAAAATTTACGTACCTTTGACTTCTGCTTGAATGGTCTCTTCCTTTTCAGCCCTTGTGACACAGGCACTTCTATCTCATGTTTAAAATTTCTTTCAGACCTAGCAAAGGTATTACCTTTAAAACGTAGACAGGCTGAGGATGGTCCTCTCTTGCAGCTCTGTGGATACCCATGTCAAATCAGGAGGTAACATCTGGCTCCATGGGGGACATGTGCTCTAGGAGAGAGCGCACAAGAACCTCAGATTCTCTGGGTACTGCAGACAAAACTGAAAGAACAACTGTGATGGGATGGCTTCATTCACATCCCACACTTTATTACAAAACAAAGATCATACTGAAAATTTAAATGCTCATGCAAGAGCTTATTTTTCTTCCTACCTACCTACTCTATCATGAATCTAGCACACGTTAGGTGTATGCATACAACCAATGAAGCCATTCCAACATCTTATCCATGCCAAATTTCTTTTTTTTGAGCTTGGTCAGTGAAAGAAACAAAAATACATTCATCATAAGATAACTATGCCTTGCAGTCTGCTCATGAATAATGCTGAACTGTAACATCAGAATGTTGGGAAAAAAAAGGTCATACCAAGAAGAATCAAACCGTGCACAAGAAGCTTCTATCCATTGATCGATAGGGTTCACATACAAACCTCCATCATAAGGCTGCTTGAGCTGATCTGAATCAATCACATTATGAACTTGAGGCAAGTCCAAATTTTCAACATGGAGTGGTTCAGGAATTTTTTCAGTGACAGATCTGAGGCAGCTTCGTATCTTCGTTTTTCTTTGCTTCAGCAACCTCAGGAAGCTCTTCAGTACTGTCTTCAACCAAGAGTCCTTGCACTGGTTCATCAATCAGATCTTCAATGGTTTGTTCTTCATGGATCTCTTCCTCAAGCTCAAGATGGATCCTAGGGATGAGGGCATCATATTCTTTAGCAAGTTGCTCAATCTCATCTACTGTCACATCGTGCCAGCGGAGGAGAAACCTCTCGAAAAAAATTGCCACTGAATCTATGGATTCATCCAACAGACCACAGAACCAGTTCATTGCATACTTTTCCAAAGTTATGGCAAAAATGATCATAATATCATCCTCATGACGAACATTAAAATCAGCCATCAGTTTCCAGAAAGAGGCAATATGATGGGTGGCTGAAACACCATCATTTCCATAAAATTCGTGAAGAATGTCATGCACCTCCTCAGGGTCATAGCACTGATTAGGAAATCCATGGACTTTTGAGAAATCCAGTGGGCTATAAGCATCGTGCTAAATATCCTACGGTTCTTCCATAAATCAAACAATGAGGTACTTAATTTGAAAAAATGTGTTTAATCATACCTCATACCAAACTTGTTGAGTCGCCAAGGTGAGCTTGAAAGCCTTCTGATGAGTGTGCTCACCTCTACACCCAATCGGATCTTCAAATCTGCAAAAGGACAAGGGCTCTGTCCCTTCGTGGAGTCGCCATGTGAGAGGAAGAATCTGCAATGTACTCTCTCACAAATGTCAATGAAGCATAGTCTTCAAAATCCGGGAACTGGACTTTGTCCCCGGCAACGGCGCCAAAATGTTGTCGCTCGAAACTGGCATGCAGGTGCTGAAAGCCCAAATTGCGGGTGCGACGGCCCGGCGACAACTCTCTCTCGAGAGGCCAATGTCACCACACCCCTCTCTCCTCGCTTCAAGCTGGCTCTTCTCCAACTCTAGGGGGGTTTCCCTAAGTTTGGATCGCTAAGGCAGGTGCCGCTGAGGGCAGGGTGATCTGAAGAGGCTGCCTTAGAGAAACTCGAGTAGCAAAAAGGAAAATGATTCGGATTGATGGGTAGGAAGGGAAGGGAGGATCAGTCCTCGAAGGGTAAATGGAGTCAGAAGGGGACTCAAAAAGGATTTGTGTTTCGTAGAAGGGAGACTAAGCTGGTTTGTCTCCATAATCAGAGGCCAGGAGAATGGAAGTATAATTGACTACTTTCCATTACTCCCAGACCTCTAAGAACATAACGGCGACAAGCAACTTGGCAGTTGTAAATGCTTGTCCAACGTGCTAGATTGTTAGCCCTCTATGTTGGCTTGGTCTATAACTCATGAAAACACATAACTACGACAGAGAAACCCAACATGTCCAAAAACTCAACATGAATTTTTCTTTATTAACTTTGGGGAAAAAACCTCCCAGCCCAAAATTCCATGCTTTACAATAAAAGAGCCTTGCTCTTTATAGACCCAAAAAAGGGCTCTCCTATCTTTAAAGGTAACAACAATAATAAAAAGGACTCCTACTTTTACCAGAAGTCAAAAACTCCAATTTATTGAAGGAATTACCCCTTAAACAAAGAAGGTTTATTAACATGGACCCACACTTTGACAGACAACCACTGATAAACACCAATATTGAGAGTCGGATTTCTTTGAGGTAGAACAGCTGCCGCTAAACACATTGATACGTGGGTTGCTATTCATTCGTATGAAGGGTACCTGGAGCTAAACTCTGATTTACTTTAGCATTGCGGCGATATGACTATGAGACCCTCGACATGTGGATTTCCCCAAGCTCCTAGAAATCGCGAAGTTGAATCACTCGGCTGCATTTTAATCGGCTGCTAGTGGAAATTTTGATTGAATCCCGGGATAATACTCACGGTGGCTGCCAATGGAGATGCAACGAATCACTGGATGTTCCATGACTGCATAATCAGAATCCTCAGTGACCGTCTCTAGCTTGGCATTCCACGACATCCTTGGTGAAAAAGAATCTCGCTGAAATTTTGGAAACCATGCCAATCCTAACCCTTTGGCCCGCCAACATTTCGATTTTAAAGAATGCCCATAATGCCAAAGTTGTGGTTCCAAGGTTTGTTCAGTAGTCGGCTGTCAATGGGACGCCGCTCCCGAATTCCACAGGCACCCAACTCGATCTCAACGCCACTGACCGCCAGTACTGCTTTCAAACTCCACGACTCGGTGGTTGAAGTGAGGATGGGTTTGATTCGAAATATAGAATATGTTTGATTTGCGCCCCGGCGTGTGATCAAACTTTGCAATCCGTAACCTTCGTCAATCCCTGGAAACTTTCACGAAATCATGCAATAAGGCAGATTGTCAGCAAAGTGTGGCGCCACATAGTTATGACTCAGCTGCGATAACCATGGGATATGGAGAGGCACGTTACACAACTGATACGAGGCCACATTTCATCCATGCTGGCAGGCTCAGATTTCCATTGTGGCATTCCTTCCGGATCTGTGGAGCATATACCAATGGACACCCTCCTCAAGATGTTTGGCGATAAAAGTCAAATTCACCATTGGCTTGTCACGATATGATGTCGCGGGACCCATAAGTTGCTCCATGGTTTTGGGCAAATCGTGAAATTCGCCTCATCAAACAGAGATTCTGAGCACACCAATGATGCATGGCTGTTCCAATAAGTGTTGATGGTCGCCAAAAAAAATAAAAAGCATGGATTGCTCTACTATACAGTGTTATCTAAAAATCAAATTTTGTTCACGCCAATTTCCTGAACGGAAACTCGAGCACACAGTTCAGGTAGTCGATGGATGATAAAAGACTGTCACTGCTAAATATCTCTAGTCATCCTGTGTCTCATCATCAGCAATGAGTTTCACCGTTGCTACACTGACTTCATCCTGGCTGGAGCCGACATCCACAACTCGCTTGAACACAAAATTTGCCTTTGGTAGCGCTAAACTTTCCAAATTCTGTAGAGTTACAGGACATGCTGAATTGCCACGATTCAGCCATTCTTGGATTGCTGCATGCTCATAAGTTTGCCCAGTCTCTATTGTCACCGGATCCTCAAATAGTTGGTTTGTAATAGAGCATACAACATCTTTGGGGCGTTTTTTTACAAGAAATGATTGTCTGGAATATACAGCACTCTGTATAATTCCTGCATGGATTCCTTCAGCTTGCAAACTATGTCTTGAATCTCTTCCTCCTGAAGATTTTTATCTGAGCTACAATGGTCTCCAATCTTACCCTTGTGAAGGCTCTGGGCATGGTGAATCTGAACCAATGAAAGTAACTGAGGCCTGCTCTGTCCTGTTTCTACTTTGGATTGCTCTTAAAATTTCTATCTGTGTCCTCCGGGTAGGGATTTTGTTGATGTTCCTCATCTGGTATGAGCCTGCTTGTAACCATTTCAATAGTAACAAGTGCTTCCATCTTGTCTAAAGCCTCTACATCTGCTGGTTGATATTCCTAGGGAATGGTGAGTGTCCTGCCACATGATGCCCTGCAGCACGTTCTAGTGGACCACAAAATTTACATACCTTTGACTTCTGCCTGAATGGTCTCTTCCTTTTCAGCCCTTGTGACGCAGGCACTTCTATCTCATGTTTAAAATTTCTTTCAGACCTAGCAAAGGTATTACCTTTAAAATGTAGACAGGCTGAGGATGGTCCTCTCTTGCAGCTCTGTGGATACCCCTGTCAAATCAGGAGGTAACAAGTCTCACGACACTTAGATTTGGAGACTGATGTAGTCATTTTAGCTATTTACAGAGCAGTTATTGGTGCCCAGAGTTGTATCAGTGTTGTCTCATTGGACTGATGTTGGTTCAGATGGATTGTTTACATGTTTATGACTCAGCTTATATTATCTTGTGTTATGGTTATCATTGCTCTTATACTCATTCTTGTGACATGTATTAACATTTAGTGTCATGATTTAGTGGTCATATATATATGTGGACTTGGATGTATTGATATTATGTATTGATGTCCCTACTCAGACATGGAAGTTCTTGATCTATATTCATTGGTTTTACCCTCCTTAGGGAGAATAGAGGTAGTCACTCCCCGCCATACTTTGGCTTGCTAGTGTTGATTTCATTATTCACTGCCTCCACTCATCCTTTACTTTCCAGTTATGTTTTTGACCCGACCTACTATTTGACTTGTAGCATGGAGGACCTTTCCCCAGTAGAGCCTCTATGATTGAAATTTGTTTGCCAATTTTCTGAGTCTAACTTGAATGTGGAATCTCATCATTCTTGAAGCTTCTATAATACTTTAAAAATTTATGGCTTAAACATTATATATTTTCAACATGTCTAGTAATTGCAAGTAAATTTATTATTTTAATGAAGGTAAGTTTTTCTTATTTTGCCAGGGTTTTCTATTCTGCTTGCTTTGTGAATCAGTGCCAGCACTTCGTGGGAAAGACTATGGGAAAACAAAAATGCGATACCCAGATTACACAGAGACAGAATCAGGTCTACAGTACAAGGTTGTGTGCTTTGAGATAATATGATCTGCATATTCTATTGAGTAATCTTTTTTCCATTGTCAGACTTGTCAAAATGTATACTTTCATGATGAAAAATCACTTTCCTGTTTCTGGGCACAGGATTTAAGAAAAGGTGATGGTCCCATGCCAAAGATAGGTGATTTGGTTGTGGTAAGTTTTATTTGTGACTATTCTTTTGATTATGCTGGAATATTGGAATTATTGAATGCTGAAAATAAGACTATTGTAATTACACATGGTACTTTTCATTTTTAGTTATGTTAATTTATGCAGTTGTTCGCAACGAAATCACAGAAAATATAGTCAATATATGTTTCAATGGCAGGATTGACTTAAATACTTAGCTTTCTCATGGCGGCATGAGCTGGTTCTTGGTAGTCTTGACCTTCATTACAAGGCTAAATTTTTATCCTTCAGACATTGGGGTCTTATACTTAGATGAAAATTTTGAGGTGGCTGCATGGATACATTCAACAAGCTGGAAGTTAAGTTGATTGTTGACAATTACTGTTAGAGTCCAAGAATTTATATAATTTGCCTTTTCATAGAATGTTGAACTCGGTGTCTACATACAGAATAAATTTCCTACCACTAAACATGTTGATAACTTGATCCACAAGTAAGTATTGTTAGTCTTTAGAGTACAAACATATACAAGTGAATCACATTAGTGGAGAGAATACGAAACATTATATTTTATTGATGCTGCAGCAATAATACAACAGATCACTGGCCCAAGGTAGGGTTCCCACATATAAATTTATGCACCACACTCTCCCAAATAAATAGTCTCTTGAATACATCCTTTATATATATTATAATGGTTATGGTGGTTTAACCTTCTCATCCTCACATTAACATTTATTGTTGCACATTGGTTACTTGTCACTAACATGATATGATTACGTAATACAAGAGTACACATCTATACTTAATAATGGAGCTCTTTATTTGTTCCAAAACCCCTAGAAGAGCTCCGAATTACTGCTAAAGCTCAACGCCACAAAATTTGGATGAAGAACAACTTAAAGTTGACTACAACTATCTTTTTGTCATTCTAGAATCTTTATTGGTCTGCCATCACTCTTATGTAAAAGGTAGAATTTGCAACTTTTTGCTGAATTTATCTAGGCAACCTTGGTGTTCCTTCTACTCTTTTTCCATCACTTTCTTATTGCAAGTAGAGCACGCAGCATGATCAGGGCTAAAAACTCCCTTAGATAACCACCACTGAACACACCTTTAATGTTCCCTCTACTAGAACTACCATGATGCAGCAGACCGCATTTTTTCTAGTCAGTGCCAGTCTCGGATGTGTTGAGCATTTTTCTTCCAGTGATCATCGGTGGTACAGCCAGTGAGAGCCATTTCTTTTGATCAGCAGCAATATCACATGACATGACTTAGCCTTGAGTGACCCATTGAGATGGACTTGTTGTAGCCATGGTTCAGTTAGCAGCGCAGACATCTGGTATATTTCCCTTGCCCACACAGTTGGAGTTGGTTTCATGATTATCATCAGAGACAGGTATATGGCTATTGGCTGGACAGGTATATATGTGTATTTGGGTGCGACTAAACTGTCTTGCTCATCTTATTAGCTTTAACTTGACAGGGTAACTAATATTGGTGATTATGTATTGTAGTGCTCTCATAGATTTGTTATTTAGAGTTGATCTATGACTTTGAATGCTAAGACCTTTTTATATGCTCACTAGTATAGCCTATCTTATGCAGACTTAGTCTCACCTTGCCATCTTGGCATCACCTTTTCACTTACGTTTATTCATCCGTTTCTTCCATTTTTGAGATTGACCCTTGTCTTGGATCTTGACTTGTGAGATTGAAGACCTTTTCCCCACTTAGACCTCTTTGTTGGATAGACCCCATGTTATCATGTGTCTCGGCTCCGAGTTGTGCGACATAACTTACCGAAAGCCTTGACCCTTCTGGGCCAAGAGAACCCGTTGGTGTTGGGTCTTGAGCCTAGGTGAGTAGGGTTTTTGAAGCCTTGACCACCTTGTAGTCGGTTTTCCCCAATGTTTGGTCTTGATTGTGGATGATTCCCACCAACTGACCCCATGATTCACTTTGATTCACTTCTGGACCAGGAGTATGCTAGTGTTGTTACATGAGCTAAATTTGGCCAGCTGCCCGAGTTGTGTTAGCTAGACTTGAAGCAAGTTGTTCTACCATCATTACATGTATTTATGTGATTTATTGTTATATATATTTTGATACAGTATGTTTATTGTTATATAATTGATATAGTATTTTGTGATTTTGCTGCAATAAAGAAAGCTTTGGAGGCTAATGGTGTGGTGCAATTGTGTGTGGGCCATTATTTTTTGATCTTCATGAGGTAATCTGTGTGTTGTTTCAAATTTTTGCATCTTGAATTATGAATCTGGTTGAACAAAGATTGCTCCCAATCATTGGAAATAGAGGGCTATAAGTAAGTTTACTTGTTTCTTCTATTTTGAATACGTGTACTTAGAGATCTAGATCTGACATGTTTATAAGTTTATATGCATGTAGTTTTAGCCTCGATTTATGTGTAATCACCAGATCTCACGGGTTTGCAAGTCTTTGAGTGATTTACAGGTTGCTTGGTTGGGAAGAATCGTGGATCTAGTTTGACTCCACATTACTTTCAACATCTCTAAACGACATAGTCCCTCGGCATCCCACTACGAAGCCTTTTGGCTAGCTCTTTGCGGCAAGAAGCCTTTCTTCTCCATATCTCTTCCTCCCTCTAAATTTAAAATTTTACCTGGTTACTTGGTTCGTTGTCTTCAGATCTAGTTGGAAGAGTAATATTTTACATAGATCTGAGTTCTAATCTAGATCTAAGTTTCTTTTAAAAGCCATATTTTAAATAGATCTATCCATTAAAGTCTTTTCTTGCAACTTTGGTCCAAAAAGAGTATTTTACTATTTTTTGTATCTTGCAAAGTCTAAAGATCTTTTTTCGATAATTTCAATTTTAGATCTAGCATAAACTGCATTTCTGCCACGTCCCCCCCAGGTGTGTGAAAGCCGACAACAGTTGGTAATAAATCTTATCATGTGCTTGCCCTTTTTGTACAGTTCACCAATCCATTTGTATTCATTTTCCTTTAACTTAATAATGTCATGCATCAAAAGGTTCAATGTGTGAACCAAACACCCAGACCAAAATATGTTGGGGTATTTATCTTCAATGATTGCTCCCGCTGCCTTACAATTAGCAGCATTATCTGTTATGACTTGGATGACATTGTATTGACCAATAGCTTCAATGTTTTTGAGTAGGAGTTCTACAATGTTCATGCCGGTCTTGAATTTATCTGAGTAGTCATGTGCTGAAAGGAAGACTGCACAAGTAGTAGAGACACCAAGAACATTTATCAATGGCTTACCTTTCACATTGGTCTAACCATCTGATAAAATTGATACCCCATACTCATTCCAAGCATTTGTGAATTGCCCCAAAGGATTTTGGATCTTGCCTTTTTCCTTGTCAAGCCCCACAGTTCTAGCTTTGTCATACATGGGGATCTTGTATCCTGCTGGGACAGTGCGGATGGCCTCTACCATTTCATGCCAATAGGGTGAGTGAAGAACATTGAATGGTATGCCACATCCATAGAGAAACCACAACAATTTTGAATCCACATCATCCCTACCACCTTGATCAAAGAAATCTGATATTGTCTTGCCACGTGATTGCATGGGAGAGAATCCACTGCCTTGGGTGGATGGGCCTCTAGTCCTTGGTGAGCATGAAAGGTCATGGTCATTCGATGATCGTTTTGTTATGTTTTGTGCTTCAAATTCTTCCTTCTTATAGACGACTCTTTGTGTTAATACCACATTTGGGAAAACACAAACTCCTACAGTGTTTCTTTCATCACATGGCATGTTCCCACATAGATGTCTTCTCACACGGGTATATGAACCTCTGTATGTCTTTTTACAATGGGGGCAAACAAATTCGGTGGTTCCACCCTCTCTAGTTCCTGCCTGCCTTGTGACATATTTCCACAAGGGTGTGGGGTCCTCTTTGGTTTTCTTTCGGTTTTCCTCCTCTTCTTCTCCTTCCTCCTCCTCCTCCTCCTCCTCTCCACGGAATGTGCCACTTCCCACTTCTTCATCCTCTTCCTCATTCCTCCTCCGGTTTCCAACCACCACTATCAAAATAACAAATGGAACCAACAAAATAAATCATAAACCCATCATCATGGTTGATGCCAGATGGAACTAGAGATTTAACCTGTTGCCTGCAATAGAATGAGGGAGGAACTAGAGATTTAACAATGTAGATTACTACATTCTAGTCACTAGACTCTAGAATTTATATTCCAAGGCCAACCATTCATATAAATCAAAGGTCAAAAAATTTCAAAATTCTAACACAAAGCAAATGACAAATGAACAAAGAAGGTTGTAGTGCCTACCTCTTTGGCTCTTGCTCTCCATTGGTGGCAACCTTCTCATTCAAGAAGCGCGCTTCCGGTTAGCTCCCGCAACGCTTCTTTGTGGAGTGAGCTTCCAGAGCGGGGGTGAGGTGGGGGGGGGTGCTTCCTTGCAACCTTGATATAGGAAATGCTTTTGATGATATGTAGTTATGGGAGGAGACAACTCACATTGGCTTCCACTTCAGTCCCATTACCTTACACCATAGCCCGAGCAGTTGGAGCTTCCGTTTCCACCCTAGGCTCTTCTAGAACACCTCCAAGACCACCTGCTTTCAAAGGAATTTGGTGCCCCTATTCCATAAAAGGGGTAAAGAGGATTGATGATTCATATTATTTATCATTGTGCTATGTAGTATCTATATGCCTCATGAGTAATGATGATTCATCAAATGAGATACATTTATTTTGATCATTTTAGGTGATTTTGTATCATTCTATTAGGAACATATTTCACTATTTTTAGTTTATTCTCGATATCAATAGGTGATCATGATCCACCATTTGACATCTTGTGCATCTTATATATTAGTTGTATTTTCATATTTATGTAGCAACATGTTTATTTGATGTGGTTGTTTCTATAGATATTACAAAAATTGAAAAAATGATTATTTTTGTTATTTTTTGAGGTTTTATGACATTTACTGATATTTTTGCCGATGTTGCCAATAATTTACATTCTAGACCCTCGTCGATATATTCGCCGACATGATATATGTAACTTTGTTTCCAACTAATCAATTGAGTTCTTCGTCTCTTCCTCGAACAAAACCTTCAATGGCTAACACAAATCAACCTGCAAGCCCTAGACTTTTCAGGAATTGAGCAAGAGCTTCTCCTTTTGATTTTTCTCAAATACCAGGAGCTCCTCATGATATGTAGGATAAGTATTTTGAAAAGGTTCCAAAATTTAATGGAAACCGTGTCACTACTATTGAAGATCACATTCAAAAGGTATGGTATTACATGGAAGCTTATGGGGCTAAACATGAAGATGTGTACATGAGGGGGCTTCTATCATCTTTGGAAGGAGAAGCTTGTAGTTGGTTTGATAGGATACTTGCGTCCTCAATTAATGGATATGACAATTTTGTTGCAAAACTCATCGAGGGATGGTCGGCCAAACCAAATAGCAAGTATCTCCTGAACCAACTTTTTGAAATCAAGAAAAAGGAAAATGAGTCAGTCCATGGGTTCAACCTTAGATTTGATAAAATTGTCTCAAATATTCTAGAAGACATAAGGACAAAAGATGAAGCTATCCTCATTCTCTATCTCAATTCCTTTGAATGATAGTTCAGTTTAAACCTCAAAGAGAAAAACCTTCCTGACCTCAAAACTACCCAAGACAACGCTAAAAAGGCTGAAGTTAATGTCGCTTCGATGGGTAAGAAAAATCCTTCATTTTTATGCCCCTATGAATCAAACCTACACAAAGATAAAAATTTGCTGTTGAAGCGTTGTTATCCACTTATTTGTACCATAGTTGGATTACCTGAGGAGCCGCTAGTTGACAAACATGACAAATGTTTGATTCCAGTGTATTAGATGATCCGCCTTTATGCCTAGCCAGTTTTTTGTTTGAATAATCATGACCATGGCCCCGTGGGGTTTGTAATAAAATGTGCTAGTAGGGTGTTTTGAGTGGTTCGGTCTCCTAAGACGTAGAATTTCAACTAAGGTATTCCAGGGAGTTTTTTGCCTTTGACAATTATGCTTTGCCTATAGTCGAGTATAATTGACGAGGTTTTCTCCTGCTTCCTCCAAAGCTGGAATGACCAATTTAGAATTCTGGGCCTTGGGGGGGTATTAGAGCCCAACTGAGTATATATAAACCTACTAGACATTGTTAGAATAGACTATGGTCATGTCTTAAGTCACTAGGACCCTCAGAAAAAATTCCAATTTTTTTTTACCGGACGCGTCAAAATTTTAATTTTTTAATTTTTTAATTTTTCCTAGGTTTTTAATTAAATTTTTCCATAATTTAAATGGAAAAATTCAATTTGTAATAAGTCAGCCATCTGGGGTCCGTTTTCAGTGATTGAAGGCTCTAACCTTAAGCCAAAAATCATTCTTGATCAGCCAGCCAGCCAGATCCAAGTTTTAGATCATCATTCGGCCACATAACTCATATTTTCTCGAAAAGGTCAGTTTTGGGGAAAATATTGATTAATTAATAAAAATGATTATTTTGGAGAAAATCCAAATCTCTCTAAATTAATCCGAATTCAGCGAAATGAAAGGCTAAATGACATGGCACGGAGCATTTATGATGATTCCAATTAATATCGGTCAGTTTCAGATCAAGTATCGAAGTGTAGCAGTTGAACTATCAGTCGGAAATTTGCCCTCTTTGGTCAAATCCGTTTTTGGTTGAAGTGTGGGTTATTTATTGGTTGGGTGATCATTACGAGGGCGAATGAGCCACCTCACCCCCTCTCATTACTCCAACACTCAGTTGCAGCTCAGTTCAACTCCAAATCATCATGCCGAGCTCATTCAATTACTCCGGTGTTACTCTTAGTTTGGTTTTAGGGTTTTGGTCTTCATTCATTGTATAAATAGAGGCTCTATCAACTCTATCATGGTGGAACTTTTGTGGCAGAGTTACTTTGTAGAAATTGTATCAGGCTTTGCTTTGAATTTTTAATAAGAATTTCGACTTTGGAGGTCTATGAGCTCTTGCATGTGGTATACATTTCATGGTTGAGGTGACATTGCTTCTAACCCTTTGCTTTTAAATACTTTGAATGAGATCAAATTTTGTTTTGTTAAAGCTCAAGAAGGCCACTGTTGGCATGGTAGGGTAATCATTTGAAGTTCCAAGTTGATTATTTATGCAAAGTAAATTAGAATCTTGATGAACATGAGCAGTCAGTAATACGTAGTGTTGATCCTGATTTAATTCTCTTAGCATACTTTCATATGATTTGATTTCACTTTGTGTTTAAGTTTTGGTGTTATTAGTTTTCACAGGTTGAAAAAGGGTGTGAGTTCAGCTACATCTAGCCCAAGCTTCAAGTAACCTCTTTGTTTTAACACTTTGTGATTGCAGGACCTACATAGATCGTATTCTTTTCTTACAAAAGAAAGCTGGAAACTTCTCTTCCGCTCTTGTGTTCCATCCACAAGAACCCCTTCTTCTTTACCCTTTCCTTTTTCTTGTTTTGCATTGCTTAAGAAGTAGATCCACTCTTTCATTGTTTATATTTAGATATATCTTCTTTAGGCTGTGTTAGATCTAATATTATTCATTAGATCTAGGAAAAAGTTTGTACTTTCCATGCAAAATTTCCAAAATTTTTCTAAGTACAAAATATTTTTCCAATTTTTTTTATTTTTGCATTGTCTTTCCTATCACTTTTTAGTATTGTTAGCTTGCTGATTTTTTACTTTTGTGACAGGTACAGCGGAAGTTGTGGCAAAAAATTGAAGATTCAAAGCTTAAAAAAGACTCATAATCCCCCTTTATTCATTCCCCTTTCTCAGCTCGATCCGGAAGCCTTCCAAAGATAGGAAAAGAGGCAAAAAGCATCAAAAGAAAGGGATTGTAAAGAATAAATAAAAGAGCAAGTGGGATTACGTCTCCCACACCCCTCTTCCCCCATTTGGGGGAAGGTTGTATCGTCCCATTTTCATGCTTTTTCCTTTTTTGTTTAAATAAACTGCTAATGGTAGAATAGGATATGATAATTGCATAATCTTAAGTAAGTTAGTTTATGTTTTGAAAATGAAGAAAAATGTTGATTTGATTGTTTACTTAAACGTTGCATAATTTTTTTTTCTGTTTACTTACCCCCTTGCTTTCTCGATTAGGGCCCTAAAAAGCCTGAAAGAGACTCTTGGGTGGTTTAGATCTTTGTGTTTCTTTTAGTTTTAACAAATTGATTAAGTCTCTTGAACTTGCAGTAACACAAGTCGAGCACTCTCTATCGGAGAGCATACTTAGAATTGCACATCCTTGCATTAGGCATTTTAGATTAGCTAAGTCTCTTGAACCGCTGTCATAAGACGGGGTCAAGAGCTCTCTCTGTCGGAGAGTCTTAATCAATTAACTTAATAAAATTTGATACGCACACCCCTAATTAATTAACTTCGTTTTCTCCTTGTCGGAGTATGCTCTGACCGACCTCAAAATCGGAGTACCCAGAAACGGCACTGGATCTCTAATCTTGCAAGAAACACTTAATAAAATTTAAATCCTGTAACCGACGCACCGACGTTGTAGGGAATTTTCTAAAGTACTTCTTAGTAGAGGCACCGGAACCCCCGCTGTATAAGCTTCTCAGCGAGCTGGTCAATCTCTGCGATACCAGCCTAGGATACTGGGCGGGCCCGTCATGTCTTCAACAGATTGAACTTGGAATATTCTCCCGGCTTTTTGACAAACCTTTGTTGACACCTTAATCAAGAGCACTTAAAACTTTTAAAATCTACCAAGAGCACTCGCACAACCTAATATTCACTAGTTTGATTTCAAGACTTGTTATTAAATTCTTTACGCATTTCAGTACTTTGACTCCATAAGGCACTGGTTTTTTTAATTTGCATAATTATTTTGTTTTGATCAATTGTCTGTGGCCTGTTTTAATTTCTATCTGTGAATGCATAATTAACGAAGTCTGGAATCATTACTTATCTGTTAATCTCTTGCTAGCAACGTGGATTACTTTGATTTATGTGTCAAACTCATAATAAACAAACACTTCTAATCATAATAACTCCTAGACAACACCCGCATCTGCAACTAATTAAAACACTTTAACCACATTGAGCCTTAGAAAACTCTTTGTTAGGGACTACCCCTTGGCTTCGTTAGGAGTTAGCCTAAACGGAGGAGCTAGGAGTAGATGATAGTACCTAGCTCTGTGCTTTCCCCCAAGGTCACATCTCTACCACTTTCCTCAGTGAGGAGACAGCTTTCGGAAGATTTCTGCTGCTGGTGTGCAATCGGCGAACAACATTTTTTGGCGCCATTTCTAGGGACAAATCTTTTTGTTCCTGAACGACCTTTGTTTCTTTTTAGTTTTTTACCTTTTTTCCCCTTTTTGGTAGGTTTTTAGTCCAATCACTCTCCCAAATTAGACTTGAATCCACTTGGCGACTCCACTGTCAGTAAACACCTCAAGGTATTCAACTAGAAGAAACTCTGAAGGTTTGCTCAATTTCATCCCCGAGCCTGAAAAGGTTTATAGGAGGAGACTGAACAAACTTGCTTCTTGTAGGATCCTTGAAGAACTTGGATATGAATCTGTTTCACACATCCACCTTTTATTTCAAGAAAACTTAGAAAATTTTCAAAACAATAACTGTTTTCCTAACACAATGGGTGAGTTTTTTACTCAGCTTAATTTCACTCAGATAGCAGGTCAGCCCCATGACATTCCCGGAAAAGCTATTGATAAGCTTGTCACTTTCACAGGCACTGATGCCTCTACCTCTGCTGAGCAACATCTCAGATATTTTTCAAAACACTGTGGTGCCTATGTGAGGGGTACTGACAAACATGAAGATGTATACATGACCCTTTTTGCTCTATCTTTGGATGGTAAAGCTGGAAACTGGTATGACAACTTGTCGAACAACTCTTTCGCTACCATAGCAACCTTCAAGGCTGCGTTCCTTGGAAAATTTGGCACTAAAAAGGAGCCTGGACATCTAATGGCAGCCTTGACTAGTATGAAGAAATATGATATTGAAACCATGGATAAATTCAATGATAGGTTCACAGAGTTATCAAATTCCATGCTTGCTACTTATGCTTCTCCTGCAGCTTCCACTTTGGATTATTACATAGAAGCATTAAATGGCAAAATCCAGTATCAGATAAGAGACAAGGAACCCACCACGTTGCTTGAAGCTCAAGGTTTGGCTATCAAAATTGATAAAAACATGCAGTCTTCAGGAGAGTCAAACATCCAGGGTTGCTCTAGATCATCAACTCCTCTGAAAACTGTGGAACCTAAAGGAAAAGATCCATCAAACGAGGCATATGAAAAGAAGCTCATGGACCTAACAGAAAAAATGCATGACATGGAAAGGAAGTACTTAGCACAGATTAAAGAGGTTCAGAATAGGGTCATAATTGTGAAATAACTCAACCTCCGCCACCTCCTAGAACATTTCCTGCAAAACCAACATGGCAAAGAAAGCCTCCCAACCATGAGCAAAGGCCTCCTCATCAGCTAGAGGCTACTAACATGGTTGAAACTTACACGCCATTTTGTAGGGCATGTGAAGACCTTCATGAAGAATCTTCCTGCTATTATGCATGCTATGTTCAGGAGCATGGTTTTCTAGAGGGTTGTGGTCCTAAAGCATCATCAAGCGAGCCTGAGTACATAAACTATGTAGGTGACATGCATGATATTTCCGGAGAAAGTTGGAGAGGCAAAACAATATTCAAGAGAGCCTGAGTACATTAACGCAGTTGGACAACTCCATCCTGTCACCACAGAAACCCGGTGTCAAAGTCGAAGATTATAATCAACAATTGGATAACCTCACTAAAACCTTTGGTACTAATCCTACAAATGAGCATTATGATGATAGTTTGGAAGGTTTATTACCTTGTGACCTTTTTTCTGAAGAAGATGACTATGATCATGAGGAGGGATATAGTCAGGGATGTGATACAAGTGAGGAAGAATCCCTTACATCTAAGATGGATGATAACTACGAGACTTTAATTGAAAATCAAATCTTATAGGTTTCATGTGATGAAAGTCCTCCATGCTCCCCACCGGATGACAAATATTTGGAAAGTTGGGTCCCCTGTGATATCTTTGAAACCCAACTTTTTGAAGAAGATTGTTTTGAGCAGAACGAGGAGTGTAGCCAGAGACTTGATACCAGTGATGAGGCATCTCTCATATCCGACATAGATGGCGATGATGATTATTGGACTCTTATTGAAAATCCAACCTATGATATTTTTGAAAATATTTTTGAGAATCTCATCTATGATGTGTCCAGCAAGGGGAGTGCTTATTCTGAGACTTATGAAAGTTGTAAAGAAAAACAGTTAGAGTTTTCATATGATTAGTCAGAATTGTATCTGAGTATCTGCAATAAGGAAAAAGCAGTGAGGTGAAGAGTCAGATGGGATACAACTAGTTGAAGTTTTTTGTCAACCATTGTCTTCACATATAGATGTTCCTTATGTTTTGGAGCAGCTTGGGGCTTATACAACGAGTTATTATTTGATAAGCCTTGATGATCAACATGATGGAGTAGTCGACCTGTCGCATCATCTTGATTTGTATATCAGCGCTATCCAGTCATGGATAGAAGCAGCCTGTGCGAGCACCTGCCAGTTTGGGAAGAAGTTTGACGACATTATTCATGCCTATGATTCTCCATCCAGCCCACCCATTGTGGATCATCACGCAGGTTTGCATTTTCTGGAAATTGTGTCCTTACTTTGGCTGGTAACCAAAGACAAGACAAAACTTTTTTATATTAATAAAATGCTTAGGTGGCTACACTGGATTTATGATTACACCTAGCCTTTTTTGTATCATGCTTAGAGTAGGAAAATAGGCTCCTTAAAGTGAGTGTTTACTTTAGCATTTTTCTTTATGTACTTAGAAATAAATAAAATTTTCAGTGAAAATTCTTTGAATAAATCAACTTTTGGATCATTGGCTCTTTTTTATGAAATTTGTGTTACTAGGGTTTTCTTGTCAAGTTGAGATGTTTTTACAGGATAAGGAAACCAGAGATTCTGGGGTTCTCGTATGCTCTCCTTGCATAAGAGACTAGATCGAGCACACGTCCCGCAGTTGGAGCCAGATGTTATCCACTTATTTGTACCATAGTTGGATTACCCGAGGAGCCGCCAGTTGACAAACATGACAAATGTTTGATTCCAGTGTATCAGATGATCCACCTTTGTGCCTAGCCAGTTTTTTGTTTGAATAATTATGACCATGGCCCCGCGGGGTTTGTAATCAAATGTGCTAGTAGGGTGTTTTGAGTGGTTCGGTCTCCTAAGACGTAGAATTTCAACTAAGGTATTCTAGGGAGTTTTTTGCCCTTGACAATTATGCTTTGCCTATAGCCGAGTATAATTGACGAGGTTTTCTTCGGTTTCCTCCAAAGCTCGAATGCCCGATTTTGAATTCTGGGCCTTGGGGGGTTATTAGAGCCCAACTGAGTATATATAAACCTACTAGACATTGTTAGAATAGACTATGGTCATGTCCTAAGTCACTAGGACCCTCAGGAAAAATTCCGAAATTTTTTTATTGGACGCGTCAAAATTTTTATTTTTTAAATTTTTTAATAGTTTTTAATTAATTTTTTCCATAATTTAAATGGAAAAATTCAATTTGTAATAAGTCAGCCATCCGAGGTCCGTTTTCAGTGATTAAAGGCTCTAAGCTTAAGCCAAAAATCATTCTTGATAAGACAGCCAGCCAGATCCAAGTTTCAGATCATCATTAGGCCACATAACTCATATTTTCTTGAAAATGTCAGTTTTGGGGAAAATATTGATTAATTAATAAAAATGATTATTTTGGAGAAAATCCAAATCTCTCCAAATTAATCCGAATTCAGCGAAATGAAATGCTAAATGACATGGCACGGAGCATTTATGATGATTCCAATCAATATCGGTCAGTTTCAGATCAAGTATCGAAGTGTAGCAATTGAACTATCAGTCGGAAATTTGCCCTCTTTGGTCAAATCCGTTTTTGGTTGAAGTGTGGGTTATTTATTGGTTGGGTAATCATTACGAGGGAGGATGAGCCACCTCACCCCCTCTCATTACTCCAGCACTCAGTTACAGCTCAGTTCAATTCCAAATCATCATGCCGAGCTCATTCAATTACTTCGGTGTTACTCTTAGTTTGGTTTTAGGGTTTTGGTCTTCATTCATTGTATAAATAGAGGCTCTTTCTTTCAGCTCTATCATGGTGGAACTTTTGTGGCAGAGTTACTCTGTAGAAATTGTATCAGGCTTTGCTTTGAATTTTTAGTAAGAATTTCGACTTTGGAGGTTTATGAGCTCTTGCATGTGGTATACATTTTATGGTTGAGGTGACATTGCTTCTAACCCTTTGCTTTTAAATACTTGAATGAGATCAAATTTTGTTTTGTTAAAGCTCAAGAAGGCCACTATTGGCACGGTAGGGTAATCATTTGAAGTTCCAATTTGATTATTTATGCAAAGTAAATTAGAATCTTGATGAACATGTATTGTCCTCTTCCAATTAGGGCTTGAGGCCCAAAACCGCTAACCTATGTGATTCCTATCGGTTCGAGCGGTTATTGACAGCTAGGGAATCAGCTAAGGACTGATGCCATCCATAGAAGATCTATGGCATCATCATTAGGTCAAGAAGGGCCACCGGGGCCAAAGGCCACCTTCGTGCATGCCATCCAAGCATTATTTAATGATGCATGCACTCTTTAAGTCTCCATCCGCATGCATGCAAGTCAACGGCAAATTAGAAGATAAAGTGACTCTTTAAGTCTCCATCCGCATGCATGCAAGTCAACGACAAATTAGAAGATAAAATGACCTAATTAGGTCAAAGATTAGAGTTTTCACAATCGAACATTATAAATAAAGGATAAAGCGAAAGGAGACTTCACTTGGGATTATGATTATTTTGGGAGCTCTTGGATAGCAGCACAGCAGTTGGGGTTGGAGACGGAGTCTTCAGCTAACGGGATTTCGGCAGTGAAACATCTGTCCTAGTCTTATTCAGGGTAAGCCATACAGGTTCACCACTTGCTCTTCATTCATTCATCAGTTATCTAGTATATGGTATAGATCGTTGCAGGGACACATGTGCAGCCGTAAGGGGGGTTTTCAGCCAGAAAGCCCTAATCAGCTGCTGGGCCTTCAGATCTTAGTTTCCTTCCGAAACTCAGGCACCATTCTCATCATCAGCATCATACTCCGGTACCCGGTGATTATCAGATCCGTCCGTGCTCATCTGGAGCAGTTATCAGCAGTTTTGGGATCCCTAGGGTGTGAGCAGCTGCCTCTCTGGAGCAAGTCGCTATCCTGCCTAGAGGTCTCAGAAATTCCGCATGCACCAGGCATTCTCTCCGGCACGGAAAGGCTATCAGCCCTGCAAATCGGCAGCTTCATCGGACACCTCCTTCACTGAGGGCGTCATCCTTTTCTGACTGGGGTTCTTACTGCTGGGGGTTCACCGGAAGTAGAGGAGATCTGCCCATCTCCGATCCAGTTCTCGGTGCTTGCATCCTTTCTCTGAAGCAGTCTAGCCGGCTTATCAGTGGTAAGTGTTCACTCTATCTCACAAACCCTAACCCTAATTTTTCCTATAAAATAGGGATTTTTGCATGGCAGTTTGCATGCCTAGTTATATCAGCATATTTGTTTAGAAATAGAAAATATTGGGATTTGGGATATTACAGTGGTATCAGAGCTGTTTTCTTGGCCAACTGTGGGCTTAAGAAATGAAAAGTAGATGAATACAGAAGGAGATCCTTTTGTAACCTATAGGAGGAGGAAGAGTAGATACACAGAGGAATTTGAAGATATCCAACTAGAAGATGCCAATTCAGACATGGAACAAACAGGTATACATTCGGATAGGGGAAAAGGAACGGGAGAAGAAGAGGATCGGATGGAGTTTCGCAGCTTGGTCTATGCATTGCAAGACTTAGCCAAAGGACAAAAAGATGTGCTCAATGCAATCAACAGATTATCAGCGAAACCAGAAACAGGTCTCAATAGTACACCTCCCTCACCAGTAGATCGGGGATCTACAAGCAGCAATGGAAAGGTAGCGTACACTAACATTCAGAATACTCCGCACATATACAACCGACCTTCTATTAGGCCTACCATGCCTCACTTCTTGGCAGATACAGTAGGGGGCTCGGTCACGCAGGTAGAACCTAGCGAGCCTTTTGGGGCTTATCTACAGGAGTATAGAGACTTAGGGGATGAGTTTCATGCTGCCATGTCTTTTCCAGATTTCCGCAACATGAAGAGCAGGAACAGGCCCAGGAATTTCAACAAGGGTTTCAATCACAACTATGAGTTGCAGAAGACCTTGGGCAGGTTGACCATCCCAAACTTTGATGGGACTCGCGGAGGATCAGCGAGGATATGGGTTCAAAAGTTGGATACCTATTTCCAACTCAACCCCATGACAGAGACGGACGCCATTAAATTGGCTACACTTCACCTAGACGGAAAAGCTCACGAGTGGTGGTACCACGGATTGGTGACATTGGGTCACAACACCATACATACGTACGGTGAGTTCACTCAGAAGCTCATAGAGAGGTTTGACAGGAAAGATCCAGAGATACATTTCAGGGAGTTGGCTCAACTCCAGCAGACCAGAAGTGCAGAAGCTTTCATATCAGAATTTCAGAGGCTAGCCGTTATGGTAACAGATGTGTCAGAGAGCAGATTGACCATGTTATTCACTGAGGCCCTCACAGAGCCACTACGGGGATGGGTGAAAGCCTACAAACCCCTCACTCTGCAGGATGCCATTAGCAAGGCAAGAGATCTTCAGGATTCAGTCCCCAAAAACAAATTCCCACTGAAAACTAATTTTCCTGTTAAGGACAAGGACAGGAAACCTTTCCAATAGGATGTGCCCAAGAAAACGTGGTTAGACGAGGACACTAGGAAAGACTTGAGAAGGAAGAAGCTATGCTTCACCTGCCAGGAACCATGGGTACCAGGACACAGGTGTGCCGGGAAGGCGAAGGATCACTACATTGAGGGGTATTCAGACAGTGATGAGGACGACTATGAGAAGGAGGCCACAGAAGAGGAATCACACGAGGGTGATACACCAGAGGGAGTTATTGCTACATTATCTGGAGTACTAAGATTCCATACTCTCAGGGTCAGGGGAGTAGTATAGGGTCACAGAGTAGGAGTATTGATTGATGGGGGAGCCACCCACAATTTCATTGACTCCGCTTGGGTAGCCAAGAGAGGTATTCAGACTGAGAAGTTCGAAGGATTCACTGTAGCAGTAGCCGGGAACTCCAGCACGGAGTGCAACTACTGGATCCCAAAATTGAATGTTGCCTTAGGTAACTATCAGATGACAGACTCTTTCTATGTAGTGGATGTAGTAGATACTCATGTGGTATTGGGTGTTCAGTGGCTTTATTCTATAGGAAAATACACTACAGACTGCAGGGCAATGGAAATGGAGTTCCAGGGGCTAGATGGCAAATAGGTAGTTTTGAGGGGCATGAACACTTATCCCCCAAAACCGGTCTCGTCACAGAGAATGGAGGCAGTACTCCGACAGGATGATATAGAATGGGCTGCAGAATGTTTGGTCACCTTCAGGAAACCCCCAGAGACCAGCACACAACACCCAAGTGACATTCAAGCCTTGCTACTGAAACATGAAAAGGTTTTTCGGGACCTTCCATCAGGTAGACCACCAGACCGAGGTTTTGAACACTTCATTGAGCTAGAGGAGGGAACTAAAGCAGTCATCACCACTCCTTACCGGCATCCCAAAAGGTACAAGGATGAGATTGAGAAAACCATCAAAGAATTACTGGAGCTTGGATATATTTGGCCCAGTTCTAGCCCCTTTGCATCCTCAGTAGTACTGGTCAAGAAGAAGGATGGTACACTACGAATGTGCATCGATTATCGAGCACTCAACAAAAAGACCATTAAGAACAGGTATCCCATTCCTAGAATTGACGAACTCATGGATGAGCTTCGGGGAGCTCAATACTTCTCCAAGATAAATCTTCACTCGGGGTACCATCAGATCAGGGTAAGGGATCAGGACATCTCCAAAACAGCTTTTCGCTGTCACTATGGTCACTATGAGTTTTTGGTCATGCCCTTTGGACTTACCAATGCTCCGACCACTTTTTAGTCATGCATGAACCACACCTTCAGGGCATAGCTACGTAAGTTTTTGCTTGTATTCTTTGATGACATCCTGATTTATAGCAAAACATGGGAAGAGCATCTGAAACACCTGGGCAAAACATTGAGTATTTTAGAAGAACATTCACTTTATGCGAAAATGTCCAAGTATGAATTTGGCATGAAGGAAATGCTGTATTTAGGACACGTGATCAACGCAAAGGGAGTACAGGTTGACATGGAGAAAATCCGAGCTATCAGAGATTGGCCCGCGCCAAAAACAGTTACAGAATTGAGAGGGTTCCTAGGTCTGTGCACTTATTACCGATGATACGTTAAGGGATTCTCCCAATTTGCAGCACCCCTCACAGATCTCACCAAGAAAGGAGTGTTCACTTGGACAGACTTAGCACAGAAAACTTTCGAGAAGATGAAGGTTATTATCAGCTCTTGTCCGGTTCTAGCATTACCTGACTTCTCACAACCCTTTGTAGTAGAATGTGATGCCTCAGGGGAAGGATTAGGAGCAGTGTTGATGCAGAATCATCACCCTATTGCATTTGAGAGCCGTAAACTGAAGAACTACGAGCGCCATTACTCCATATATGGCAAAGAGATGCTAGCCATCTTGCATGCTCTCACAAAATTCAGATAGTACCTGGTGGGCAGTAAGTTCAAAATCAAAATCGCTCATAATAGCCTCAAGTATTTCCTGGAGCAGAAGGAACTGAATGAGCGACAGCAGAAATGGGTCAGCAAAGTACAAGCCTACGATTTCGAGATCGAGTATGTAAAAGGTAAGAATAATGTAGTAGCTGATGCATTATCTAGGCGTCTAGCCCCATTATCTCTCAGTAGTATATCCATGGATTGGAGGGCACTTCTCTAAGTGGAATACTCCAAAAATAAATTCGCTTGCGAATTATTGGATGGACAAATTCAGGATGACAAGTACAGCATTGTGGATGACTTCATCTATTACAAAAACAGGATATACCTCGTTCCAGAATCCACATTGAGGAAAAAGATCATTCAGGCAGCCCACGATTCTCCTTTATCAGGGCATCAAGGTTTTTTAAAGACCTACAGGCAGATCAGGGAGAGGTTCTCATGGAAGGGCCTCAAGGGGGAAATTATGCAGCATGTCCGGGAATGTAGCATCTGTCAGCAGAACAAGATTGAGAACACCCATCCAGCAGGGTTACGCCAGCCACTATCGGTTCCAGAACAGAAGTGGGAAAGCATCTCCATGGACTTTATTACAGGATTTCCCAAGGTCCAAGGGCGAGACTGTTTATATGTAGTAGTTGACAGACTGACCAAGTTTGCACATTTTTTCTCGATATCATCAGACGACTGGGCAGCTCAAGTAGTTGAGCTATTCTTCAGGGAGGTTTTCAGGTTACATGGGTTACCTAAGACCATTGTTAGTGATCGGGATAGCAGGTTCACGGGGGCCTTCTGGCAGGAGCTGTTCAGATTGGTGGGGACCGAACTGGCTACTAGTACGAGTTATCATCCCCAAAGTGACGGGCAAACAGAAATAGTCAACAAATGGATCGAAGGCTATTTAAGGAACTATGTAGCAGGGCAGCAACGAACCTGGATAAAATAGCTACACCTAGGGGAGTATTGCTACAATACTACCTATCACATGTCTATTAGGATGACTCCTTTTAAGGCATTATATGGTTACGAGGCCTTGGACTATGCAGATTTGGCATTTGGAGATAGTAGGGCTCCTAAGGTTAAAGATTCGATATAGGACAGTCATGACATTCTGAAAATATTGAAGGAGAATTTACAAACAGCCCAGAATCAACAGAAGTTGTATGCCGACAAACATAGGATTGAACGCAGCTTTGAGGTAGGGGATTTAGTCTACTTAAGGCTCCAGCCTTACAGACAGTCATCACTTAAGAAGAAAGGAGCAGAGAAGTTAAAACCCCGCTTCTATGGACCATACAAGATAATTAGGAAAGTAGGAGAGGTGGCATATGAACTAGAACTTCTACAGGAAAGCAAAATTCACATTGTGTTCCATGTATCTAATCTGAAGAAGACCCTTGGGTAACACATTGCTCTATCCACCGAATTGCCTCTTTTAGATGATGAAGGACTGCTGATACTGATTCCCGAACGGATCATACAGACTAGAGAGAGGAAGCTCAGGAACAGGATAATCCGAGAATACTTGGTTCAATGGAAGGAACTACCACCAGAGGATGCCACCTGGGAAGGTGAACAGGTATTGCAGCATCCCAGTTTGAAGTTGCTTGAGGACAAGCAATCTCAAGCCGGGAGGACTGTAATGTCCTCTTCCAATTAGGCCTTGAGGCCCAAAACCGCCAACCTATGTGATTCCTATGGGTTCGAGTGGGTACTGACAGCTAGGGAATCAGTTAAGGACTGATACCATCCATAGAAGATCTAGGGCATCATCATTAGGTCAAGAAGGGCCACCGGGGCCAAAGGCCACCTTCGTGCATGCCATCCAAGCATTATTTAATGATTCATGCACTCTTTAAGTCTCCATCCGCATGCATGCAAGTCAACGGCAAATTAGAAGATAAAGTGACTCTTTAAGTCTCCATCTGCATGCATGCAAGTCAACGGCAAATTAGAAGATAAAGTGACCTAATTAGGTCAAAGATTAGGGTTTTCGCAATTGAACATTATAAATAAATGATAAAGCAAAATGAGACTTCACTTGGGATTATGATTATTTTGGGAGCTCTTGGATAGCAGCACAGCGTGCCGCACAGCAGTTGGGGTTGGAGACGGAATCTTCAGCTAACGGGATTTCGGCAGTGAAACATCTGTCTTAGTCTTATTCAGGGTAAGCCATACAGGTTCACCACTTGCTCTTCATTCATTCATCAGTTATCTAGTATATGGTATAGATCGTTGAAGGGACACGTGTGCAGCCGTAAGGGGGGTTTTTAGCCAGAAAGCCCTAATCAGCTACTGGGCTTTCAGATCTCAGTTTCCTTTCGAAACTCAGGCACCGTTCTCATCATCAGCATCATACTCCAGTACCTGGTGATTATCAGATCCGTCCGTGCTCATCTGGAGCAGTGATTAGCAGTTTCGGGATCCCCAGGGCATGAGCAGCTGCCTCTCTGGAGCAAGTCGCTATCCTGCCTAGAGGTCTCAGAAATTCCGCATGCACCAGGCATTCTCTCCGGCACGGAAAGGCTATCAGCCCTGCAAATCGGCAGCTTCATCGGACACCTCCTTCACTAAGGGCGTCATCATTTTCTGACTGGGGTTCTTGCTGTTGGGGGTTCACCGGAAGCAGAGGCGATTTTCCCATCTCCGATCCAGTTCTCGTTGCTTGCATCCTTTCTCTGAAGCAGTCTAGCCGGCTTATCAGTGGTAAGTGTTCACTCTATCTCACAAACCCTAACCCTAATTTTTCCTATAAAATAGGGATTTTTGCATGGCAGTTTGCATGCCTAGTTATATCAGCATATTTGTTTAGAAATAGAAAATATCGGGATTTGGGATATTACAGAACATGAGTAGTCAGTAATACGTAGTGTTGATCCTGATTTAATTCTCTTAGCATACTTTCATATGATTTGATCTCACTTTGTGTTTAAGTTTTGGTGTTATTAGGTTTCACAGGTTGAAGAAGGGTGTGAGTTCAGCTACATCTAGCCCAAGCTTCAAGCAACCTCTTTGTTTTAACACTTTGTGATTGCAGGACCTACACAGATTGTATTCTTCTCTTACAAAAGAAAGCTGGAAACTTCTCTTCCGCTCTTGTGTTCCATCCAGAAGAACCCTTTCTTCTTTACCCTTTCCTTTTTCTTGTTTTGCATTGCTTAAGAAGTAGATCCACTTTTTCATTGTTTATATTTAGATCTATCTTCTTTAGGCTATGTTAGATCTAATATTATTCATTAGATCTAGGAAAAAATTAGTATTTTCCATGCAAAATTTCCAAATTTTTTCTAAGTACAAAGAATTTTTCCAATTTTTTTTATTTTTGCATTGTCTTTCCTATCAATTTTTAGTATTGTTAGCTTGCTGATTTTTTACTTTTGTGACAGGTACAGCTGAAGTGCTGGCGAAAAATTGAAGATTCAAAGCTTAAAAAAGACTCATAATCCCCCTTTCTTCATTCCTCTTTCTCAGCTCGATCCGGAAGCCTTCCAAAGATAGGAAAAGAGGCAAAAAGCATCAAAAGAAAGGCATTGTAAAGAATTAATAAAAGAGCAAGTGAGATTACGGCTCCGACACCCCTCTTCCTCCATTTGGGGGAAGCTTGTATCGTCCCATTTTCATGCTTTTTCCTTTTTTGTTTAAATAAACTGCTAATGGTAGAATAGGATAGGATAATTGCATAATCTTAAGTAAGTTAGTTTATGAAGAAAAATGTTGATTTGATTGTTTACTTAAACGTTGCATAATTTTTTTTTTGTTTACTTACCCCCTTGCTTTCCCGATTAGGGCCCTAAAAAGCCTGAAAGAGGCTCTTGGGTGGTTTAGATCTTTGTGTTTCTTTTAGTTTTAACAAATTGATTAAGTCTCTTGAACTTGCAGTAACACAAGTCAAGAGCACTCTCTATCGGAGAGCATACTTAGAATTGCACATCCTTGCATTAGGCATTTTAGATTAGCTAAGTCTCTTGAACCGCTGTCATAAGACGGGGTCAAGTGCGCTCTCTGTCGGAGAGTCTTAATCAATTAACTCAATAAAATTTGCAACGCACACCCCCTAATTAATTAACTTCGTTTTCTCCTTGTCGGAGTATGCTATGACCGACCTCAAAATCGGAGTACCTAGAAATGGCACTGGATCTCTAATCTTGCAAAAAAAACTTAATAAAATTTAAACCCTGTAACCGACGCACCGACGTTGTAGGGAATTTTCTAAAGTACTTCTTAATAGAGGCGTCGGAACTCCCATTGTCTAAGCTTCTCAGCTAGCTGGTCAATCTCTGTGATACCAGCCTGGGATACTGGGCAGGCCCGTCATGTCTTCAACGGATTGAACTTGGAATATTCTCCCAGCTTTTTGACAAACCTTTGTTGACACCCTAATCAAGAGCACTTAAAACTCTTAAAATCTACCAAGAGCACTTGCACAACCTAATATTTACTAGTTTGATTTCAAGACTTGTTATTAAATTCTTTACGCATTTCAATACTTTGACTCCATAAGGCACAGGTCTTTTTAATCTGCATAATTATTTTATTTTGATCAATTGTCTGTGGCCTGTTTTAATTTCTATTTGTGAATGCATAATTAACGAAGTTTGGAATCATTACTTATTTGTTAATCTCTTGCTAGCAACGTGGATTGCTTTGATTTATGTGTCAAACTCATAATAAACAAACACTTCTAATAATAATAACTCCTAAACAACACCCATCCGCATCCGCAACTAATTAAAACACTTTAACCACATTGAGCCTTAGAAAACTCTTTATTAGGGACCACCTCCCTTGGCTTCGTTAGGAGTTAGCCTAAACGGAGGAGCTAGGAGTAGGTGATAGTACCTAGCTCTGTGCTTGCCCCCAAGGTCACACCTCTCCCGCTTTCCTAAGTGAGGAGACAACTTTCGGAAGATTTCTGCTGCTGGTGTGCAATCAGCGGACAACAAGCGCCATGAAAAGAATTGTGTTCTCTTCCTCAATAACCAGCTAAAATGACGGTTAATCACACCAACTAGTTACTGTATAATAATAATAATCTATTTTTTAAGGTCATTGCCAAGCAAGACACCATTTTGGTGTATGAGACCCCCTTGTTTATGGGACAAAGGACCCCCCTCTACGCAGTGATTTAACTCCCCTCTACGCAGTGATTTAACTGCTAAAGTCTATAGAGGTGTACATACACTAACCCCCTCTGGATTTGAACCTGTGACTTCCTAAGAAGAAACACATGCTCTTAACCATTAGGTCCACTCATGCAAAGGGGCACATCTCCCAATACAAGCCAGGGGCACATCTCCTAGGTTGTGAGAAGCATGAAGCTCTCCAATACGTTGTCCGTCGAGATGCACACCAACAGCAGAAATTTTTTGAAAGCTGTTCCCTCACTAGAAGTGGGGAAGGTGTGGCTTTGGGGGCAAGCAATGAGCCAGGTACTATCTCCTGAATCCCAGTTCCTCTATTTAGGCTAACTCCTAACGAAGCCAAGGGAGGTACTCCCTAACAAAGAGTTTTCTATGGCTCTTATGTTTTTGAGTGTTTTTGGTGTTGAGTGATGCGAATGGGTGTTTTTTAGGAGTTTTTGAATGATTACAACTTTATAATGATGAAATAAAATAATCATAAGATCAATGCAAGATCACAAGATTGAGGAAACAACCACTTGATAGTTTAAAGCAAGACAACCACGATAATATAAATGTTCCAGATTTATAAAAAGCAAATGAAAATTGATGACAAGGACCAGTGTCTTATGGAGTCAAAGATAGTCTTAAGTGCTTGGGTTGCTTGATACAAGAGTTCAAAGTGGTAATGTTTGTGAGATCGTTTTGCAATTATTCTTGGTTTATTTTATTGTAAATTATATGTAATCTTGCTTTATGTGTCTAGGAAACCTAATCGGAAATACTTTTAGTGGCTCCGTTCGAAGACATGACGGACTTGTCTGGAATCACAAGCTAGGTGTTCAGAGAATTTAACCAGTGAGTGTCTAGATTGGGTTACCCGACACCCACACTTGGAATTTTCCCACTACCTGATTATTTATCGAGATAATGTCGGTGCGTTGGTTACGGGGTTGAAAGTTTTATTATGTTGAATCTTGTAAGATTAACAGTCTAATGCCGTTTCTGAGTACTTCGATTTTTAGGTCGGTCAGAGCATACTCCGGCAAGGAAATAATGAGATAAATTCGAATTTTATTAAGAGGGAGAGATCAGTTGAAAATTTTAATTAGAACACACAGGAATGCTCTCCGATAGAGAGTGCTCTTGGTCCTGCCTTATGGCCTGATTCAAGAGACTTATCTAACCTACATGCAATGCAATGCAACAGATAAAATGTTCTCCGACAGAGAGTGCTCTTGACTCGTCTTGCGACAGGTTCAAGAGACTTATTTACACTATATGAGATGCAAGTTACAAATAAAGAACACAAGTGATAGCTCAACAAATAACAATGTAAGACTGAAACTAGCAATTAGTGGAAAGTAAATCTAAGCTAGCAATTACTATTCTAAAGCAAAATGAAACTAAACTAGCAGAATATTTCTAAATTCAAAAGAAGGAAAAATTAATCTAATCTACTGAACAGATATGACAAAGATCTAAGCTAACCAAGACAACACTCTTCCTCAAATGGGAAAGAAACACAAAAATGGGAGGCCTTATCCCACTTAGCCTTATTTCATTAATATTATACAAGATGAGGGAATTAGCCCTTTGAAAATGAAGAAAGTGACTAATCAAGAGAACTTGAAGCTTAATTATGACTTGTACAAAGGAGAATGATTTTTTGAGTTTGGATCTTCTTCTTGGTATGGTTCTTCGTTTTAGCTCTAAATCTTTTGGATTTAGCTTTGCTTGCTTTTTCTTTGCTTAATTTTGCTCTTCGTTTACCTATAAGTAAGAGCTCTAAACAACAGCTAGTAAGAGTGTTAAGAAACCAAATTTTAAGTTATGACTCAGAAAGATGAAAGTGAATGAGATGATAAGTGCCTAATGAGATAAATAAAAGCCCAAAATAGGAAAATAATACCAAAAACCAGACCTTAGAAATGAGAGGAAAAGCTTTCCATCTATTGACGCAAAATGCATGTTTTTCAAAGAAATGACTTGAAACTTTTTGAGAAATAAAATTTTAAAGATTTTTCAAATATTTTAGGCTTATTTCTAGAAATAGAAAATAGCAGAAAATTGCAAAAATTCAGTAAAAAATTAGCAAGCTTGAAATGGCACGCTTTTCAAGAAAATGATGAAAAAATTAAAAAATAATTTTTTTTGAATTTTTTTTCTAATTTTTAGGCTAATTTCCAGAATTGAAAAATAACAAAAAAATGTCAAAAAATCAGCAAGCTTAAATTTGCCCGTTTTTCGAGAAAAAGTACAAAAACTTGAAAAAATAATATTTTGGAAAATTTTCGAAAAATTTCTGATTTTTGGGCTAACTTCCAGAATTGAAAAATAATAGAAAAATGACAAAAAATCAACGAAAAAAACAGCAAGCTTAAATTTGCATGTTTTTCGAGAAAAAGTACGAAAACTTGAAAAAATATTTTTTTGGAAAATTTTGGAAAATTTTCTGATTTTTAAATGAATTTTCAGAATTGAAAATTAATGAAAAACACAGAAAAACTAGCAAGCCTAAAAGTGGAAAATTTGCACATTTTTCGAGAAAACTTGTGCACGTTTTCCAAGGCAACAAGGAAGTAAAAAAATTGACTTTTAAGCACTAGTCTTGAAATTTCTAGCTAGCTGAAAATACGCAAGAGATAGTGGGGAAAGAGAAGTGGCACGCAAAACAATGTATCAATTGGAAACAAATCCCAAAATACTTCTCAAGACAAAAGTTTGGCAAAAAAGAAAGATGGATTTACAAATTTGAAATGAGACTAGGATCTTAGATCTAGTAAAAGTTAAAGATTTGAAAAATAGTAGATTTAAACCCAACAAGTAGATCAAAGTATGAATCTTTTATCTACTTAGCCAATCATAATGCAAGATCTAGAAATGTGAATAAATTGAGAATGCGTGCACTACTTGGAAAACAAATCAATAGGATAAAACCTGTGAAAATGTAGATCTGCTTTGTAGTAACCAATGTAACCAAGAAATTGTTTTGAAGTAGTTTGTAGTTTGATGGATGAGGCAAGCAAGCCCTTCGTTTCTCAATTTCTTAAAGTAGAAGCCTTTGTTAGGAGCCTGTAGGATGAATGCATAAGCCAGACAAAAGCTCTTGTTTTTGGGAGAATACCTAAAAGTCACAAAACTTAAGAGAAAAGCATAGATCAAATAATATTGTGCTAGATTGTTAGCCTTTTAATCATAAGATCATTACTTAAGAATCAAGAGAAATGAGCTAAGAATGTATCACCTTGAATAAGATGAAGCATGACACACAAAGAACTCCCACATGGACCTCCAAAGTCTTCTGCTTTATTTAAATTCAAACAATATTACAAATTTCTCCAGAGTGTACTTGCACAAATTCTCCATGAATAAGAGAGAGCAAAGCACCTTTATATATACAAAAAGAAAATAAAGATAGGGCTCAAAGCTCTAAATCCAGACTAAGAGTAACACCGAAGCAAACTATGGTGATTTCCTTGATTGAATGAAGCTCTGGAAATTGATTCAGAGTTGAACTGAGTTGCAACTGAGCTATAACTGAGTGCTGGAGTAACGAGGGGGGGTGAGGTGGCTCATCCTCCCTTGTAATGATCACCCAGCCAATAGATAACCCACACTTCAACCAAAAACGAATTTGACCAAAGAGGGCAAATTTCTGATTGATAGTTCAACTGCTACACTTCGATACTTGATCTAAAATTGACCGATGTTGATTGGAATCATCATAAATGCTCCGTGCTGAGCTAATTAGCTCTTTATTTTATTCAATTTGGCCTTTTTTTGAGATATTTTGATTTTCTCCAGTTTATTATTTATTATTATTTTAATTAATATTCCCATTTTTTGGATTTTTTGAGAAAATATTAATTTCAAGGCCAAATAGTAGTCAGAAACTTATGATAAGTGTGTTTAGGGGTTAAATGAGTGTTTTGGCTTAGAAAATAAGTGTTTATTTGCCAAAAACACCCCCCGGACCACTTAATTATTACAAATTGAAAATTTTCATTTAAACCATTGTCAAAATGGTTTAATTAATTGAAAAATTTAATTAATTCCCTATAGTCAAAAAATAAAAAATAAAAAATCACCACGTGTCCGGGAAATTTTTTTTGCACATTGTTTTAATGTATCCTAGCGTTTAGGAAATGACCATAGAACATATCAATAGTGTCTAGTAGGTTCATATTTATTAGTTGGACTCTAATAACCCCCCTAAGGCCCAAAATTCAAAATTGGGCATTCCAGCTTTGGAGGAAGCGGGAGAAAACGTCATCGATTGTACTGGGCTATGGGCAAAGCATAATGGACAAGGGAAAAAACTCCCTGGAATACTTTAGTTGAAATTTTACGTCTTAGGGGACCGAGCCACTAAAAACCCCTACTAGCACACTTTATTACAAAAACCCCATGGGGTATGGTCATTTCAACATAAAAATAATAATGACTAGCCAAAATTGGCTAGGCAACACATTCTGAACTTCTGCTACACTGAACATGAACATTGACCATGTTCATCAGATGGCGGCTCAACAAGAGGTTCAACTATGGTACAAAATAGTTGGTAACATAATACAAATGAAAAATGACCAAAGGATTGTCTAAGGAGGCTCTCATACTCCTTTTATAAACTCTTGGTAGATTTTTCCTCCTCTAGAGCCTTCTTCCTTAGAATCCGAGCCAATGATGAGTTGGTTGATTCTTTGGTAAGTTACCTTGCATATGGACCCACTTGTCTCAACTCTTGTGCAATCACTGGCTAAATGGTTTGTTGAGGGTGAATGAGAGAGTTGAGAAGGGCTTAGCAGAGCACCACGTGGTTAATTGGCAGAGATAGATATTGCATATTGTTTTGTTTCTCCTAGATGTTTCTGTTTTTGCTTCCGTACAACTGCTCTTAAAATAAATAAATGCAAGATTCATTGATTGGATTCTTCCCCGAGCCTTTACATATAAAATAAGCTCTCCTTTGAGTTAGTAGTGAGAGCATGCAAGGTGCTCAGTGCATGTGACAAGACATTTGGTGATCCGATCTAATTATTATATTGCTTTTAATCCATCGTGCTACCACACTTAGCGTGAGGGAAGGAATGGAAGACCACTGAAGAAAAACTGGCATAAGCATAATAATTTCTCACACATGAATTATGTCAAATACTTTGAATGTCTAGGGTTTTAGTTAAAATTTGCTCATAAACTTTGAAATTAAAACCACAAATCCAAAGACACTTCTCAAACACTAAAGATGAAGAAAACACATTGTACATAGATATTTTGGTCAAATGACCGGGCAAAACCTCAACCTGGGGAAAACCCTGAAGAGGAATTTCTCATTAAGAAGAGTACTTAGAAATATTTCAACACAAGAAAATTATTTCTTCAAACCTCCCTAACAAAATTTCACTAAACTGGAACAACAAACAACTACCTCGAAAAACGTGCCAACTAATGGTTGTATGACCTGCTCACACTTGCTGTATGTCTTGTACTTTTTGCTTGGTTTTTCATGCCACATGTGGCAGAATTTATGTTGTTGTACGACCCTGTGAGTTTGCATTAAATGCAACAACGCTACCTTGGGAAATGTGCCCACACAAGCTGCTGTACTGTTATCACATATACATTCTGCAGCTGGGCTACCATGATGTAGCATACAGACTTGTCTTTTATTCTATTCCGGGCTATTTTTCACATGGGGTATTAGCATGGATCTTTACATCTTCAGAGCCTTGTTCATAAGAGCTTCCTTGCCAGGACTGAGATTCAGGAGTTCATTGAGATGCTTTTGGTGATGATCTAGTTCATTGCCGATTTTTTGAGGAAAAATCGTGAGTCGATGCAAAAAATTGCCTAGGCCGCGGATGGTCTGGCATATAAATCGATTTTTTACTTTTATTTGGACATTTTGTTTGCTAGTTGAGGGGTTTGGAGAGCAAAGGAACTTGCTATCATTTTTCTTGGAGCCAAGGAGTAGATTGATTGTGTTTCCATCTACCATCACCAAGTTATTGTGGATTGGGGATTGATTCGCATCAGTGGTTTCCCAATTTGCAGGTATGTGTATCTTTGTGTAACCATTTGTTCATCATTTTTTGTTTTTTTGGGTAATGTTTTATAGGCTTAGGGTTCTTATCAATGTTCCCTCTTCTTCCCAAATTTTAAGGAGAGCTTTAGTTACCATTTATGTAAAATCTAGGTCTGCTTTGTTATTTTCAGTAGAGGGAATCACTGGTTTATTTATTTGATTTCATTGTACTATGTAGTATGTAGATCTTAGTTGATTCATGATGATGAAATACATTTATTATTTTTTAATGATATTTTGTCATTTTGAGGCTCAGGAGTCAGTAGACTTATTACTCACTGCTCAGGTGTAATATCCCAAATGCTGATCTTTTCTATTTCTATGCAAATTTACTGAAACAGCTAGGCATGCAAACTATCATGCGAAATTTTCGTATTTTATAGCTGAAATTAGGGTTAGGGTTTGCAGGATAGAATGAACACTTACCACTAATAAACTGGCTGAATATGATACAGAGAGAATACGCATGCAAGATGAGCTGAGCTGATGAAGAAATGACCTTGTTTTCTGCTGCAATACCTCGGATGGCTGAATCAAACAAGTGTGATGTTTTTGCTGAAGGGATGGCCAGTTTCAGCTGGAAATGAGTCGAAAGGAAGGTGTGCTCGTGCCGAAGAGGATGGCTGAAGCATGCAAGATTTTTGAACTCTCCAGATGCCCTAGAGAATTGATCTCCCAGTCTGCTGCTCACGCCCCCACAACCCTGTAAACTGCTGCTAGCTGCACCAGATAGACAATATGATAGCTGATAATCGCCCAATGTAGTTGAGTGATCCTATCAGTGAGGATGCAGGCTGCATGCGGAAGAAATATGGTGATCCAGAGTCCTGGTGAATGACTAGGGTTTCCCAGCTAAATGCCCATAGTTGTACGGATGAATCTGCAATAACCTTTAGACTTATACTGGACTACTGGATAATGATGAATGCAATAGATACGGTGAAAAACCTGGATGTTTTATCCTGAAGGAGACTAGGGCAGATGTTTCACTGTTGAAATCCCGTTAGCTGAAGACGCCGTCTCCAACCCCAATTGCTGTGGCCGCATGTTGTGCTGCTACTCAAGAGCTCCAAAATCAATAATAATCCAAAATTAAAGTCTCCATTCACTTTATCTTTCTTTTATAAATTTCAACTGCAAAAACCCTAACTTTTGACCTGATTAGGTCACTTTAACTTATAATTTGCAGTTGACTTGCATGCATGCACATGGAGACTTAATTGGGTGCATGCATCATTAAATAATGCTTAGATGCATGCATGTCACTTTTAGGGTTTGCATGCATCTCACTTTTAGGGTTTGTTTGCATGCATCTCACTTTTAGGGTTTGCATGCATGTCACTTTTAGGGTTTGCATGCATGCCACTTTTGGGAACATTACAGTCCTTCCTCGCCAAAGATTGCTTGTCCTCAAGCAATGCCAACGCAAATCCACAATCAATCAACTGAACCAACTGAATCTGAGGATGATCCCAGGGTCCCAAATTATCTTAGGAGATCTGTAGCACCCTCTGCTCAAAACACTGCACTGTACGGTACCATCACCAGAGACCTCCTGAAAGCACCCTCTAGCAATCACTAAACTGTCAGTCACTATAATCCCAGGGTCCCAAATCAATCTGAGAATTGCAGAGGTCAAAATGCATCCACCGCTACCCTGCGTAGTATCGACACAAGGAGCATCATGTAGACTCCCAAGTAACACCATCAATAAACACTGTATCCATCCCTCATAAGGTCTTCCACCTGGATCCCAATGCAAACTTGTGCATATTTCATTCCAAATATCTGAAGGCTCTTGTGGGACTATACCTTTGGCTAGGAATGTCTTCCCAAGAATCGCCCACTCAATAGGACACCAACTCTTAATCTCTCTCCAATCCAACCCCCGAAAAGTACCTTGTCCATAAGCACCATCACAAGGAATAATCCTACCAAGCTGACATTCTACCCTTCTGATTTCAACTGGAATGCTCATATACTGCTGGTTAATTTCTCGATCTTGGCCAACCTGTAAAAACCATCCACCATTATGCAAATGTGGACTCAAGCTACTGCAAGCCCTGTCTATGTACTCCTTAAGAGGACTGCTTTGAAATGCAATAGTATGTTTCTCCTGCTGCCCCATCAAGGAATCTAACTGTTGTTCAATACTAGAAATCCTGACCGCTGACTCAGTACATACAACTCGAAGAACTATAAGCTCAACATCTCGTTGTACTGTGGTATCTCGGAGTATCTCGGTCCTCTCTTTCATCACTAGAATGCTTTCTTTAACACGTTCAATCTTCTTTCGATGACTATCATCTGGAAGCTCTATCTCATGTATGTATAAACTCTCCCTAACCTCCATGTGTGACTGCTCACTGTCTCGACTGTTGTGCTCATTGCCTTGCACCTCATGTATTTTGCCTGTCATAACTGTCTGGATTCCTACTGTAGGTGATGAAGAGTGTACAAAGTCCAACTCATCACACGGTTTGTCCACAATCTGACTAGCGAATGTGCTTGTGTCGCTAGACTCACAGGATGGCTCATCGCAGGGCTCATCATGTACTGTTAACTCCAAATGAAGCTCACCAACTACTTGTACTTCATGCTCATCTTTCTTCACTCCCCCAGCTATGCCTTTAAGGAGATCCTCATCCAAATGCAAAGTAGCCAATTTAATGGCATCTGTCTCAATCATGGGGTTGAGCTGGAAGTATGTATCCAACTTCTGCACCCAATTCCTGGCTGGGCCACCCCAGGTGCCCTCAAAGGTATAGATAGTCAATTTCCCTACGGTGCGTTGTAACTCATAGTTCTGGGTGAATGGCCTATTGTAAGCTTTGGGTTTCTTCTTAATTTTAAAGTGGCAGAAGTCGGTGAAGGTCATGGCTGAATGGAAGTCCTCTCCTAAAGCTCTATATTCTCTCAGATAGGCCCTCATGGATTCTTCTGGTTCTGCTTGTGCTAGAGGCACTGCAGCTGGACTATCTAAGAATTGAGGCATGGTAGGTTGGAAAGGCTTGTATATATGGGGATGGCTTTGCATGTTGGTATGTAAGTGCTCCCTACTACTATTGGTGGATACCTTATCATTGTTGGGAAATAAGGGATTGTGTGGGGTGGGCCCATTCTTCTCAGTCATTTGCCTAAAGGTGCTCATCATTTCTTTTTGCCCATTAATGAGTTCTTTAATGGCTGATATGAGACTATCGAAAGCTGTTTTATCATCATCGGCCATTGTTTCTCCGCCTTTTCCAAACTGATATTCTCTGTTCCCCAAATCTACGTCCTCTAACTCCTCTTCTTTGTCCTCTATACCTCTGTCTCCTGTGAGTAATATTGTATGGGCCTTCTGAATTCATTTATATTTTTGCATGCCCACAGCTAGCAAGGAAAATAGCTCTGATACCACTGTAATATCCCAAATCCTGATATTTTATATTTCTATGCAAATTTACTGAAACAGCCGGGCATGCAAACTGCCATGCAAAATTTCCCTATTTTATAGCTAAAATTAGGGTTAGGGTTTGCAGGATAGAATGAACACTTACCATTGATAAGCCGACTGAATATGCTCTAGAGAGAATATGCATGCAAGATGAGCTGAGTTGATGAAGAAATGACCTTGTTTTCTGCTGCAATACCCCAGATGGTTGAACCAAACAAGTGTGACGTTTTTGCAGAGGGGATGGTCAGTTTCAGCTGGAAATGAGTCGAAAGGAAGGTGTGCCCATGCCAGAGAGGATGGCTGGAGCATGCAAGAGTTTTGACCTCTCTAGATGCCCTAGCGAATTGATCTCCCAGTCTGCTGCTCACGCCCCCACAACCCAGTAAACTGCTGCTAGCTGCACTGGATGGACAATATGATAGCTGATAATCACCCAATGTAGTTGAGTGATCCTATCAGTGAGGATGCAGTCTACATGCGGAAAAAATATGGTGATCCAGAGTCTTGGTGAATCACTAGGGTTTCCCAGCTAAATGCCCCGAGCTGTACGGATGAATCTGCAATAACCTTCAGACTTATACTGGACTACTGGATAATGATGAATGCAATAGATACGGTGACAAACCTGGATGGTTTATCCTGAAGGAGACTAGGGTAGATGTATCACTGCCGAAATCCCGTTAGCTGAAGACGTTGTCTCCAACCCCAACTGCTGTGGCCACACGTTGTGCTGCTACTCAAGAGCTCCAAAATCAACAATAATCCAAAAGTAAAGTCTCCATTCACTTTATCTTTCTTTTATAACTTTCAACTGCGAAAACCCTAACTTTTGACCTAATTAGGTCATTTTAACTTCTAATTTGCACTTGACTTGCATGCATGCGCATGGAGACTTAATTAGGTGCATGCATTATTAAATAATGCTTAGATGTCATGCATGTCACTTTTAGGGTTTGCATGTCACTTTTAGGGTTTGCATGCATATCACTTTCAGGGTTTGCATGCATCTCACTTTCAGGGTTTGTTTGCATGCATCTCACTTTTAGGGTTTGCATGCATGTCACTTTTGGGAACATTACATCAAGAGTCAGGACTCTGTACATGATTTAGTATTGATGCATGATGTATAATTAGACATCTTATATTTCATATATATATGTTTTCTTTTCATATTTATGTGGCAATGTGCTTATTTGATGTTGTTTTAAATGTTTAAAAATTTGAAAAAAATGAATATTTTTATATTTTTTTGAAGTGTGCTGATATTTTCCGATATTTTACCCGATGTTGCCAATAATTTGTGCTCCAGACCCCCGGCGATATTTATGCTGACACAATGTTTTTCACTCTGGTTCTAACCTGATCAGACCTCGTATGATGAAAAATAGAATTTCAAATCCCATCCAAAATTCAGCAGAGTTAGCAGTTTTCAGAAATACAGTCAACTGAATTGCACCAAACTTCACCAAACTGAAGACAAGTCCATTAAACCATCAAAAGATGCCAAATGTCACCCTATTCGTCGAGTACATGCCACATGCCACCTGTGAAAAACAGACCTGTTAAAAAATTTAAAATAGGCATTCCAGAGGATGGCCCTATAGTTCATGTTGAGGATCCCATTTCCAACTGTGGTGATAGGTTTCATTATTGATCATGTTGATCAGTGATACATTGTAGGCTTGTAGCACATTGTGTTTTGGATTCTAGGCCATTTAAAGCTTTGTTTTTTATTAAGTATTTGTTTCACATATGTATTGCGCTCGATGCCATTTTGATATATTCACCCTTACATGGTATATACATGAGCAGACTTTGATATTTTGTCTCAATTAGGCTAATCTTAACTATTAACTATTTAATTATTTCTAATTAATTATATTTATGTTTGTAACAATTTGCCATAAGGGAAGTACCAAGGAGTGTGCATCTATAATAATGCCCCTATATCTATCATATAATCCATCTGTGTCATCCAAGATGTTTTGTCATGTGTGATGAAAATTACAAGTTGAAACCTTCATGCAACATGAGGGCTAACAAAGCCTATTCATAGTTTCTCTTGAACCAATCATTTGAAGAACTCCATATGGTTTTACTGTATGTTGTAAGCTTGAAAAATAGGATATGGTGTGACTAAAGTCTGTTTTCTGTAGATAAATTTCATTGTATTATGCAACTCTGCTAAGGAAGCTCATGTGATGCATGCTTATGTTCTGAAGGTTGATTGGGATGGATATACAATTGGTTATTATGGCCGTATTTTTGAGGCTCGAAATAAATCCAAAGGCGGGTCATTTGAGGTATTCTGCTAAATTGGCTGGTCCTTTCAGTTTCCTGCACTATTAGTTTTTTCATTTGAATGAAAACAGCATTTATGCTTGTATTTTCCGATGGCATCATTTTTATTGGAAAACATACTACATAGTTTCCTTTGTTTAATGTTTGTATCTTTCATTCTCTTATTATGCTGATACATTTCTCATCTTACTTCTTTTCTTAATGTGCACATCTATTCATAATCTTCACTTGAGGCTGTACATTAGATGATTTTGCTGAAACACATCTATTATGGATGTGTTTGTTTTTCACAATTTGGGTTATTTTGCAGGTTAGAACCGGCACTTCCTCTTCACTTAAGTGAAGGAACATGCTTTAATTTGTTTCCTATAAATTTTATTTGGTAATAAAGCCAAGCAGCTTAAAGATTTCAAGAAAAAAAATTGTCTAGCCTGTTTTGTAGCTTCTTTTATAGAAAATGTTTTCCAGGTAACAAGCTTGTAAACTTCAACTTAGTATATGTGTAGCTCCCACAACTCATATCTGTATACCCTAAAATTTACCACCCCATTTTAAGTGTAGAGGGAAACAGTTACACCTAAGCTATAGTTTTTTTCAAAATCATCTGAGTACAGATTATACTATGTTGTGTATGTGGATTTTCTTTTTGCTTGTTGATTTAATGAAACCGATAAATGATCCACAAGCATTGTAATTTGACCTTATGATTGCAAACTTTTACCTACATATTGCAGACAAAAATACTTTGAAGTACAAAAACAAAATACGGAAATTAAATGGGAGGAAAGCTTTTTCCTTGTTCATGTCATTTTCATTCACGTTGATATCAAATGTATCATTAAGTGACAAGAACAAAAATATTGCACCAAAAGTACTGTCATTGTTTTTTCTGGCCTTGGAATGTATGAGGTTTGCCTTTCTTTGTAACTATTAGGATTTTCAAGTCAATAATAATCTATTTATTAATCATACTGGCACATCCCTCGAAGTGGTTATGGTTTGTGCCACTAAGAAATTGAATGAGTAAAGTCTAGACTTGATTAGAAGACAATCCACAGGGAAGCCAAATATTTGAATATGGATAAGGATCAAGGTTTAAGAGTCTGATTATTATCTACTCCATGTTTTGACTCCAAAAGATAACCCTCAAACCTCTTAAGGATTTTACAAGTTGTTAACCCTCAAAATGGGTCTGCATTTTAAGGAGGTCGAGGTCTCAGCCACAGCAGCATGTGGTTCTGCCATAACACTGTTATCATCAGAATAAGGATCATATCAGCACCAGCATAAGATTGAGATCATATTACAAGGCTGCTATCACTCAGCTATCGATCAATAATCGTTGGACAGAGAATGTATGTGGCCCGAGTATCATAAAAATGTGGTGATACAGATTGATCTTATCTTTGTAAACCTGCCAGACATGTAAAAAGCACCCATTGATTCCTTTGCAATGAGGGTATCAGTGCTATATAAAGCTCATAAACAACAATCCTGTAGCAGCCTGGGTAAATATTTGGCATTTTGGATGACACATATGCATTGTGCTCTGCCTGCAAGCAACCATTATCAGCATTACTTTCTCTGATGGATATCTACAGGCAAGCGTTGGGCTGGAATATGTATGCCAGGTGTGTAATCAACAGCAATTTTGGAATCTTACTCCATTTTGTTTCAAGAAAGCTTCTTGTGCATCTAAAGGTTTGACTCTTATTTATCTTGACCAATGCACTTGAGTTTCCGGCCTATGCCAAGTATACATTGTTGTCTGTGCTCCAAGAAGCATGGCATGTATCTAAGCAAATTGCAGAGATGAAGGATTTGCTATCAAATCTTCTGTTACAACGAAAGGTTTCCATCTCAAATATGATTTATCACAGAATTTTTTTTTCAAATGATGAATGTAATGTCCTCTTCCAATTAGGCCTTGAGGCCCAAAACCACCAACCTATGTGATTCCTGTGGGTTCGAGCGGTTACTGACAGCTAGGGAATCGGCTAAGCACTGATGCCATCCATAGAAGATCTAGGGCATCATCATTAGGTCAAGAAGGGCCACCGGGGCCAAAGGCCACCTTCGTGCATGCCATCCAAGCATTATTTAATGATGCATGCACTCTTTAAGTCTCCATCCGCATGCATGCAAGTCAACGGCAAATTAGAAGATAAAGTGACCTAATTAGGTCAAAGATTAGGGTTTGCGTAGTTGAACGTTATAAACAGAGGATAAAGCGAAAGGAGACTTCACTTTTGATTATGATTATTTTGGGAGCTCTTGGATAGCAGCACAGCGTGCCGCACAGCAGTTGGGGTTGGAGAC
>LPNX010771619.1:0-12860 GCA_001517045.1 Pseudotsuga menziesii | reverse complement strand
TGGTTAATTTGAAATTCAAGGTGTCAAAAGACACTATATCCTTGTCTAGACATTGAGCAAATTTGTAAGACACCTCTGCATGATAACCTTCAATCTTTTTGAAGAACATTAACCATCCTGCATCTGAAAACAACTGTGCACAATCTAGAAACTTCATCCAGCTTAAGTCTGAGGATTCTGCCCCATTGGTTTTTCCACTCTTTTTCATTTTGAACTTATGGTTAAACAGCTTCTATCAATGCACCACAGTCTAATTGTCTTCAAACCTTAACAAACTAACATAGAATATAGTATAGGGACATCCAAAAAGGCTCTGCTATGAATTCTTCTATATAAATGATGAATACTTTAAATCCATTGATTAATAATTCATCATTTAACATGGATTAGGTCTAAAATTAGTATTCTTCCTTCAAATATGTCATTAGTCATTTTTTTAGAAAAACCCCAAATTTTAAAACCCGGGTAATGGCATGCGGACTACCTGTTAAAATGACCAATTCAACTGCTAGAATATGGTTATTTCAATTGTCAAGTGTCAAATTGCATGCTCCACCTTTCTTTGACCAGTTAGACCACTCCAGCCAACCGCTCCTGCAAGCCCCAATTCTCTCTCAGTTTCAAAATCCTAATTATCAAGCACTGATTTCTCACCATGATATTCACTTACTCTTTGTTCATTTCAAATAAAAACATCATTCCACACACCTTTGTTCCATTATACTCTACCATCATTATTATATCTGCTTCTGCAAACAACTGCCACGATTTCGCCCTCATGATAATATTCCACCTGCCTTAGTGATTAGACTACAGAAGACACATATTAAAACCATCACACAATGTGATTGACACCTCAGGTGTGAGAATCCTGAAGAAATTGGACCAAAAAATGATGATTTTATTTCGCACGATTTTCTTGTAGCACCTCTATGCATCTGTTTTTTGTCTCGCACTACAAGAAAGTCCAAGTTAATGATTTTCAAAATTTTAAGCTAATGATAAGAGTTTGAACTTGGTTTAGGAATCCAAATTTAAATTTTATGCTATTTTTAGACTTTTTGAATCCATATATTCCTTATATAGGTCCCTCGATTATAAAATCAAACAAAACTTGTAAAAATAAGCTAAGAAATAAAAAATCATGAAACTTAAAGGGTAAAATTAATATTGTCCTTATCAACAAAATTTTCTAGAAACAAAAAGTAAACAACATTCAAAATATGAAATAAAAGTATAAAAAAAAATGGAAAACAAAAACATGACCTAACATCTGGCTCCTGTTTTCGGATGAAGTACTCCTTGTGAGGCTTCAAGAACCTGTAGACCAGTGCCTTCTATACTGCTACCTGCTAGTTTGCAAAATTTCCATTGGGTTATGGAATCCTTATTTTGTTTATTCACACCAATATATACAATGAAAGTTCATAATCCATTTAAAAAACTGTAAAAATTCTTGAGGAATCGTCCATTAACTAGACTAGACAACCCCTCACCCGCCAAGGTCTGTAGAACAAAAGTATTGTTTTCCAAAAACTTCGATACTATGAAAGGACCAAACCAAAGGTTATCAAACTTGCCATACTTTCCTTTTTGATCCTTCCTAGCATCCCATCTCAAAACCATGTCTCCTACTAAAAAAGTATTATCTTGGATCTTCCTGTCAAATCTTTCTTTAATCTTCAACCTATATACCTATGCCTTTTCTTCCACTTTTTCTCGCATATGATGTAACTCTATCATTGCATAAATGCTTCTCTACATATCAGTAGGTTCTTCCTAACAATCTTGAAAAAGCTTAATCATTTGGATACCCAACTAAATAGGAAAAACTACATCTGTACCATATACTAATTGGAAAGGAGAAGTTCCAATTGCTTGTTTAACTGCTATTCTATCTGCCCATAATGCATACTTTAGCATAGAATCCCATGATCTTTAATTATGCTTCAACAATTTCCTGATACTCTGAATTATATTTTTATTTGATGACTCAGCTAAACCATTACCTTGAGGATACTAAGGAGTTGAGTGTTTCAACAGGATACCATTTCTTTCACAAAATGCCCCCATAGCCTTAGATTTAAAAGCTTTTGCATTATCAGTTAATATTCTCTGTTGACATCCAAATCTACTAAGAATATTTTTTTCAATAAAATCTATGATCACCTTATCTGTGGCATTCCTTGTGGCAATAACTTCCACCCACTTAGTAAAGAGATCTATTGCATTCAAAATCCACTTATGTTGCCCTGAGGAAGATGGATTTATCTCTCCTATGAAGTCCAAATCCCACTGCTGAAAAGGGGCATTTACTGCAATTGTTTTTAAAGGTAATGACAACAACTTTTGTTTACCAGCAAATTTTTGACAAGGGATACATGATCTTACCTGTTGATACACATCTGAAAATAAAGAGGGCCAATAGTATCTAGCTCTTAGAATTTTATATTCTTTTGCCTTCCAATACTTGTGACCTCCACAAGCACCTTCATGAGATTCAGAAATTACTCCCTCAATTTCAAGTTTATCTAAGCATCTGAGTAGAATACCCCCTAGATATTTCCAAAACAGCTGTTGTTCTACCAAACAATACTTATTAGTTTTTAACTTCGAATACCTAGTAGCATTTTTATCTAAGTGTATTGGACATTGCAAGTACAAAATAAAATATACAATGTCTGCATACCATGTAGATGCTGAATAGAAATCCATAATCTTCTCTTTCTCTAGCTCTGCTTGATTTTCTTCCTATATTGGTTGTTCTGTCATCAAATGCAGTCCTAAATCTTGGCAATTTGATTCAGCTAATAGTTTAGCTAGGTCTCGTCCCTTTAATATCTTTGTAGGTATGATATCCACATCATATTCCACGATTTTAGCAATCCACTTTCCTCTTTTTCCCTCACTATCAGGCTGAGTCAAAACATCTTTTATGGCAACATTAGGCACATAAGCAATAACTTTGGAGTGCAAAACATAGATTCCGAAGAATTTCAAAGCTTTTACCAAAGAGTAAGCATGTTTCTCTAAAATGATGTACTTTAAATCTGAATCTCTAAGAGTTTTGTTGAAGAATGCAATAGGCTGTTCAAGACCATCCTTATTCTTCTGTAATAAAACAACATCCAATGTATCTTTAGATGAAAAAGAAAAGGTTAGAAATTCCTTTGTAAAATCTAGACTTACTAATACTGGAGATTCAGTAAGAGCCATCTTAATTTTTTTGAATGAATTATTTGCTTCTGCAGTCCACTTGACTTCTTGATATTTCTTCAACATGGTTGTAATCTGTTTGATAGTCTCAACAAAATTTGGTATAAACCAACGTAGAAAATTGATTTTACCAATGAACAATTGTACATATTTTTTGCTCATGGGTAGACTTATTTTCAGTATTGCTTTCACCCTTTCTAGATCAATCCTTATGCCATCAACTGAAACTAAATGACCCAATAATTCACCTTCCTGCACAGCAAAATGTGACTTCTTTGGATTAAGAGATAAACCATATTTTTTGCATTTCAGAAAAAGTTTGTTTCAAATGTTTTAATGTTCATCATCCAGTTGTGAAAAGATTGTAATATTATCTAAGTAAATCACTACAAACTTGTCTCTTTCCCCAACAAAGGTTATGTCCATACCTATTTGAAAAGTTGCTCCAACATTCATTAATCCAAAAGGCATTTTATCATACATGAAGGTTCCCCAGGGAGTAGTAAAAGTTGTTTTCTCTTTATCATCAGGATGCATGGAAATTTGATTATATCTTGAAAAACCATCAACCATAGAAATCATTTGTGCCCCAACAACCTTCTGTAATATTTGTTCTATTTTAGGCAAAGGATAATTATCCTTCAATGAATACCTATTCAGATTTCTAAAGTCAACACATAGCCTAATTTCTCCATTCGTTTTCCTGATAGGAACTAAATTAGCAACCCAGGAAGAATACCTAAGAGGAACAATGATCTTGGCATCTAATAACTTCTTCACTTCTTTTCCAATAACAGGAAACAAATATGGATTTATCCTCCTTAATTTCTGTCAAAAAGGTTTAACATTTGGTTTTAAAGGTACTTTATGTTTTATAATTCCAGTATCATATGTCTTCAAGTCTTCAAAGGTGAAACTACAGCCAAGGAGCATTGGGAGGCCTTTCTCAATTATGCTGATAATCAGAATATTGAAGAAAAGGATGTATGGATGAGGATGTTTGTAGAGAGTCTTGATGGAGATGTCAGAAAATGGTTTAAGGAGTTGCCTACAAATTCTATCACTATCATAGAAGAGCTTCAGGACATTTTCATGAGACAATGGGGAGACACCAAGAATCATACCTATTATATAACTGAGTTTGGATCCCTTAGGAGAAAGAAGGATGAAACCATAGCTGATTTTTCGAAGAGATTCAATAAAATGTATGGTAGAATTCCTACAAAAATAAAACCTTCAGAAACATCTGCAAAACTCACATATGCCAATTCCTTTGATCATGAATTTTCCTTAATTCTAAGAGAAAGAAGACCTATTTCTTTACTGAACATGCAGGACACAGCATTAGAAGTGTATTCTAATATATTAGCTTCTAATAGATTGAAGGGAAACATAGCTCAGCAGATATATGATAGCAAAGGTAAGAAAGAGGCAGCTCTAGGGGTTTCAACATCCCACTCTGCAAAAGGTAAAATTGATGAAATGGCCAAGCTAGTTAAGATCTTGACTGCAAAATTAAACAAGTGGGAACTAGTAAAGAATTCAAGCAAACCTGTTCAAGAAGGTGAGAGAAACCCCAACAATCAAAACCAATTCAGAAGACAGTTTGCACCTTGTTTCATACCTAGAGAAAGATGAAACAATGATATACAACGAGAAAGGAGAGAAACTGAGGATCAAAGAGTACCACCCCCACTTCAAAGTAATGTTGTTGATGAAGAAGAAATTGAAGAGGAAGTGTTCTTCGAAGATACAGACCAGGATATGAATTATTTTGGAGAGCAGTCAACTGAGGGTTTTGTCACTGAAGAAGAGTTTTTAAACTCAGAATATTATGATGCTGATATGTTTGAAACAGAAAATGATTTAAATTTTGAAGTAACTGCTGTAACTGCTGATGCATATCAGACTAAGCCAAAGAAAACTTTGAATTTAAGGTCAGGTCCAAAGCAAGTAGTTCAAAATCCAAAGAAAAAGGTAGTTGTACCTACTAAACAACATTATGATCCTATGTTAGAGAAAAAACAAATTTAGGATAAACAAAAGAAGAATCTAGAACTTGAAGAAGTAAACAAAAGTGTGCAGAATTTTAATCTGGAAAATGAATTAGGAAAAATTAAGATTCCTATGCCTTTTATTGAGTTAATGAAAAATCAGTCTTACAAAGATTCAGTTCTTAAAATGATTGGTTCAGCAAACAGTCAGCCTCTTTCTGATACAGTGAATTTACAAGAAGAAAGCCCTAAAATATTTATTGGATCAGCTTTAGCTGAAAAAACTGAGAATGAACCTAGTGCATCACCTCCCTTTTACATCACACTGACTATTCATGAACAAATGATACATAACTATCTTTTGGATTCAGGAGCATCACACAACCTAATGCCAAAGGCCGTCATGGAGGCTCTAGGTTTAAGTATAACAAAACCCTATCATGATTTTTATGCTTTTGATTCACGAGCTGTAAAATGTTTTGGAGTGATTGAAGATATGGTTGTTATTTTGGCTTAGCTACCAATGAAGAGTGTGATTATGGATGTGGTAGTAGCAAACATTACACCTAAATTTGGACTACTCCTCTCTAGATCTTGGGCAAATAAATTTGGCAGGACTCTACAAATGGATTTAACATATGCCACTATACTTGTGTTTGGAGGAGAAAATAGAAGGTTATATAGAGAATTGCAATTTGCCTATATTGTGACAGGTGACAAGAACCCAACAAATCATCCCTTGCATGTTGTTCACAAGGATTTGGGTACTTTTATGTTACATTTTAGTGATGATGACAATACTATTGGTTTGTTACAGGTTGAAAAAAAGAAGTCAATTAAATGCATTAGGGAACAAGAAGATGAACTTTGGAAATTATACTTTGATGGATCTTCTTGTAAGGAAGGTGCTGGAGTAGGGGTTCTTTTAATATCTCCTGGTGGATAAATGGTAAATCTAATGTATAAATAAGAATTTATTACCACCAATAATACTGCAAAATATGAAGCTTTGTTGTTAGGTTTGAAAGCTGCAAAATATTTAGGCATTCAGCAGATTTTTGTATATGGCAACTCCGAGTTGGTTGTTCAGCAGGTGAGGAAAAACTATCAAGTGAAACAAGATTTGCTGAAATTTTATCGTAATGAAGTATGGGATATGATAGACAATTATTTTGCAGCTTTTAATATTACCTATATGCCTAGGGACCATAACCAAACTGTTGATTCTTTGGCCTTAGCAGCCACACATTTTAGAATCCTTAAAACAACACAGCTAAAGTATCCTATTGAGGTTAGGTACAGACCTTATGTGCATGATAACGTAAGCAAGTGGAAATTTTTTGAAGATGACATTGAAATAAAAATATTTTTAGAGCTGACGGGTGAGTTTTCAAATTCCCTGATTGATCAAGAAGAAGATGATGAGGTTGAAGATTCTAAAGATATTGCTAAAAATGATATTGGTGGCCACAATATTATTGAACTTAAAGGTAATTTCATTCCTAAAGGTTTGGTGCCATTAGAAAGAATATTTTCAAAAGATGATACACCTTTAAAACATGTTGTATAGTCTTAAGAAGAAAATGTGGTAGATTGTAATATCATCTAAGTAAATCACTACAAACTTGTCTCTTTCTCCAACAAAGGCTATATCTATAGCTCTTTGAAAAGTTGCTCCAGCATTCATTAATCCAAAAGGCATTTTTTCATACATGAAGGTTCCCCAGGGAGTAGTAAAAGTTGTTTTATCTTTATCATCAAGATGCATGGCAATTTGATTATATCTTGAAAAAACATCAACCATAGAAATCCTTTGTGTCCCAACAACCTTCTGCTATATTTGTTCTATCTTAAGCAAAGGATAATTATCCTTCAATGAAGACCTATTCAGATTTCTAAAGTCAACACACACTCTGATTTCTCCATTATTTTTCCTGACAGGAACTAAATTAGAAACCTAGGAAGAATACCCAATAGGAACAATGATCTTGGCATCTAATAACTTCTTCACTTATTTTTCAATAATAGGAAACAAATCTGGATTTATCCTCCTTAATTTCTGTCAGAAAGGTTTACCATTTGGTTTTAAAGCTACTTTATGTTGTATAATTCCAGTATCATATGTCTTCAATTCTTAATAAGACCATGCAAAAACATCAACATACTCCTTTAACAACTTAATGTGCCTATTTCTCTGTTTTGATGTGAGTGATTTTGAAATCTTCACCATTCTAGGATGTTCTGGAGTACCAATATTATAGTCCACCACATTTTCTTCTGAAGAATGTACAACAAGTTTTAAAGGTGTATCATCTTTTGAAAATATTCTTTCTAATGGAACCAAACCTTTAGGAATGAAATTACCTTTAAGTTCAATAATCTTGTGGCCAGCAATCTCATTTTTAGCAATATCTTCAGAATATTCAACCTCATCATCTTCTTCTTGATCAATCAGGGAATTGAAAAACTCACCTGTCAGCTCTAAAAATATTTTTATTTCAATTTCGTCTTCAAAAAATTTCCACTGCCTTACGTTATCAAGCACAGAAGGTCTGTACCTAACCTCAAAAGGATACTTTAGCTGTGTTGTTTTGAGGATTCTAAAATGTGTGGCTGCTAAGGCAAAAGAATCAGTAGTTTGGTTATGGTCCCTAGGAATATAGGTAATATTAAAAGCTAGAAAATAATTGTCTATCATATCCCATACTTCATTACGATAAACTTTCAGCAAATCTTGTTTCACTTGATAGTTGTTCCTCACCTGCTGAACAACCAACTCAGAGTCGCCAGATACAGAAATCTACTGAATGCCTAAATCTTTTGCAGCTTTCAAACCTAACAACAAAGATTCATATTCTATAGTATTATTGGTGGTAATAAATTCTAATTTATACATTAGCTTTACTATTTAACCACCAAGAGATATTAAAAGAACCCCTGCTCTAGCACCTTCCTTACAAGAAGATCCATCAAAGTATAATTGCCAAAGCTCATCTTCTTGTTCCCTAATGCATTTAACTGAATTTTATTTTTCAACCTGTAACAAACTAGAAGTATTGTCATCATCACTAAAATGCAACATACAAGTACCCAAATCCTTGTCAACAACATACAAGGGATGATTTGTTGGGTTCTTGTCATCTGTCACAATATAGGAAAATTGCAATTCTCTATATAACCTTCTGTTTTCTCCTCCAAACATAGGCATAGTGGCATATGTTAAATCCATTTGTAGAGTCCTGCAAACTTTCTTTGCCCAATATCTAGAGAGGAGCAGTCCAAATTTAGGTGTAAGGTCTACTACTACCACATCCATAATCACACTCTTCATTGGTAGCTGAGCCAAACTGACAACCATATCTTTAATCACTCGTAAACATTTTATAGCTCTTGAATCAAAAGCATACAAATCATGATAGGGTTTTTTTATACTCAAACCTAGAGCCTCCATGATGGCCTTTGGCATTAGGTTGTGTGATGCTCCTGAATCCAAAAGACAATTATGTATCATATGTTCATGAATAGTCAGTGTGATGTAAAAAGGAGGTGATGCAGTAGCTTCATTCTCAGTTTTTTTAGCTAAAGTTGATCCAATAAAGATTTTAGGGCTTTCTTCTTGTAAATTGGCTGTATCATAAATAGGCTGACTGTTTGCTAAACTAATCATTTTAAGAATTGAATCTTTGTAAGAAGGATTTTTCATTAACTCAGTAAAAGGCATAGGAATCTTAATTTTGCCTAAATCATTTTCCAGATTAAAATTCTGCACACATTTGTTTACTTCTTCAACTTCCACATATTTCTTTTGTTTATCTTGAATTTGTTTTTCCTCTAACACAAGATCAAAATGTTTTTTAGTAGGTACAACTACCTTGTTCTTTGGATTTTGAACTACTTGCTTTGGACATGACCTCAAATTCAAAGTTTTCTTTGGCTCAGTATGATATGCATCAACAGTTTCAACAGTTACTTCAAAATTTAAATCATTTTCTGTTTCAAACATATCAGCATCATAATATTATGAGTTTAAAAACTATTCTTTAGTGACAAAACCCTAAGTTAACTACTCTCCAAAATAATTCATATCCTGGTCTATATCATCAAAGAACACTTCCTCTTCAATTTCTTCTTCATCAACTACATTATTTTGAAGTGGGGGTGGTACTCTTTGATTCTTAGTTTCTCTCGTTTCTCGTTGTATATCATTGTTTCGTCTTTCTCTATGTATGAAATGAGGTGCAAATTGTCTTCTAAATTGGTTTTGATTGTTGGGGTTTCTCTCACCTTCTTGAATAGGTTTGCTTGAATTCTTTTCTAGTTCCAACTTGTTTAATTTTGCAGTTAGGATCTTAACTAGCTTGGCCATTTCATCAATTTTACCTTCTGCAAAGTGGGATGTTGAAACCCCTAGACCTGCCTCTTTCTTAACTTTCCTGGCATATATCTGTTGAGCTCTATTTCCCTTCAATATATTAGAAGCTAATATATTAGAATCCACTTCTAATGCTGCATCTTGCATGTTCAGTAAAGAAACATGTCTTCTTTATCTTAGAAGTATGGAAAATTCATTATCAAAGTCATTTGCATATGTGAGTTTTGCAGATGTTTCTGAAGGTTTTATTTATGTAGGAATTCTGCCATACATTTTATTGAATGCTTCAAAAAATCAGCTATTGTTTCATCCTTCTTTCTCCTAAGGGCTCCAAACTCACTTATATAATAGGTATGATCCTTGGTGTCTCCCCGTTGTCTCATGAAAGGTCCTGAAGCTCTTCTATGATAGTGATAGAATTTGCAGGCAACTCCTTGAACCATTTTCTGACATCTCCATCAAGAATCTGTACAAACATCCTCATCCATACATCCTTTGCTTCAATATTTTGATTATCAACATAACTGAGAAAGGCCTCCCAACGCTCCTTGGTTGTAGTTTCACCTTGTCCATTAAACCTAGGCAGGTATTTCTAGTAATCACCTCTAGGAAGTGCATTCAAAGGCCGAGGAAAAACTAAGGGTGCATACCTAGCTACAACCATTCAGTCCATTATGTCTAATGGTTGATTTTGGGCTGCCATTTTTAAGTTCACTAGTTTTGGTGTTGGAAAGACTTGGCTGGAACTTGGTTGAAATGGAGTTTTACCAACGTTTAGATGAAATAGGGGAATTTTACCAGGAGATATTTTCTTTTCTTTATTGAAGGATTGAGGATCAGTGAAAACTTGAAAATTACTGACAGGAATTATAGGCTTCAATCAGGGTGAATTTTGTTATTCTCCCTTCAAAGTAGATAAATATGATGAAATATCTAACTAATCAGGGTTACATAGGGTTGTGATGACTAAGACCTTTTGATTTTCCTAGCTGTTTTCAATATCTGTTCTGGTTTTGAAACACCCAACTGTAAAGGTGAACTAGGTATGTTTCTTGTCCCAACTCCCTTAATGGCCACTTTGAAATACTGCTGAAAAGTAGTCTTTAAGATTTGTTGGTTTAAGTTCACCTCTTACAACCAGTGAAATGATAAGTATCCCAAAGAAAAATAGGTTTTCAACTTCATTCCCTGGCAATGGTGCCAAATATGTTCATGCCATAAATTGTTCCTAGACTACAAGAGAATAAGCCAACATAATCTCAATAATCACAAAAAAGTAAAATAGGGTGTTTAGGGTTTTCAAGGTTTTTGGTTGGGCAGTTTGAAGAGAAGAGGGAAAACATTCATAAAACCAAAGTAAACACTAAATCATGATCATTTGAATGACTGACATGTATAACAAATAAACCATAATCCAATAGAAAACACAATACTAAATTTCCCCCACAGTTAGCAAGCATTCCAAGCATAAAAACATTAAACAAGAAATGAATATACCAGCTAAGTAATTAACACAAATTATAAGTGAAACCAGTCAATAATCTAAAGGGCATATAGTGCATAGATTTCATAGTTCAGTCTTCAAAAAACATATAAGAGTTTTTACTTAGCTCATAAACAAAGCCTGATAGCCTCCCCTTGTCAGCAAAAAATCAAACCATTTGTCTTCTTTCAGACTTACATTTATAGTATCTTTCAAAATCAGTTGAATAACTGAACCCTAACTATTTTTAGACTAGCCTTCAAATAGTTCACTCTAAATTATCCTTATACAAAAATAAAATAACTTTCCAAACTTAACCGTAATAACTGACTTTCTTGACTAACTTTACAAATCTTTAGCTGCTTTAGCAAGTAAAGCAATTCCCTCCAAGGCTTGAGCTTTCCTTCTTGCCTTCAATTGATCTGTCTCCATGTCTACAATACTCCTTACTAGCTCCTCATTATGTTGTTGCAGCTCATGGATGGTTTGATTTAACTCTGTGAACTGATTTTCTATTTGCCTTTTCCTTTTAAGTGCTTCTCTTGTAACTGTAATCAACTCAAGTTAATGAATTTTAACTTCCTCCAAATCTTCTCTAAGTCTCATGTTTGCAGTAACTAACCCATCATTAGCTTTATGCATATATTCAATTTGATACTTATGTTGCTTAATGCTTCTTTCTAGGTTTTCTATTTCAGAATCAATACATTTGTCTCTTGCTATTGTTTGCATCCCTTCTGGTGTCCATGGGATTTTCAGTCTTTTATGGATTTCTTCATATCCATTTATAAGTTCTATGGAGGTCACATGAAACTTTGGATGTTCTTTATTTTCAGCATTGCAGGGAACTTCTTCTTCAACCATCTCCTTCTTCTCTAAACAGGAACTTTTTACCTCACTTTGTTGTTGTTCTTGAAACATTTGATTTCAAATCTCGAGAAATATATCAGAGATCTTGGTATCAGTCATGACAGATTTTCCTTTTGATTCTATTGGTTTTTTACCTTTATTTCCATCTTCACTATCATGCAATTTCTCTTCATATGATGAATCCTCTATCACTGTAACCTTTTCTTTATCCAAATTGGGATTCAACAGCTTCTTCTTTTTTAATATAAGTTTGTTCTTCAGCCTTGTTTTAGGTATCGAGACTGCTACAATCTCTCCCAACATCTTCAGATCATTTCTTTGATGAGTTATCGAGGCAATTTAAAAAACCTTCTTTTTTTTCCTTCTTGACACTGTTTCCTCATCACAATGAGTGTGAACTTCTCGCTGAGCACAAACCCTAGCTTCATTAGTAACATGAATTCTAGCCTCATAAAATAGGTATTTTTCATCCTCCTCTGATAGTACTGTAATAGGGATTTTTTTTCTCCTCAATATCTTCTTTTACATTTTGAATTGATTCTGCAGGTAAAACATCTACAATAGTGCTCAGGTTCTTTAATTTTTTATTGTAAAATCTTGCTATCCTCATCATTAACTCGCTGCTCAAATTCAAAGTTTTTATTTTTCTGTTTTGAATTTTCTTCTGGTTTATCATTGTCTTCACCCTTGACTATTACCTTTTTTCTAAGCTTCTTAATCAGAGTTTGACCTTTATCTACTTGTCTTCTCTGATATTGTTCCTCCTGGTCAGTCTTGAAACTTGACCAAATTATGAAATGCTCCGAAGTCTTCTCCCTTTTCTTCAATAGAGTACTTATGATGAGCTTAATGAGTCCATGGTGAAAAATAGATTGCTTTGTATGATCATGGTGCTCTCTCACCCTACATGACATGTTTTGTAAGC
>LPNX010771602.1:133865-246009 GCA_001517045.1 Pseudotsuga menziesii | reverse complement strand
TTCTTGAACTAACCCTTTCAAATCTTTGTAATCTCTTGCAAAGACATCTTGGAATTCCCTAAGCAAGTTCACTATTTTAGCAGTTTGTTGCTCATTCCAATAATCACCAATATTAGCTAACTTTGGTCGGTCGTCATTTGAAATGTCGACCTCTTTGGTTTTTACTTTCGCATCTAACCATTCTGGAGCTTTAGCTTCATTTATCGGTCGACTTCCTTCCTGGAACTATGAAAATGTAGCAGGGAAGTCGGCTGCAGTCATTCGGTCGAGGTCAGGTTTTTCGGTAGTCGCGACCCTAAGCACAGAGTAGATCGGTTTTGTTGTTTCAGCATGGTTGGATTTCCATCTGAAGCTTTTACCTTTGGTATGTTCATTTTCCAATTGTAATCGGGTCGACTCGACTTTTGTTCCTGTGTGAAGACTATTACAGTGCTTGACTAGTCGAGGGTCTTGGGAAGGGTGTGTTTCAGTCGGTTGAATGAATTGTTTGATTTGTTGTGCAGGCTCGACTAATTGTTTATCCTCCGGTATAAAGTTGAAGGCTTTAATGAAATTTTCTTTTAGTTCATTCCAAAAAAAGGTTTCACCTTTGGCTTCCTCCATCTTATACCATTTGCTAGGTAAGTCGTCTAGGGTTGAGGGGAACAAGTGTGGCCAGGCTCTCTCATCCTTATGCCCTAGGCTTCTCCATTCTTTTTCACATGTTTGGATGTGTTCTTCAGGGTTCTAGCCTTGAGTAAAGATAGGGATCTGTGCTTGTGGGGTGAGCTTCTTGCCACCAAACCGTTCAACAAAATAAGTTGCTGCACTGGTCCAGGTCTGAAGCTTTGTCTGATGGGTATCCCACCATCTAGCTGCTTGACCAGTGAAGGTTTCTACTAAGCTCTGTAGTCGGCCATGTTCTCCAATGTTTTTAGACACTTGTTCAACATGCATGGCTGGGGATTCCCTCTCCTTATACCTTGTTTGGGTCCTGGTTGTTTCGTTGGTCGGTTGTAAGGTAGGGTGTTCTCTTATTTTTTTCTCAAAAATCTTGGGGATAATTGAGACTAGGAAGCACTGCCGGGTGGGTTTTTTCTGTACTGTTTGGATCGTCCAGCACCCTCTTGCTTGTGTTTCATAGTGTTCCATTTCCCAGTCATATAGTTCGGCATCTGAATTGTAACCAACTGAGTCGGGGTTGCCTAAGTAAAGCTCCCCTTGGGCGTTTGGTTCTGTGTAGTCGGTATTAGTTTGGATCTGATAAAGTTGTCGGATATCGACTTCCTCATCAATGGGTTCAACCCAGGGTTGGCCTTGGGAGGGGTTAATAGGTACTATGACCTTTTGACCATTTCCTTTAAGTTTAATACGTTCTTTATCTAGAGAGATAGAGGCTTTCATCTTTCTACCCCAAGGTCGACCTACAAGGGCTGGGAAGGAGCTAGATCCTTCCTTTGGGTCAATAATTTTGAAATCAACCTTAGTCGATATGCCTTTAATGGTTGTGTCGACATTTTTCCAAACCCCAATGGGTTCAATAAGGCCCTGGTCGGCTAGTTTCAGATAAATGCCTGACTCGTAGAGTCGAGGTCGTCCCATCCTTTCCCAAGTATCCCAGGTCATTATATTGACCTGAGAGCCAAAATCAAGCGCCACTTGTCGGACATGGAACCCTTCAATTTCCAGATCGACCAGAGGATCGACATCATTTTTGTCTTTTTGATTTAAACTACAGATGTTCTTCGTTTGTTTCTCAGAGTTAGTGCTTTTGATTTGATGCAATAAATCAATGAACTGACCGACAGATTTATCTGTTTGAATGAGATGGGTTAGATGCTGGGTCGAGTCGTGTCGACTGTGACTAATGTCTTCGTGCTGTGCAAGTTTTGAAAATATGTTTGTGGCTTCTTGATATGTGTGTTGTTCCGTGCAAGGGTCAGGGTAGGTGTTTGTGTGTGTGATCTTACTAATCTGAGGATTGTCAGGCCCGGTTTTAGTGCCTTATCGAGTGACGATATGCAAGTTCTTAGTGGTTATGACATCATTCTTCTGGACACAAGACAAGACATTAACATTCTTTTTATTACTAATTTTTTCCAACATTGTGGGGAAATCCTCCAAGGAGTGATCGCCGACCCCACAATGTGTACAAAAGTTCAGATCAGTCCTGTCCTTGTACGGACAGTCGGCGCATCTGTGCCCTTCTTTGTAACAAATAAAGCATTGAGTAGGTCGACGACTTCGTATTTCTCGACTTCCAATGAACCGACCTGTTCTTCCAAACCCTGGTCGTCGATTGTCATTTCGACGGTCGTAGCGTCTTCCCTCGTTTCGTTGTCCATTCTAATTATTGTTATTGTTCTGCTCTGTGTTCTGTGCTACAGCATTAGTCTGGTAGACAGCCTGGTAGTTTTGTCTATTTTTGAGGTTGAGATGGCATTCGGCCGTGTTGTGATTTGCAGTTTCGCATATATCACACCAGGAGGCTTTGCCATTCTTCATATTGTAAGGAAAGTCGGCGGTGGAATGGTCTCCTCGTTCCTGGCAGATGTCACAAAATGCTTTGGTCTGTACAAAATGGACATCTTGTCGGCTGAATTGCTGTCGACAGTTATCCTTTGTATGTCTGGCTGTTGAACAGCTAGTACACCAGATGTCTTGGTTCTTAAGTGTGAGCTCCTTCAAGGACTTCTGCATATTCTCCAACTGTTCTTCCAAGCGGTGGTCGGTCGGGCAGGCAGGTATGTCTTCATCCATCTCGACCTGCAAAGCTTTTGTCAACGCATCCTCGTACGATTTGAAGGTCTCCAGACTGATGTGTCGGCGAATTTTCTGTGCAAGTCCTGCAAGGAACCATTGAATGAGTAATTGTTCGTCGATGACATAGTCCAACTGACTCAATAGATCCTTCCATCTTTTATCATAATTGCAGACTGTTTCTCCTGGCTTTTGTTGGGTCGTCTTCAGCTTCTTGGCCGCCAGGTGTTTAGCATCGGGAGTCTTGAAGAAGGAGAGGAATTGCGTTTTTATCTCTGATTTTGTTGCTCTAGGCTGCCTTTCGGTAAATGTCATGTACCATGTGAGAGCTCTTTTGCGAAGGGCTCCTGCGAACTGGGCTATCTGTCGGTCTTCTTCTGTTACTTTGTTAGCCTCCCATATCGACTCGCAGACAAACCAGTGTCATCTGGGGTCTTCGTCACCCTCGTAAAGGGGAATCTGAGCAGATCCGTGACCCATGTCGGAGTCACTGTCACTACTCTCTGATGATGTCGGGGTTGGAGGTGGAGGAGGGTGTGGGGGAGGTGGTGTTGTAAGAGGTGGGGTTGTTGAGTCGGACGAATCTGTCGGGGTGACGATGGGGTTTTGGTCGACGGAACTTGTGCTCTCGTCGGGTGTCGACTCTGTCTCGTCGAAGAGCGGATTGTTGATAATTTGTCTTCTTATTGACCCACTGTCACTTTGCGTGCTCAAGTCTGACTCTTTTGTATCTTCTGAAGTTGTGTGTGGCAGGGGGGGTGCTCCTTCATGTGTCGGCAGGAGCAAGTGGATACTACGAAAGGAGGGTGCCGTTTGAAAGGTCACCCAATTACCTTCGATCGGTCGACGTATGACGAGATGTCGACCCGGGTATGGTTCATCGCCTAGTCGGCTCCAGAGCGTAATGTCACCAGCTCTTAGTCGAAGGTCATCTTCAATAATAGTTTGTATTCTGGTATGCGGACTTACTGTGGAAAGGGTTACTCCTTCGTTGGGAACAATTAGTTGGAGAGCTTCGGGCTGCTCTATCCACATTTCGTCATCTTCAAGGGACGCCGCTTCTTCTTCTTCGCCTTCTATGCGTCGGTCATGACCCGACTCTGGCGGTACTTCATCATGGTCGGTCTCCCTAGGGTTTTGCTGCAGCTCTGCGGCCCTTTCTCTTCTGGCTTCCCTCTTCTTCTGTCTTTCATCCCTTTCGATTCTCTTAATGTCTGACATACTGTAGTACAATACTATGCCTTTAGTTCCTCTTCGGTCGATTCTGCATTACTGGCGACGACGACTCTGGTCGACTAGTATCCACTATGCTCTAGGTCCGACACACGACCAGCTACCCCCCCATAGCCTACCCGACGCTTTTTAGAAAGCTCGGATAGTGTCTACTTACTCAGGAAGTATTCCCACTCCCTTTCAGCAATGAATTTTTCCCACTGCTTTTGCTTCTCCGCCCAATTAGTGTTTGAGGGTGGGTCTAGTAATAGAGGTCGAGGTTCAACAATGTGCCCGACTCCTTTCTCTATTAAAAACTTGAACATTAAAGCTGGCAAGGAACACAAGAATTGATCAATAAATTCTGTGAAAAATTTCTGTCGGACGGTTTCCACAGAAGTCCTGTCTTCGACGGCTTGTTCCTCGCAGAAGTCGTCGGCTATCTTTTCGAACCACTCCGAGAGATTCGTACGTCCTCCTCAGATCAGTTTCTGGAGTAACTGTGCTTCTTTAGCGTCGTCCGGCTTTCTCATCCAAAAGCTGCTTCAGTAGGTGGGGCACGGATTCGACAAATTTTTCGTGAGTTTCAGTGAAAAATCTGGCTTTTGCTTCTGTGACTGTCAATCTGTTCCTCCTTGCGTAATTTTGTAGATAGTTAGCAAGTTTTCGCTCCCACCAGTCCTTGATCTCCTGCTCTGGTATCATATGTGAGCCTATATTCCAGTTATGTACTACCGGCAACGGAACCAATGTTGTAATCTCACAGATCACATAAGGTTACCAATAATACATACCAAAATACACAGAATATTCACAGATACAAGAGACAAGAACTGATAGGATGAACAGATTATATTATTCTCAATAGATCATACCAAGCCAAGAACTGAACTACGTTCTTGAGTGGCTCAATAGCCTAATATACAGGTTACAAAATAGTTACAATCATAACTACCTGTCGGTTCACCGAACCGACACGACTATTAGTTAACAGACTAACTACTGTGTTCACTCAGCCGACCGACGTAGTCGGTATCTCGACTTAGTCGGCTGATCGACTAAGTCGGTCTTCGTTCAAGTCGACTTATGTCGACTTGCTCCTTCTACACTCACCTAGTTTCATCATTGATTCTGGAGCTTCAAGACATATGGTTTCGACCAAGGAGGAATTAACCTCACTTGACATGTCGAAAGGCCCACCAATTGTACTGGGAGATGACTCTCTCATTGAAAGTTTGGGAAAAGGGAGGATTGATCTTGACCATGGTAAGTTCAGCAATGTATTATATGTTCCAGGTCTTGCCTCTAACCTCTTATCAGTGTATCAGATGACCCACACAGGGTCTCCAAATAAGGTCATATTATCCCCTGATGAAGTTGAGATCACATATATCTCAAGTGGTAAAGTCATTGCAAAAGGAGTTGCAAATCACACTTTGAAGGTATACATGTTCTCACACTTCCTACCCTACTCAAACCCCTCTACTCTTCTAATTCATGCTAATGAGGCAAGCAAGATTTGGCATGAAATATTTGGCCACCTAAATTACAAGTATCTTTCTGATCTTAGTGAAAAAGAAATGGTCATAGGGTTACCAAAGATTAAGTTTTCCAAAGGAGTCTGTCAAGGTTGCATCTTAGGAAAACAACCAGAGCATAAATTTGAGAAAGCTAGTCATGAGAGAACCTCTGCACCTCTTGATTCGATCCACAGTGATGTTTCTTTCCCATTTCCTCATATGTCAATGAGTCAGGCCAAATATGCATTGACATTCATAGATTACTTTTCCAGGTATTGCTGGGTTTACTTCTTGAAACACAAGTCTGAAGTTTTTGGCCTCTTCAAAGTCTTTAAGGCTTTGGTTGAAAACCAGTCTAGGAGGAAACTGAAGGTCCTCAGATCTGACAATGGTGGTGAGTATGTCAATTATGAGTTCAATCAATATTGTGCAGATGCAGGTATTCAGATGCAACATTCTATCCCTTACACACCACAGCAGAATGGTGTTGCTGAGAGGAAGAACAAATCACTGAAAGAGATGGCAACATGCATGATGGAGGCTAAGACTTTGCCACCAAAGTTTTGGGCCAAAGATATAAACTATGCAGCCTATATCCAGAATAGGGTTCCTCATAAACAGCTTGATGGTATGAATCCTTTCGAAGCATGGAGTGGGCACAAGCCAGATGTGACCCATTTCAGGATTTTTGGCTCAAGGACTTGGGCTAGAATTCCAACAGAAAAGAGGAAGGCTTTGCAGCCCCAAAGCCAAGAGTGTCTATTTGTTGGGTACTCTGAATATTCAAAAGGGTACAATCTGATCAATTTGAGCACAAACGAAGCCTTCATTGAAAGGTTTGTTCATTTTCAAGAAGAACCCCTAGCAGTAGTGGAAGTTGGAGAATCCTCTTCACCACCAGAACCTCTGAATGTAAGTGAAGAGATAGTTGAAAATGATGATTCTGATATGTCTGATAATGATATTTAATTGCAGATCCTAACAGTCCTACAAGACCAAAATGGGAAGCAAAGACCATTCATGCAGCTGGAGAACTAGATGGAAATCCTAATGATCCTAGGAGGACTAGATCTCAATTTGAGAGTGCTCTGTGCATGAAAGATCCTATGTTTGCAGAGAAATGCTATCTGATGGTTGAATCAGACCCACAGACATATGAAGATGCAGCAAATTATCCAAGATGGAAAACAACCATTAAAGAAGAGTTAAGCTCACTCCAGAAGAACAACACTTGGGAGCTGTTTGATCTTCCCCCAGGAAGGAAGCTAGTTCAGTGTAAGTGGGTGTACAAAACCAAATTTTCTGCTGATTGTTCACCTTTGAAGTACAAGTCCATATTGGTATCCAAGGGCTACTCAAAGTTACATTGCATAGACTACAATGAGACCTTTGCACCAATGGCAAAGATGGACTCCATCAGGTTAGCCTTAGCCATTGCAGCTTCAAAGCAGTGGGAGGTACACCACATGGATGTGAAGTGTGGTTTCCTGAATGCAGATCTCACTGAATATATTTACATGCAGTAGCCTCAAGGATTTGCTACTAACCCATCTCTTGTGTGCAGGTTAAAGAAGTCATTGTATGGGCTTAAGCAAGCCCCCAGGGCTTGGTATGCCAAGATTGATAGCTTTCTGCTATCACTGAATTTTGTTCGATGCAAGTTAGATCCAAATGTCTATTTGAAGCTGATTCATGGTTCACTAATGATCATTGTTTTGTATGTTGATGACCTTCTCATTACAGGAAGCTCAAAGGATGAAATTGCCTCCTTGAAGGATGTAATGAACCATGCCTTCTCAATGACTGATTTGGGCTTATTGAGCCAATTCTTGGGGCTCGAGATTGCTCAAAACAAAGAAGGAATCAAAGTACATTAGTCCAAGTATGCCTTGGATTTTCTAAACAAATTCAATATGAAGGATTGCAAGCCAAGCAAGACTTCTTTACTTTCAGGAGTTAAGCTTGAAGAAGCTGATTCTTCACCTATGGTAAACAATACACTGTATAGGCAATTGATTGGATGTTTGCTGTATCTTACACATACTTGACCTAATATTTATTATGCAGTAAGTGTGGCTTCAAGATACATGGATCAGCCTCATGAGATCCATTGGAGAGCAACCAAAAGGATATTTAACTTTGTTCAGGGAACAAGGACTCATGGGATCTTCTACAAAGCTAAATCTGATCTTGAATTGATTGGGTTTACTAACTGTGATTGGGTAGGTGACAACACAGATTGAAAGTCAACATCAAGATATGTGTTCATGCTTACTAAAGGGCCAATCAGCTGGTCAAGCAAGAAACAGAGTGCCACTGCACTCTCATCTACAGAAGCAGAGTACAGAGGAGTTGTAAATGCAACAACTCAATGTTTATGGTTGCAGGGGTTACTTAGTGAGTGTGGCTTTGAATCATAATACTCAACTACTATCTATTGTGATAATTAGAGTACCATTCAAATATGCAATGATCCAGTTCAGAAGCAGAGAACCAAACACATTGAGATCCATATGCACTACATTAGACAACTTGTTCATGATGGCACCATTCACCTACTCTTCTGTTCATCTTCAGAACAAGTAGCAGATATCTTCACCAAAGATTTTTGTGAGAAGAAATTCAGCAATCTGAAATCACTGCTGGGGATTGCTGATCATGCTATGAAGCATGAGTGATGACAAGATTTCCAAATTTTGTATTACTGTCCATGTTTAAGGGAGGATTTTTCCCACTGGGTTTTTGCCTCTTTCCTTGGTTAAATAGACATGCAGTATGTAAAGGGTGACTAAGCCTTGTTGCTAGGCCCTATAATTTTCTGATATTTTACTCATAAGTCAGGCTTAAGGGGTGGTGTTAGAATAATCAACCCATAGTTAGCTACCTGTTGGCAGTCAGCAACAACCCCTTCATTTTTAATTAGGATGAAGGGGGATCAGCCCTCTTTTATGATTTACCTTTAAAAATTATAAAAGAGTGCCTTCAGAATATTTGATTCTAAAGTTACTCTCAATTGTAGAAGAGTCAAGTAACATATTAGACGTTTATGAAAATATGTTCATAAACTTGATAATTAGCAGCTGTCATTTTCATAAATTTTTATATAATCAATTCTATCATTAATTAATCTATCTGATTATATATGTTGATTTAAGAAATTTAAAGGGATAGTATGCTAATTGGGGTTCAACGAAAACACATTTTAAATTTGTTTGAAGCTAGTTATTGATAAGATATTATGAGTTCTTAAAATTTCTAGAACTAAAGATGAATTGTTAAATTAAAATTCTTATTAGACCTAAAAGTTCACATTACATATGTAACGTAATATCATGTCATTATTTTGTAAAAATTCTATATATAGTTAGTGAAAAAGCAAATAAATGAATATCATTTTGAAATCTTCATATGTCATAGTTTTATAGCTTAGTATCCTATCAAATTCGATTTGGGATATTAATGGATGGGATTTTGTAAAGTTTGAAAACTATATTTCAAAATGAGATTTTATGTATATACATGGCTTAAATGTTAATTCGGATCATTAGTTAGTTGTATTGCAAAAACCTTAGGATTTACTGTTTTGACACTATATTGTCATGTTAATAAACACGACCACCTTTGACGTATAATCTGGAATAAATCATCAATTGACAGTTTTCATGAAGATACATGACCCATATGTCAAATAATTAACACCTGTTACTTGGATCGCTACATTGGCATGAAGATTTGGCTAACACCTTTCGTTCTAATTGACAACTGTGAATGTGTTAATGAATCATATCAGTAGGATTTAATATTGTACATGACTGATAAACATTCCATTTTGGGACGCTGTATGAGCTCATCATGCCAAACTGTGTGTAATCAATGTCTCGATTTACGATTCATGAATTGAATGATCCTTGATATGTAGAATTGGTTAAGATTTACAGTTAGTCATGGTTAGTCATGCATTTATCATAGAAAAATGCTGGTTGCAGTGTTGATCATCTCTAAATTCGGTTAAAATGGCCAAACTTGGAGCCCTCATCTCTGTCAAGCATGAAGCATGTGAGGATTTGACATTTCGCATCATGTCTTTTACCTGGGTGCCTATCCCTTCCCTCTTCATGACTCCATTCATTCCATTTCATAATTAGGATAGTAGTGAGGAAGCCATTGCTCTACTTAGTCGTTTTGAAATCTCAGGGTCAGAGCTTGTTGAAGCAGACGAGAAAGTTGCCCTTCTATTTGAAAAGGTTGGATGGGGTCAGTTCTTTAGGTGCTTTAATGGTCATAACCTGGGGGTTACCAAACAGTTTGATCTGATTTTGAAGGAAAACGTAGCACAGATTGGGGATTTCAAGTTTATCATTGAAGAAGACAAAATTGTAGAGGCTACAAAGCTCCCACAATCCGGAGAGCGATGGCTTAAAGGTGGGAAAGTGAATAAAAAGAAATGTCAGTCCTTGGTGTTGCCTTTGTCGGCCAGTGCAAAACTGAATATTGGGGTTTCGGTTAGGTTTCTGAAGCCAGAATGGTGAGCATTCTATGAGATATTGGTGAGGTACGTATCATGCGATGGACGATTTTCTCACCTACATTATTATCACCTACGACTACTGTTAGCGTTAAAAGGCTGTAAACTTAAGCTGGCATTTTACCTATGACAAAGTCTGAAAAAAATGTCGCATTCGGTTCAAAGTTTCAGTAATCCTGATAGAAGTCTATTTCATCATGGTTTAGTCAAAATTATAATAGAGCATCAACTGTCTCTTAATGGTAAATCGTGGGATGAGTTTTTAATTGAATGTCAATTAGGGCCGATTCAATATTGGCCAAACCCTCCCCCAAAGACCTGTAGGAAACGAAAGGCTACTGTAAAGTCCGAAGTTAGTAATGTTCATGAGGGTGAATCAAAGGATAAAGAGCTTCAAGAAGCCAATCCACCCATAAATACTGGTATTAGTGATGATGGGGTTGGGAACGTAGCTCCCTGTTACTCTAAAATAACCTTGAACCAATCCCCATCTGAAAAACGCTGTAGTACACCTGCAAAGACATGGGAAAGGTTAACCAAAAATGAAGATGTTAAAACTGTTGATTATAAAAACCCCTCTGAGCTTAATAATCCTCAAATACATGGCGATGAGTCTATGCATAAACTAGAACAACTACCGCAGATATGCTGTGACAGAGGAGGTTTTGAATCAAAAAATCTTGTGTTTGTTCATTCGAGGAGAATTACTAGAAGCATGAACAATACACCTACAGCCTCTGTTCCTATGACCACTCAACAAAGTATTGAGCCAGTGATTTTCCATCTTGAGGACGACGTTCCATCGTTGGTTCCTGAAACTTCTTATATGGATGAACCTGCTCTTATAAAGAATAAAAGTGCAAAATTGGCTAAAGACATTACAGAGTCGGGTAAGGCAGAAGTTGCTCCATCATGTATGGACGCCTTTGGTTCAGGACCCGAACCATCCTTTATGAGTTTTCCATCACTGAGTCAAGAGATAGATAATCCTGATTTTTCTCAGGAAGCTGATTTTTGTCATGAAAAAGAGGAAGAAACTCTCCAACAAGTCCCGGACAGGGTATACGAGACTAAAATTATAGAATTGAAAAATGAACTTAAACAGTGCCAAGCTAATGTAGCTTTGATAGAGGTGGAAAATAAGACGTTCAGGGAGGAGTTGTTAAACTGGATTAACAGGTGGAAAGAAGTGAACATAAAAAAGAACCAATACAAAAAGGCGAAAAAATCAATGATAGGTACAAATCAACATTTACTTAAACAAGTAGAAAAGCAAAAGCTAGTGATCATCGGGCTCAAAGCCAAACTAGCTGAAGCCAGAAGAGTGGTCGATCTACAAAATAGAACCTGATGATTATTTACATTTTCAGTTACATGGTTTGTTTCTCTGTCAACAGGTAAAAAAAAAAATTGTTGTTGTGCATGCCTGTAAAATCACAGATTTTACAGGCACACATATAAATTATGGTTTCTTTTGTTATTTCTGTTATAATTGGTTTTTAATAAGATGCTTTTGTTTGTTTAAAACAGGTGGGAATGTCATCTCTATCCTCTACAGTTTCAGGAAATTTATAATATTCTGGATTTCAGTTGGAAGACATGGATGTATACTGAAGACTGGAATTTCGACATAGCCGCGAATTTGCCAGTACCTTTAAACAAACAAATGTTTCAGGCTAGTTGTTTTTATTGTTATCTTCTAGTGACAAGTGTATTATGAAAAGAGATTTGATATTCTTTAATAGTGATAGGACTCCTATAGTATTGCATATAGCATTTATGGGAAAACTGAATCGAAATACTAGTAGTATTATATAAGGTAGTAGTTTTTATGAGATAGGGGATGGAGTGAATGGGGAGAAACATATTTGAAATATTATTTTGCTACTAGTTTTGTTCCTGGCTGAAGTTTGATCTTTGGAAATGGTATGTGAGTGGAAATCTCCAAGTTGATATCATGATTGGTATTATTTTGGATACTCTTTATATTTCAGTATATGTTCTTCTATTTTTAACATTAATACAGTATACTTGGTTATGCTTGTGTTTATTAATCAGTATTTCACTTTGTCAACACAATATTGGATTTGAATTAGTATGTCATTGTGACTGAATTTATCAGTGTTTCTACTGAAAATTCAAGATATAAGGATATATATTTATGTGTGTTAGATATCATTTGTATTTTTGCAATGATTTCATGCTGAACATTATCTCTTATTCAAATATCTGATATTGGTTATTAGTTATTAATTAATTAGACATTTCAGAAAATCTGAAGTAATTGTTTATTTCAGTTTCTCTGATAAGTTATTTTATAGCAGAATGATTTAGTTTGGATGGTTTAAATATTTTCATTTAGATATTACTCCTTATCTTTCTGTTCATCCTTATATTAATTAATAATTAATATAATATTCAAAATCGCTCTCAGCTGAGATAGGATAGATAGGATAGTTGAGATAGTTCAATTATTATTATCCTAGTATAGTTTACATTTAACAGTTAAATAGATTTTGTATAATTTTTAGAATAATTTTAATAGTCTTTTATATTTAGAAGATCAAATATAAAAATCTTCAAAAATCGAAGACTTTCCTTAAGAAAGCAATTGTAGAATAACTTAGGTAGTTGAAAATAATTTTAGGGTTTATTTAGACATAAATAACATTAGGATAGATTTTTGCTGAATTTTAGTTTCTCCTTAAGAGAAAAATTCAGTTGGTAGCAGGACCATAACCTGCGAGATTTTTCTATTCCAAACACACTGAAAGCTGCTTTAAGCTGATTGTGTGGGCATAATCTCCCTATTGGCCTAGGTCAAAAAATCAAGCCAACAAATGGCGCTAGAAGGAGGGCCTTTTAATAAGTAATGGCAGGTGAAACTAATGAAAAACTTTCAACCAGTCAACATCCTCCAGAAGTTAGTAGATCACCGTTTATAGAAACTGTTAGGAGCATCCTCGAACGTGATCCTATCACATCTCCATTTACTCCTGAACAAAGCACTCAAACTTTAGAAGAATCACGGCATATCCTTACAAGAGCATATGCTAATCAACTTGGTGTATCTCCAATAGATTATGGTCTACCTAGACAACAGTGACATAATCCACAATTAACCATAGTTACTCAAAATTTGGAAGTAGCTGATAGCACTCCCCGTCATCAGATTGAAAGTCATCAAAGGAAAACTACTCAAACAAACACTGCTAGAAGACTAACTGCAGAAGGCAGTTTTGATCATCCACCTTCTCCTCCTGAATCACCACCTGATAGTCCAAAACCATCCATTTCAGGAAGTTCCTCAAGCTCTGAAAGAAGTCCTATGGCAGGAAACGTACCTGTAGGGGGAGGAGGCAATCCTCCACCTAATCCACCTAATCCACAACTCCCTTGGCTAAGAACAGCTGCTGTAGCTGTCCCTGGTGTACAACATCCTTTGCCTAAACAATCAGATAAACTTCTCCCTAAGTTTAACCTAGATGACAAAGAACCTGCAGAGGTGCATGTAGACAAATTCATGTTAGCTGTTCAAACCCTGAACATTCAGCATGAAGATGTAGTTTGTCATTTGTTTCTTTTAAATTTCAAAGGAAGAGCTTCTACTTGGTATTTTTTGTTAGTACAGGGATCACTCACAAACTGGGGTGAATTTAATAAATCCTTTTTAGATAAATTTGGGGAAGATAAAACACCTGCTCTTTTAGCCCTAGAGTTATCTAGGATTAAAATCAAGCCTAAAGAAAGAATCAAAGATTTCAATCAGAGGTTTCTAACATTAAAAGACAAAATTCCAATTGCTTCTCAACCACCCGAGGATATAATTATTGAAAATTATACGTCAGCGTTACCAAAATATTCTGGGATGTTCGTTAAGAGAGATGGGAAAACAACGTTAGTAGAAACTTTTGAGGAATCCATTAAAGTTGAGAAGGATTCTATGTCCTATGAACCAGATAGAAGTGGGAAATCTGATACTTTTCCTCATAGGAAGACGGAAAAACTTAATTCAGAAAAAGACAAAGCATTTGATATACAACAACTACAAAATGCTATTCATACATTAACCAATGAAGTTGTAGGATTAAAGAAAACCAATTCTGAAGCTTCTCCTTCTAGGGGATATTTCAGAAATCAATTTAGACAAAACCCGAATACAAATAATAAAAATACTCCACCTGACATAGCAGGGAATGAAGAAATTTTTAATACAATTCGAGTTGTTTTATCTCTATCTGAAAATCCTTCCAATCAAGAAATAACTAAAACGAAGAAGAAGAGGAATCAGAAGATGATGAAGAATCAGAGGAACCTCAACAAGTTAACGGTCATTTCTGGGACAGTCTTGTAAAAGAATATGAGAGTAAAAGTCCGCCTATAGGACAACATGTCTATAATACTCGTAGTAGAACATTCGCAAACACTCCTGGATCCTCGTCAAGTTCTACTACAAATAATGACAACAATAATGCACAGCCTAATAAACAAACTCGGTCTGGTAAACAGATGCAATCAACCAAAATCACCCAGCCTATTCAAAATGCTCCAAAATTAGATTTACAGTATGATATAATTGAATATTTAAAGAAGACACATGAAAACATCAGTATGTACGACCTTCTTCAAATTTACCCAATGCCTAATAGTCATGTTATAAATCCCGCCATGAGTTCAATTATTCCTAATGCAAAACAAAATGTTGCTTCAAATAGTTCTAATAATAATTCAACAGCAACTGAAAAAGGAAAAGCAACAATTGACAAAGCCTCGCTTATAGGTAAGAATTCTAAATCAACCACACCTCCATTCTTACTTACCTTTGATATTTTCAATAGGAATGTTCATAATTGCATGGTAGACTCCGGAGCATCCTCCAATGTGATGCCTTTATCAGTATGCAAGAAATTGAATGGGAAATATGTTCCATCAAATTCACAAATAACTCAATTGGACAGGACAAATGTGAAGGTTGTAGGGGAAATGAAAGATGTCCTAGTCAGGATTGCTTGTAACCCATTAGTTTATCAAATTATAGATATTGTTGTTGCAGATATTCCTGATGCATATGGTCTATTTTTAAGTAGGGATTGGTCTCAACAATTGAATGGATTCTTTGCCACAGACTGGTCAACATTATGGTTACCTAAGAACGGAAAGTCAAATCAGATAAAGATAAATAGAGAAATATATATGAAACATACTGTCACAGAACTACATGATCCTAGCAAACCTGTTTTATTTTCAGATTGCATTATGGGGAATTACATGTATGAATTGGGATTTGGTAATTTTAAAGCTGAAAATTCTGCCTTTTCTGAAAATAAACAACAATCAGAAATTAGAAATGTGACATCTATTTCTCTTGACTCTTCATTCAAGGAAATTATTAATGATGTAGATAATCTTAATATTGTAAATATTATAGAAAGCAAATTAGTTGTTAATAGTTCTACTTGGACTCTATATTTTGATGGCACAAAATCTAAAGGAGCCGGAGCTGGTTACCTACTGGTGGACCCTCAGAGAAATAAAACATGTATAGCTTGTAGGATGGAATTTAATTGTACAAACAATACTATGGAATATGAAGCTTTAATACAAGGTTTGAAAAAAGCGATTGATTTGGACATCAAAGAATTAATTGCATATGGTGATTCCAAAATCATCGTTAGACAGGTTCGTAACTCCATTCACTGCCTATCTGAACATTTATGGAGTTATCAACAAGAGGTATGGAACCTTATTTCACATCTTGATGCATTTAACATAATTTCTATTCCTAGAAGTCAAAATCAAGAAGCAGATTTATTGGCAAATGTAGAATCAAAGTTAATTCCGTCAGAAAATCTTACACCAGATTTCTTTTCAGTTGAATTGATTTTTAGGCCTTCTATACCAGATAATATTTTTAACTGGCGTGTATTCGATAATGATGTGCACGTGCTGAATTTTCTGATGAATGAGGATACCTTTAAAGATTCAGCCATAGATGAAGTTACTCATGACGAAAATATGTGGTATTTTTCGGTAATAAATGATTTTTGTTCAGTTGAAAAAGCTTTTGAAAAGGTAAAACTAGTCCCTAATTCAGTACTAAGATTAGAAAAATTCTTTGATCTTCAGGATAAATTTAGATCTGTCCCTAATTGTAAAACTAATAGCTCTCGAATGAGGTATGAAACCATAAATCTAGGAACATAACTAAATCCTCAAACTATAAACCTAGGAGTGGATTGCAACCCCGAAGAAAAAACAACATTTATAAAATTGTTTAAAGAATTTAAGGATGTCTTTGCATGGACATATGATGACCTGAAAACCTTCAACACACAAGTCATGCAACACATAATTCCAATTAAACAAGAGTCAAAACCTTTTCAACAAAAGCTAAGGAAATATCACCCGTCACTAGAATCGACAATTAAGAAGGAACTAAATAAATTGTTAGCTGCCAAGATTATTTTTCCCATCAGACACACTCAGTGGGTAGCAAAATTAGTTTCAGTCAAGAAGAAAAACGGAGATATTAGGTTATGTGTAGATTTTAGAAATCTGAATAAGTCTTCTGAAAAGGATAATTACCCAGTTCCTCCCATGGAACAAATTCTTCAAAAGGTGTCTGGGTTTGAGTTACTATCACTCCTTGATGGTTTCTCAGGATACAACCAAATATTATTTTCCCCATATGATCAATTGAAAACAGCTTTTAGAACTCCATGGGGAACATATGCTTACCGCAAGATGCCCTTTGGGTTAATCAATGCTGGAGAAACCTTTCAAAGAGTAATGGATATTGCTTTTAGAGGCTTAATTAACCATTCATTCGTTGTCTATTTGGATGACGTTACTGTATATTCTAAACATTTACCTAATCATCTTAATCATCTTAGAAAGGTATTTGAACGATGTAGAAAATTTGGAATATTCTTAAATCCTAAAAAACAATATTTGTTGTTTCATAAGGTATTTTATTAGGTTGCGTGGTTTCAAAACATGGAATCATGATTGATCCTGAAAGAACCCAAGCCATTTCAAAAATAACTTATCCTTCTAGTAAGAAAGCAAAGTAATCATTTCTCGGTAAAATAAATTTTGTTAGGAGATTCATTCCCAGTTTCTCTGAAATCATTCGTCCTTTACAGAAAATGATTAAGAAAGATGCTATTTTTAATTGGGGACAAACTGAAAAAGAATCATTTCAGAAAATTTTAGAAGCCATTTCATAAGCTCCTAGCCTTCTAAGCCCAGATTTTAACAAAGATTTCATATTGTATACTTTTGCTTCTGATATTTCATATGCAGCAGTTTTAACCCAATTAAATCAGCAAAATAACGAAGTACCTATCTCTTTCATGAGTTCAAATTTCGAAGGTGCTGAACTTAATTACCATGAAGTTGATAAGCAAGCTTTTGTTGTTTTTAAAGCTGTTAAACATTTTCGGCCATATTTATTGAAATCTAAAACGAAAATAATAGTCCCTTATTCCTCAGTCAGAAACTTGTTAGTACAAAAAGACTTAGGTGAGAAAAGAGCACCTTGGATGACATCCCTTCAAGAGTATGACTTAGAAATTAAACCCTCAATGATAGTCAAAGGTCAAGGATTATGTAAATTAGCTGCTGAAGCTGCTCATCTACCTAATGATAAAACTGAAACTGTCATTGATGAGGTTTTACTTACCAGAGAAATTTATTTTTATCCTCCACCACAAGATTCCTGGTATACAGACATAAGAATATTTTTGGAAACAGGAACTGCTCCTGATTACCTAGAACCAAGGAAGAAAAGAGCACTTAGATTGAAATCTGCTACTTATTTATTAATTGATAATGTCCTCTTTCGGAGAAATTCAGAGGGAGTATTGCTTCGATGTCTAGACAAAGATGAAACAGACGTAATTCTGAAGGAGTTACATTCTAGACCAGCAAGAGGTCATTTTGGTGGAGAAACTACTACACATAAAATTATTAGGGCTGGCTATTATTGGCCTACCTTGTTTCAAGATTCCTATGCTTTTGTTAGAAAATGCCAGGAATGTCAACTTGCTGCGGGAAGGATTAAAAAAATTGCTTTTCCTTCGCAACATGTTTCAGTTGAAAGACCCTTTCAACAATGGGGTATCGATATAGTAGGGCCAATAAATCCTCCCTCCTCTAAGCAACACAAATATATAATAACTGCAACTGATTATTTTACTCGTTGGGCAGAAGCTGCACCACTAAGGGTTGTAAATACCAATCAGGTTATATTATTTTTAGAATTCTTTATCATAACAATATTTGGTATTCCAGATTCCCTCGTCTTTGATAATGCTTCATATTTTTCATCAATTTAGTTAACTCAATTTTCCTTAGAAAAGGGAATAAGAATAAGGTATTCATCTAACTACCATCCTCATGGAAATGGTTTAGCTGAATCAACAAACAAAAATTTTCTAAAAATTCTCAAAAGAACTATTTCAGTTCACCATCGAGATTGACATATAGAATTAGTCAATGCCCTTTGGGCAGACAGAGTAACTCCTAAAGCTGCAATAGGTAACTCACCCTTCTTCTTAGTATATGGAACTAAAGCTATTTTACCACCAAATTTATTCTTACCTTCATTGTAGTTAGCTCAGTCTGTTCAAGATGAAGAATGTTCAGCAATAGAAAAGAGAATTAATACTTTGCTAAAGCTTGAGGAAGAAAGAGAAAAGTCAAAACAACACTTTACAAAACACCAACAAATTGTGAAGTCTTGGTTTGACCAATCCTTTAGTTCCAATCGATAATTTCAGGAGGGAGACTTGGTTCTAAAATGGGATAAAGTTCATGAGGAAAAAGGAGGTCATACTAAGTTTCAGAAGCTTTGGTTAGGCCCTTTTTTTATTTCTGAGAAGATAGGTCCAAGTACCTTTCGATTACAAACACTTGAAGGTCAGTTCGAAACATTCCCAGTGAATGGACTGATCCTGAAAAAATATTTCTGTCAATATTTTTGGTCTTAAAATGTATATAATTTGTTTTCTGTTTGTAAATAAATTTATATTTTTATATACAAACTGAATTATAGTTCATAGAATTTAAGGATGATGAGAAATTCATAAAACTTTTGTAACTTTCAAACATCATTCCGTTATTGCAGCCAGTTTTAATTCTGTTAGTCAAATATTTCAGACTATCAAATTTTTGTATATAATCAGTCAGTAATATTTAGTTAGCAACCGAAGAAATAAATGTAAAAAATAATAATAAATCTTCTAGTTGAAAAAGAGTCAGTTTGCTCGTTAATTTGAAAATTATGATACTAGACTGAAATCTTTAAAAAAAAAATTAGGATGATCAAGGTTTCTTAAATCTATAAAAGACCTATCATTATTTTATTTTTAAATGTTACTCAGATTATTCCTCACCTTTTTTTTCTTATAAAAGTTGGGATAGCTTATTAAATGTCTTTTTCGAAGCTTGTACTTTTGAAAAACTCTTACAGATCTCTACCATCAGTCGTCAAAAGTATTTACATTATGAAAACTTTTTAGAATTTGTTCCAGTCAATAAAATGCTAAAATGAGAGACGGAAGGTCTTAGTAATAAGCCGGTCTAATAAGAATCATAAATATCACTAGTATGACATTATTAGGAAACTAGTAATGACTTTTGGTTTAACAAACCAAGAGATAAGGGGTCTCATCACGAGCCAACTGATTCATTTTCTGGTGATATTAATGACTGACATTACCATTTGGTCACCATGCTGGGTAATGATCTCTCATTTTATAAAATTTAAAAGTTGAAAGTGAATAAAGAAAACATAAATTTTGACTGAATAATAGGAGGTCTCATCACGAGCTGGCCTAATCATGATCATCAGTGCTGTCTATATTAACTCCATTTCTGATCACCAGGGTGATGGTTTTTGATTTAAAAATTAAAAGACAAGAGGTCTCATCACGAGCTGGCTTGCTTATTCCAGACAGCTCTTGTGAATGATACTATCACATTGGGACATGATACCTAGATAGTAGTCTTTAGTCAGAATTATTGTTTAAAGAAAAGAAAAGCAAACAAAAAAAGAAAATTATTATGTTTATGGAACAGATTCTGGAAAGTTTTCAGAAAAGTAGATTTCTATATATTATATTGATGGTGCAGGTTATTTTTACTATGAAGTACTTTGTTTCGATCCGGATATTTTTAAGTTTATCCCTAACTAGATCTCAGTTTCAAAAGATGAAATATTTCTGAGTTACACTTATGAATATGAACAAAAATAATGGTTTTTATTTAAATAATGAATTTTTTATTGTTTTTAATAAGTTTTAAGATTTTGTTTATATCATTATAAATTGTATGAGCAGAGATAAATGGTTCGCCCAAGTCGTCGCCATTTGTTGGCAGTCAACAACAACCCCTTCATTTTTCATTAGGATGAAGGGGGATCAACTCTCTTTTATGATTTACCTTTAAAAATTATAAAAGAGTGCCTTCAGAATCTTTGATTCTGAAGGTACTCTCAATTGTAGAAGAGTCAAGGGACATATTAGAGGTTTATGAAAATATGTTCATAAACTTGATAATTATCAGCTGTCAGTTTCATAATTTTTTATATAATCAATTCTATCATTAATTAATCTATCTGATTATATATGTTGATTTAAGAAATTTAAAGGGATAGTATGCTAATTGGGGTTCAACGAAAACACATTTTAAATTTGTTTGAAGCTGGTTATTGATAAGATATTATGAGTTCTTAAAATTTCTAGAACTAAAGGTGAATTATTAAAATAAAAATTCTTATTAGACCTAAAATTTCACATTACATATGTAACGTAATATCATATCATTATTTTGTAAAAATTGTATATATAGTTAGTGAAAAAGCAAATAAATGAATATCATTTTGAAATCTTCATATGTCATAGTTTTATAGCTTAGTATCTTATCAAATTCGATTTGGGATATTAATGGATGGGATTTTGTAAAGTTTTAAAACTATATTTCAAAATGAGATTTTATGTATATACATGGCTTAAATGTTAATTCGGATCATTAGTTAGTTGTATTGCAAAAACCTTAGGATTTACTATTTTGACACTATATTGTCATGTTAATAAACATGACCACCTTTCACGTATAATCCAGAATAAATCATCAATTGACCGTTTTCATGAAGATACATGACCCATATGTCAAATAATTAACACCTGTTACTTGGATCGCTGCGTTGGCATGAAGATTTGGCTAACACCTTTCGTTTTAATTGACAGCTGTGAATGTGTTAATGAATCATATCAGCGGGATTTAATATTGTACATGACTGATAACCATTCCATTTCGGGACGATGTACGAGCTCATCATGCCAAACTGTGTGTAATCAATGTCTCGATTTACGATTCATGAATCGAATGATCCCTGATATGTAGAATTGGTTAATATTTACAGTTAGTCATGGTTAGTCATGAGTTTATCATAGAAAAACACTCGTTGCAGTGTTCATCATCTCTAAATTCGGTTAAAATGGCCAAACTTGGAGCCCTCATCTCTGTCAGGCATGAAGCATGTGAGGATTTGACATTTCGCATCATGTCTTTTACCTGGGTGCCTATCCCTTCCCTCTTCACGAATCCATTCATTCCATTTCGTAATCAGGATAGTAGTGAGGAAGCCATGGCTCCACTTAGTCGTTTTGAAATCTCAGGGTCAGAGCTTGTTGAAGCAGATGAGAAAGTTGCCCTGCTATGTGAAAAGGTTGGATGGGGTTAGTTCTTTAGGTGCTTTAATGGTCATAACGTGGGGGTTACCAAACAGTTTGCTATTAGTTTGAAGGAAAACGTTGCACAGATTGGGGATTTCAAGTTTATCATTGACAAAGAAAAAATTGCAGAGGCTACAAAGCTCCCACAAACCGGAGAGCGATGGTTTAAAGGTGGGAAAGTGAATAAAAATAAATGTCAGTCCTTGCTGTTGCCTTTGTCGGCCAGTGCAAAACTGAAGATTGGGGTTTTGGTGAGGTTTCTGAAGCCAGAATGACGAGCATTCTATGAGATCTTGGTCAGGTACGTATCATGCAATGGACGATTTTATCACCTACATTATTATCACCTACAACTACTGTTAGTGTTAAAAGGCTGTAAACTTAATTTGTCGTTTTAGCTATGGCAAAGTCTGAGAAAAATGTCACATTCGGTTCAAAGTTTCAGTAATCCTGATAGAAGTCTATTTCATCATGGTTTAGTCAAAATTATAATAGAGCATCAACTGTCTCTTAATGGTAAATCGTGGGATGAGTTTCTAATTGAATGTCAATTAGGACCGACTCAATATTGGCCAAACCCTCCCCCAAAGACCCGTAGGAAATGAAAGGCTACTGTAAAATCCGAAGTTAGTAATGTTCATGAGGCTAAATAAGAGGATAAATAGCTTCAGTAAGCCAATCCACCCATAAATACTGGTATTGGTGATGATGGGGTTGGGAACGTAGCTCCCTGTTACTCTGAAATAACCTTGAACCAATCCCCATCTGACAAACACTGTAGTACACCTGCAAAGATAGGGGACAAGTTAACCAAAATTGAAGAGGTTAACACTGTTGATTATAAAAACCCCTCTGAGCTGAATACTCCTCGAATACATGGTGATGAGTCTATGCATAAACTAGAACAACTAGCGCAGGTATGCTGTGCAAGAGGAGGTTTTGAATCAAAAAATATTGTGTTTTTTCGTTCGAGGAGAATTACTAGAAGCATGAACAATACACCTACAGCCTCTATTCCTATGACCACTCAACAAAGTACTCAGCTAGTGAGTGTCCATCTTTAGGATGACGTTCCATCGTTGGTTCCCGAAACTTCTTATATGGATGAACCTGCTCTTATGAAGAATAAAAGTGCAAAATTGGCTAAAGACATTACAGAGTTGGGTAAGGCAAAAGTTGCTCCATCATGTATGGACGCCTATGGTTCAGGACCCAAACCATCCTTTATGATTTTTCCATCACCGAGTCAAGACATAGATAGTCTTGATTTTTCTCAGGCAGCTGATTTTTGTCATGACAAAGAGGAAGAAACTCTCCAACAAGTCCTGGACAGGGTATACGAGACTAAAATTATAGAATTGAAAAATGAACTTAAACAATGTCAAGCTAATGCAACTTTGATAGAGGTGGAAAATAAGACGTTTAGGGAGGATTTGTTAAACTGGATTAACAGGTGGAAAGAAGTGAACATCAAGAAGAACCAATACAAAAAGGCGAAAAAAACAATGATAGGTACAAATCAACATTTACTTGAACAAGTAGGAAAGCAAAAGCTAGTGATCATTAGGCTCAAAACCAAACTAGCCGAAGCTAGAAGAGTGGTCGATCTACAAAATAGAACCTGATGATTATTTCCATTTTCAATTACATGGTTTGTTTCTCTGTCAATAGGTAATAAAAGTTTTTTTTGTTGTTGTGCATGCCTATAAAATCGCAGATTTTACAGGAACACATATAAATTATGGTTTCTTTTGTTATTTCTGTTATAATTGGTTTTTAATAAGATGCTTTTGTTTGTTTAAAATAGGTGGGCATGTCATTGCTATCCTCTACAGTTTCAGGACCTTTCTAATATTTTGGATTTCAGTTGGAAGACGTGGATGTGTATTGAAGACATAGCCACAAATTTGCCAGTTCCTTTAAACCAGCAAATGTTTCAGGCTAGTTGTTTTTATTGTTATATTCGAGTGACAAGTGTCTGATGAAAAGAGATTTGATACTCTTTGATAGTGATAGGACTCCTATAGTATTGCATATAGCATTTATGCGAAAACTGAATCGAAAGACTAGTAGTATTATATAAGCTAGTAATTTTTATGAGATAGGGGATGGAGTGACTGGGGAGAAACATATTTGAAATATTATTTTGATACTAGTTTTGTTCCTGGCTCATGTTTGATCTTTGGAAATGGGATGTGACTGAAAATCTCGAAGTTGATATCGTGATTGGTATTATTTTGGATATTCTTTATATTTCAGTATATGATCTTCTATTTTTAACATTAATATAGTATACTTGGTTATGCTTGTGTTTATTAATCAGTATTTCACTTTGTCAACACAATATTGTATTTGAATTAGTATGTCATTGTGACTGAATTTATCAGTGTTTATACTAAAAATTCAAGATATAAGGATATATATTTATGTGTGTTAGATATCATTTGTATTTTTGCAATGATTTCATACTGAACATTATCTCTTATTCAAATATCTAATGTTGGTTATTAGTTATTAATTAATTAGACATTTCAGAAAATCTGAAGTAATTGTTTATTTCAGTTTCTCTGATAAGTTATTTTATAGAAGAATGATTTAGTTTGGATGGTTTAAATATTTTCGTTTAGATCTTACTCCTTATCTTTCTGTTCATCCTTATATTAATTAATAATTAATATAATATTCAAAATCGCTCTGAGCTGAGATAGGATAGATAGGATAGTTAAGATAGTTCAGTTATTATTATCCTAGTATAGTTTACATTTAACATTTGTTAAATAGAATTTGTATAATTTTTAGAATAATTTTAATAGTCTTTAATATTTAGAAAATCAAATGTAAAAATATTCAAAAATCGAAGACTTTCCTTAAGGAAGCAATTGTAGAATAACTTAGGTAGTTGAAAATAATTTTAGGGTTTATTTAGACATAAATAACATCAGGATAGATTTTTGCTGAATTTTAGTTTCTCCTTAAGAGAAAAATTCAGTTGGTAGCAGGACCATAACCTGCGATATTTTGCTATTCCAAACACACCGGAAGCTGCTTTAAGCTGATTGTGTGGGCATAAGCTCCTTGTTGGCCTAGGTAAAAAAATCAGGCCAACACTACCTTAGACATTAATTAATCCAAGTTTTGTCTTATTTGCCTAGTTTCCATATTCCATCTTATGCAAGTTGTCCTCCACACATCCATAGTGGTCAAACTTGCTTAATTTGAGTCATGGAGCGCTTGGGAAACCACTTGGAATCAAATCTGCTTTATTCCTAGACTCCCTAGTGCATGTCTGCTTTTTCTGCTTTATTGCCTGCTTTTTCTGAGTATTAAGGCAATTGGGAAAGTTTGACTAGGTGAAGTTAACTTGTTTTTTGTCCTCATCATCCTCCACCCTTTTCTCATAGGAAAAGCATGTATGAGTTGAAATTCCATCACCTATTAGCTTTCCTAATTGGTTTTGCTAATTCGTGAGCTCCTAGATAGTTTTGGAAACTGCTTTATGCACCTATGGGGGATTTGCTTAGATTTAGTAAGCCTGCTTTTGACCAAATTCGAATGGAATCCTTATGCATTCGAATCTCTCATGTAATTATTTATTGTGGCAGCCTATGACTTCATAGGGTTGGCTATTGTACACTTATTCAATAAATATTAGTGTTCTGCTCCATATTCAGTCTCCTTTGTGAGTAATTTGCATGTGTAATTGGCAATTGTTGTGAGTGTAATTGTTCTAACACCTGGGTTCAATTTCCACATAAAGAACCACAAATTTTCCTACATCATCCATAAAAAGTATAACATTGACTTTACTATCTTAAATAACTCAACATGCTTCAATCCAATCCATTCAATGGCACCAATATCAATTAAAATAGAAATAGAAATAAAAATATAATTGAATTCACTTATTGTGTTAGGTACTAAAGTCTATTGCTAAACTTATCTAGAACAACTACATCAATTCTATGGGATATATGCATGTATCCAACAATAGTTTGACTATGACTATATTATTCCATAGACTAATACTTAGGTAAGTCTTGCAAAACAAAAATTCCACCAGGATTCCAGTAGGGAATTTGATTGTTCTAGAAGGGGTATATGTTAAGGAGATGATGCTTAGGAAAAAACACCACTCCACAAATAAATTTACTTATATGCTAAATTTGTTTTCACTTGCAAAGATATTGTCCCTTGAGGTTGCACAGTTCTTTGAAAATGAAGAACTTAAACTACCTCAAAGAGATTTTCCATGAGAGGGTTTACCATAGAATGAAGGAACATGAGGTTTGGATATCATGATAACCTATTTCTCTTGAAATTTTCCAAGGAACTCTTGCTCACCAATAATATCCTTTTGCATTTATTTCTGCAAGATTTTGGGTAGAAATATACATGAACATTTTCCATTATGCAAGGATTTAACCCATAAAGTAACTTGTTCACCTTTAACATTGCTATGTGCAACTGCAACACACAAATTGACAATTCCATAAACTAGGTCTCATACTTTAACATTCTATTGTCCGATTTCTTTAGTTCATGTAACTTATTTAATTTTTATTCCAAGTACTCTTAAGAAATATACTTATAATGAAATTTTTCCTCAAATATCTCCCATCTAACAATAGAGGTGTATGAACCCAGTTGTGGTTCTGAAGTTGTCCACAACATCAAGCCACTTTCATTTAAGTGATACATTGCCAACCCGACCTTTTGGTTACTGGATTATCTTCTTAGAGAAAATCACATGTACATTTGTTTAGACCATAATTGTATTACCTCTAATTTTATTGTTCTTTTTAATAATGTAAAAACAAATTTTCCAATTATCTATGAAAATCATCCTTCAGATGAGGTTCATGGATTCCCCCCTAAAAAACACAATAGAAACATTACCTCTTGGTATATTAGGAAGTGCCTCACACATTTCTTCAAAAGATCATATGATATATCTCACTTCTCTTATGTATATCTAATTTAATTTACCACCTATAAGAGTATGTGGTGAACAAGGAGGCATAAAAGGCTTCAATCCTCTCCTTAGCCTCACCATTTTATCTCTAGAATCAAACAATCAAAATATTAACATAATGTTAATCCATAAATTGACTAACTTTCAACTAATCAATCTTATGTGAAAGTCTGGTAATGTAAGTCCTAGTGATAAAACTAGCTCTACTGCCACTTGTAATTCCCCACCAATATGGACACCAAATCCAAAAGAAAAGAAAATAATAGAAAGATCATAGGAAGATCTTATTGGTTTTAAATGAATAAATGTATTATTTTTTATTTTATTTACACCATTAAAGTGGATTCTACAAACATTCTTCATTGACCAAGTTCATAATACTACATTCCACATGCTATTGTTTGATTGAATTTCTCATTGCAACAAAATAAGCTTTAGAAACATTTGTGATAATTGTTACTTGTATTATAGATATTATTAATTTCTTGATAGAATAGGTTAAAATGACCCTTTATCAATGACATCACATTCATTGACACATGTTCATTTCTCATTACTAATATATCCAAGAATATTCAACCATTTCATTATGTAGAGAATGAAACCATACTTAATCAAGGGATTTCAAATAAAATGGTGATTCACTCTATATGTACAATTACCTGTGTACATGAATATGTATGTTATTTATTATGATTGAGATAATTCATCAAGCTCTTGTATGCTACACATATATAATAAATTAAGGAACACAACCAATTACAACACATTTCGATATAACATTCGTAAAAAGCTTCCGAATCTGGTTGAGGTCAAAGTGAGAAACCCCCATAGGTAAACAACACTTTCCCAAATATGCCCAGATCACAAAATTAGGTGTTGAAAACTTCATAATATGAATCAATATTGGGATTCCAAGGTCAAAATGTAGGAAGTCCACTTGATGTCTTCTACAAATTGAACACCATTGGTTAAAATCACATTTTAGTATGCCTAAAAACTTGGGAAAAAATAAAAAATTCAAAATAAGAGTCCATGCGATAAGGATAATTATTTTTGGAATTTATAATCATGACTTAACGGAAGAAATAAATGGAATAATCCTTAAATTCAACGAATTCTTGCAATTCTAAGAGTTATAACTTATATTCCCATTTTTTCCAATTTTATGTGCATTTTCAATTTAGAAATTTCTACAAGAATTTGATGAACAAACTTGAGAATTGCAATTAAATCAATTAATTTGTGGCCATATTTATAATATCTAAGATGTAAACATGTCCCTTCAAGAATACTCTATTAATATTTAAACGAGAATATATATAATTAATATGTGAGAAAATAATAACCACAAGCAACCACACATTAGACACAACCATTAACCATGGAAAACCCCATGAGGGGAAAAACCAACACCAATGAAGATATTCATCACCTTGGATGAATGGCCAACCGAGCTATGAAAGCTATCCAGCGCTCACGTCCAAGCCACTTTACAATGAGGCATCATCAAGACTTATAAAGAATTCCTTACATGCAATACCGTAAGACAATACCATGGGTTACAAGAAACCATGTGCCCAAACAATCTACTATACCTAAACCACCTTTGACTCATTCCTGATTCAAGGTTAACCCTAAAAATACCTCCTTTAAACTTGACTTGGAGTAAGCGCAAACTCCCCTCAAATTTTTACTGAGGAATCTCACATACACCCCATATCACCTACGTCTATCTCCCAGCTTTATGAGTGAGTTACTAGGGGTGTGCATACCTTACTGGGTCTTTCATCCATAGTCCTATTTACATGCAAATTGCTCCATTAATTTTTTTTTCATGTGTCTTCATGGTGAATTCACCATCACCATCCATTGTTAAATCCTCTCACTTTTCAATCCTAGTTTCCTTGATCATCTACTTGCTCATTTTCTACCATGCTCTTGTACCTACATCCAATGTTTCCATTGGCATCCATATAAATAAGAATCCATCTACCGAATTACATGGGTCTTGAGCCATTGTAACTCTCAGTTCTTCAGGAATTCTCTTCAGCTACATGGTTCATCAATCTTGGTCGCAAAATAGAGAATAAATCATCTCACATTCCTCCTACAGTTCAAGACTCAACCTATCTAATCCACATCAATCCAAGATACAAGTACCCCTACCACACTCGTACCTACCTAGTGGTTCATTCTACAGCTGATGTAACATCTCTTTTTTGCGCATAATAGGGATACCTTCTACTTCTAGCACCTGAGGAAGTCCAAACTTTAACCAAGAACCAAAAGTGTTGAGGTGTCAGGTACCACTGATCATGTATTGAGGAATTGTTTCCTTCCCTAACGATTTTTCTTGGTGGGCAGTTTTTGTTTTATTTTATGGCCACATTCTTCTTTCTTCTCAACCAAGGTAGGTTTGATCAATCTACTAAGTGCATCAATTCTTATCCTCACATTCATTCATGACCCCTTCCATGCATAGGTTTAAACTCTTATTTCTACTACAAATCCATCACTTTTGACTGCAGATGACTCCCACATCTATTGATTCTTTCATCCATGATATTTCTCCATGGGTTTCGTGTCAAGGTTCTCTCTCATGTTTCCATGGAGGATTTCCATTTACATCCTCACATCTCCACTAGATCACACAATGAATGGTCCTCTATGGCATGCAGAAATTTACACAGATCTCTTCGTGGCTTTAGATCTCTTCAAAACTTCTATTTCTAGAAACTATTCACAGCTCCAGCAGAATCTTCATGGGTATCATGCCATGGTTCTCTGAATTAAGAATCAATGAGGATGTTTTATCATCATGCAAACACTAACCTCTGTTAGATAAATATCCATGCTACAACAAACAACTCTCTATCCTCTTCTATTGGTTCCACCATTCACAACCATTTTGATATCGTCTACTTCACACCTTGCAAATCACTCATGTGGATGGAGTTTATTCAATGTGGGGGAGGGGGAGGGGGTGTGGGGGCGAGGGATATAGAAGCACATTCAACTATATCTACATAAAAGTTAGATTTACACATTCTATGGACTCCTCTTATGCGGGTCACTCAACTCTACACACTACAACTCCATGAGCACAACACTCCAAACCATGTCTATGATATCAGTTAGTAATATTTAAACAAGCATACATTTAGTTAATATGTGATAAAATAATAATCACATGAAACCACACATTAGACACAAAAGTTTACCATGGAAAAACCCATGCGGAGAAATACCAGCACCAATTAATATCTTCATCACCTTGGCCAAACCGAAGAACTAGAATACGCAATATAACTATTGCTCACCTCCAAGCCACTTTACAATGGAGCCTCATCAAGCCTTATAGATACTTCCTTACATGCAATACCATGGGACAATACCATGGGACAATACCATGGGCTACAAGAAACCATGTGCCCAAACTATGTGCTAGACCTAAGCCACCTTTGACTCATTCCAGAGTTAAGGTTAACACTAACATTCTCTTCCAATTTTATCATGCATTTTCAAATTCAAGGTTCAAGAGAAAATATTATATACTTTAAGAATATACCTTCACCTACAAGGATAATTCATCCATGATCGTTTTCTTTTAGTTATCATACCATATTTACTCTTTTCCTAAGTTACCCATCATTTCTTCTTCTTATTGTCTTTTTACTAGCATTGAATATTCTATTTTACTAGCATCAAATATTCCATTGCTAGCTATAGTTTAGTTCTTCAAATATTAAAATAAACCTCAACAATAATCAAAGAACACTCTTACTAAACTAATCAAATATACATAATAATTTACGCAACATTTTATTTAGGCCTAAAATATTAAACCAATCTATAAAAAAATTATATTACTATAATCAATTTAAAATTACCATTACTCTAAAAAAAATGTAATATAGCATCATACCTATTAAAATTTTGGAGTTTCCACTTGCTAATCAAACTTACAATTACAAACTTCATGGCATTTTCAATTCACTAATTGCTAACAAATTTTGTCTTAACCCTACATTGGGAAAATTGTTTCCCCTCATACCATGAAATGTGGGGGTTCACAACCACAATATTGAACTATTTTAGAAACAGCATATGTATTAATGTTAAGTGCACCTCTCCTTGAGATCATCATAAGGGATACAATTGCACTCATGAATGAATTCTTTTAATATCCGTATTCAATCTCAAGCAATAATTTTGGGTTAATGCCACATTTTAGTGAAACTTAACATGATCTTGCCACATTTAGGTGAAACTTAACATGATATTCCCATGGAATTACTTTATTCCCCCTATTCTCATGGGATTCCCGCACTTTATAAAATTTCATAAGTTAAAACCTCATCCCTTCATTTTTTGTTTTAATTCAAGAAAAAACTGTATCTATCACCCTCTTACTAAGGTTTCATCATATAAAATTTTCTTAATTATATCTAATTTCTAAAAATATCTTGCCACATTCAGGTGAAACTTAACATGATTTTCCCATGGAATTACTTTATTCCCCTATTCTCATGGGATTCCCTAACTTTATAAAATTTTATAAGTTAACACCTCATCCCTTCATTTTTGTTATAATTCAAGAAAAAACTATATCTATGACCCTCTTACTAAGGTTTCATCATATAAAATTTTCTTAATTATATCTCATTTCTAAAAATTTATAAATCATCTTTTTATAATTAAATAATATTACTTGAATTTGGACATCCCTAATGAGTAAACAACTTCTAGATTAAATCAGTCATGGTCTCATTGAGGTTACCCCATCATAACATGTAATGTAGAAGAAATGGTCACTGGTCAAGATAAGTGTCTACACTTTTAGTTCATGCTTAGAAATTTTTTTTATGGAACTTGGACTCTGTGTCCCTATCTCCATGAAATTAGTGCTTATCATGATATATTCGACAAAGGGATTATGATTCCTATGTTAATACATTTTTGTGTCCCACACCCATATATTAGTGAGTTGGAAAGGAAATTAGTTTATCATGATATATTCTGCAAAGGGACTCCATTCCTATGTTAATACATTTTTGTGTCCCACACCTATATATTAGTGAGTTGGAAAGGTGCTAGACTGGTGATGTAAACATACACAAACACCCTCATATAAACTGTATAAATTGAAATATCATATGTTCCACTCCATGGGTCTTATTTCCAAAACATGAAACTTCATGGGCATATTAGTGGAATTCTATTTATAATAAAAAGGGGGTGAATCAGAATAAAGTGCAGATTATACAAAAAATTATTTCAAACAAAGTATGCACCAAATTTTGTTTCATTCAAAACAATAAGAGACACCATTGCACAAATAATATGTTTACAATAGTAGACACCAACATAAAAAATGTGAGCACCAACTCACTCAGGAACCAACTTGATTGGAAGCATCAACTAGTTGATTATAGGAACCAACCTTTAAGGACTTGAATCATCTATGCAAGTACCAGCTTGTTCGATTCAGGAACTCACCTAAATGGACATATGTCCTATTATGCAAGCTCCAACTTTCTCTTGTCAGAAACAAACCTGATTGAACATTGAAATCTCGTATTCTTGTTTTTCAGAACTAACTAAATGGAAGCAAAGTCTCCTTTTTCTATATACTCTAGCACCAAATGGAACAAAGATACAAATCCCTTTCCTTGCATTCTCTAGCACCAACTAGAAGGAATTCATGATTCCTTTTCCTTTCCCCTTTCCACCACCATGAATTGAATATGTTTGCAACAATACTGTAATTGTGATAACATGTGATCTGCGTATTTTTTCAATATTACCTATCTGCATTTTCTTTGATCTATGATCTAAGTCTTTTCATAATATTGTCTATCAATGTCTTTTTTGATCTGTGATATAAGCACTTTGCACTTTTAGTGATCTACAATTTTTGTTTTCTTCAATCTACACACTGTGCCAAATTCCTCGATCTATGTTTTTAGCCATAAGTCTTCTTCGCACATGTTAATACTCAGTACCCTTCATATTTGCGCATTGTTTATTGTTATTCTATATTTACTTTGTTCAATTGGGTATATACTATATAAAATTCTTTTATAGGAATGAGCCATTGAAACACTAGAATTAAAATCTTTCTGAATCAAAATATCATATATATTTCATTTTCAAGCTTACATCAATGCTTCCATATCTTGCTTATCTCTACTCTTTTTTCTCAAGTGATATGTCCACAAGTTTAGATTAATTTGACTATGTGATGCCGCAACTCTCTTACTTAATGTTCAAGCTAACCACCTCATTCCATCTTTCATCGGTGTGCATCCTTTGATAATTCATCCTTTTGGGGTTTTAGGCACTTGAGTCCAATGACTTGGTGCTATCTTTGGATATGAGTTCCATATCTTTGTGGGATTTGTGTTGTTCCTAAGTATCATGCCCCTGAATTCATGTTTCTTGATTCATCGTTTTGTGTCTTCTATTGGGACAAATATTCTCCCATGTCACAAATTATTGTTTCTGCATTACTTACCAATTTCAAATCAATGATTTTTTGTTGCTTATTGACTGCATCTTCATCAATCTTATTTTGCACAATTTGTCATGTGATTTCACACATGAGAATATATTACTTGTTGAGTGTCATTAAATTCGCCTATAGTCGCACATATTTCCATTCGTTATTCGACAAGGATTTGACATACTCACTGCAATGATATTTCTTAAGGTAAGATATGTTATTTAGGATCCATGCACTCACAATATTATGACTTAATTGACATATATTGTTCATCAATTCATCCATAAATGCACTTAAATTATGCATCCATTCACTAGATTCAATGTGTGCGAGTTGGTGTCCTTCCAAACTATTTAGAAGCTTCTCACCATGCTAAGAATCATTAGAATTTTCTAATTTTATCATTGTTCTTACTCCTCACAATGGCTAGTCTCTTCAATAGGTCAATGTAGTAGTTGTTAGGTTTTCTGAATTAGTCCATCCTCATCAACATGATTTCATAGCTAATTTGGAGATTTGCATGTCTCAAGTCAAGAAAGCATATGCAGAGGACTGGTATGCCAAACCTTAAGTAAATTAGAGAAATCCACATGACATTGCAATTTTAAATGATCTAGTTGAGAGATTAGAGGAGGAACGAATCTTGTTGCAATTACAAATGGATCATAGAAATATTAATTCTTCCAACTAGTCTTCAAAAGAGCTCACCTTCTACCAATTTATGTCGGTTTCCAATTTTGAGTTGTCTTAAAGATATCATCAGTTTATGCAATCAATTGACTATTTCAACTTTATAGAGCCATTTGCAATGTATATTGGACTTCATTTCTTTGCAAATTATGAGGATTCTTCATTAGATATTGAACTTCAACTATAGGCACTGGAAGGCTAATGTCTAAGTTTCACTTGTTTTGAATAGGAACCAATATTTTGAACTATATGTGTATCGGAGCTCGTGCATTAGTGTTGTTGTTTGATCTATACAACAGATCTTTATATGTATTATTTTCAATTTTGTAAACAAATATGCCAGCTTAGGCAATTTTGAGCAAAGTACTCTCATTACAGTGTCTTGTGTACTTTTCTTCCTATCTTATACTCCATTTGTGGCTTGGTCATCTTCTTATGTGTCTAGAGCTTCAGAGCTCCAAATTTTATAATATGGATAAGTACCTCTTTGCTTCTTGCAACAACAACTCCTTTATAATACAAGTTCTAGTATGAAAAAATATTGTATCTAAGCACATGTATGTGATTGATAATAATCATGCAATCCAATATTATTTTTCTTCAGAATAAATTACTATCTAGTACTGCTAAAGTAATTTCTTGTAAACTGAATATGTGTTTTCGTTTCTTTTGAAAACATATCTTAAAGCAAGGAAGGAAGGAAATATTTTAACGTCCGTGAGGCTAAGAATAGCCTATGGGACAGACCAAATCGCATGTTGTTTTTTGCAATTCAATCCTTTGTTTGTTCAACTTGATGATGAGCACCCCCAATTTTTCCACAGTCCCCTCATTAAATAAATCATCCCACGATTTATTCACCAAGACATTTGCGTACCTGTCCCTATTGTCCTTAAAGGCTTCACACTCTAAAATGAAGTGTTTTTTCTGTCTCCACCTTACCAGTGGTGCAAAAAATACACACTCTTTCTGCCCAAGACTCTTTTGGCCTTTTCCAATGCCCGGTCTCACAACAGAGTTGATGGAAATTAGTTCTTAATTGAGCAATGAGAATTTTGACTTTCCAAGGTATATTGTCCCCTATGTACACCTTTTGATGCTGGTTGTAGGTAGGGTTAAACTCTCTAAGATAATACTTTCTCTTTCTCCCGAGCTCTTTATCCCAAGTCCGCTTGTGGAACTTATTGACAACAAAATCTTTTATTTCTTTACTATTCATAGGATACATGCTTAAGCACATATCCCACTTGCTAAGCCATTTAATATTTTTCCACATCCAAGTTTTCTTTCTTTTGCACAATATGTCATTGAAGACAACCTTAGAGCATCTACCTTCTTCCATTTGCTCAACTCTTTTTAGATATCTTATGAGTTTCACCATAGCGAATGCCCCAATAGAAACCACCCCCATTTCACTTAGCATGATTTCTTATGGCACTAAACTCTTAATTTTGAACTTGCTTGTGATCGTGTGTTTTTGAATCTTTTCTATTTGCTTCCACTGTAAGTCAGAGGTACTGCTAGCCCAAACTTGACAACCATAGAGAACAACCAGGATCACTAAGAGCCCAAAAAGGGTTTGCATAGTTTTCCAGTCCCATAACTCTAACAATATATTATTTGTGTGACAATATATGTATAAGTTACAATCCCTGCTGATACTTTCCTTGAATTGTTAATAAATAATGTGTTGAATTCAAGAATTTTTTCAAGACTTTTAATGTTAGCAATATAGAAAGAAGTCATTTGATGCTTGAAAAGGAATTGAATCATTTACTTTGATCGTACACACCTAGAAGAATCTTTGTTAACCCATTTTTTGATGTGTTCACAACACCTTTGATACTGTCCAAAATCACTTTCTTTTTCTCTACACATTTGTTTGTCGGCGCTATAAGAAACATTTCTTTCCAGTTGTTTCCTTTTTCTTGGAAAATATTGATCTCGATTCTGAAATCCATCACAACCATAGCATCTTACAATATGACAATACTTTTCAATATGGGCAGTATCATTACATCTCAAGCATTTAACTATACTATATTTATTTTTATAACTAAAAGAATTTTCACACTCAAATCCAACTCAAGTCTGAATATATGTTAGACTTATTCCATAGCATATTTTCTTGTTTTGGAACATAGACGTAATTTCTAGTGTAGACGTTACCCACCATTCCACAATAACCAAGACCTGTCTTACCTTATGAAGACCTCTGACTTCTTAATATCTCATCTGAGAATATCATACTATTGTTGAATTTTGATTTAGTTTCTGTGTCTGAATACATCTCAACCCTTCTTGAATTTATGCAATTTGGAGTTTCAGTATTGAATTTCTTTTGGCTTTCACAAGACTACTTTTTTAAATGCCACTTCACACTTTAAGTGAGAGATCTTTGTATCCTTTTGCACAATTATTTATGTCAAGAGATCATTTTTGTTTCTTGTTTATTCTAATAATGCTTCCATCACAAAAATATTTTCATCCAGTCTTGTTACTTCATTTTGCACTTAATTTAATTGTTTATGAAGATCTTCTTCCTTCTTACTCATCCATTTTCCCAATGTTTCTTGAATATCCTTTTCCACCTTGACTTGTTTTTCAGTATTTAACAGTTTCTTTTTTAGGGATTTGTTCTTCTTTCTTGAATTATTTAGTTCTTCCAAAAAAATGATAAGTTCAACTTTTAGGTCAAATTATGTAGTTTCTTCTTTGCTGTTACTCATGTCAAGCAACCTCATGTATCATATTTTAAAGGTGAAGTATAGACTCCATTGAAAAAATACCTACTCATGTTTGTGATTGTCCCTTTTTGTTTGTGATTGTCCTTTTTGAGTATTTTCTTCTCATGATTCTTTCTTGAAGTAATACCACATTTATTTTTCTTCTAAATCTTGAATTCCTATCTAAAATGCATGAAAATGACTTTTCTTGAATTGTTAACACTGTTATCTTTCTCTAATGGTAGTCTTCTTTCTATTGTTTTCAAATCTATCATTTTGACTTGTCATCCTTTGTTCTCTATAATCAACATCATCTTCACTATCACTATCTTCAACTTCTTTGTATGGACATTTTGAGTCAAAATGAGCTACTCCACCACACACAAAACATTTGAAAGGTAACTTTCTTTTTTATTTTCCATGTCTCTTTTTTAATATTTTCACAAAGTTGGCTTTTTCTTTATCTAATCCATCATAAACATTCTTGGTGTGTTCGTGCTCATTGCATTTAGTCTTTTCAGTGGCTTTGAAAGCTATTTCTTTCCTAGAGGGATTCTCTTGTTCAATCCTCATCTCATATGTTGTAAGAATCACATGCAGTTCATCCTTTCTTAACACGTTCAGATTAGTTGTGTCTTCTAATACTGATATTTTGGAGTCAAATCTAAATGGAAGGATTCTTAGTACTTTTTGTACAATAGTTTCTTCAGAAATCTCCACTCCAAATACTTTGATGGCTACAATTTCATCTATTCGAAGAAGATATGACACTATGTTTTCCTCTTCTTTCATCTTCATCGATTCAAACTGTCCTAAATAGGTTTGTAATTTTTCCTTCTTGTCATTACCATCTCCTTCGTAGATGTTATTGACTTCATCCCACATGTTTTTGGATGATGTACACTACATCACTTTGGTAAACTCAAAATCTACTAGGCCACATAATACTGCATTCATGTCCTTCGCATTTTTTTCATACCGTATTCTATCAGCTACATCCATTGGTGTGGTTTTTGGGGTTTCATAACAATTCTCCACTAACTACCAAACATCCACTGCAAGAGATTGCATATGTACACATTTCCATCCTTATTCTATAGAAGGTGTAGTTCGACCCATCAAATATTGGTTCTTTGTTAGTTGAAAGGCCTTCCTGTTTTTGCATATTTGCACAAAGATCTATCTCCTAGTGGTTAAACTATTACTGGAGACACCGTCTCTGATACCAATTGTTGGAATTTTTATTTATACCAAGATGAGGGTGAATCAATATAAAGCACACATTATACAAATTTTTACTTCAAACAAATTATGCACCAATTTTTGTTTTAGTAAAATAATAAGAGACACCAATGCAAAAATAATTTGTATATATATAACTTATATTTACAATAGGAAACACCAATCTCCAAAATGTGAGCACCAACTCACTTAGGAACCAACATAACTGGAAGCATCAACTCACTAATTACATGCACCAATGTGTAAGGATTTGAGTCATTTATGCAAGCACTAACTTGCTGGCTTCAAGAACCTACCTGAATGGATATATTTTCTATTGTGAAGATCCAACTTCCACTTGTCAGGAATGAACTTGATTGAAGTTTGTAATCTTCTATTATTTTTTAACACTACCTGAATGGAAGCACCGACTCCCTTTTTTGTATTATCCAAGACGAATTTGAAGGAAGATACACCTCCCTTTCCTTATATTTTGCAGCACCCACTGGAAGGAAGCTACGATTCTCTTTCCTTGCCCCTTCCTACTACCCTAAAATTAATATGATTGTAACAAGACTCTGATTCTAGTTATCTGCTATCTTCATCTTTTTGCAATATTAGCTATTTGCATCTTCTTTGATTTGTGATATCAACACTTTGCACTTTCAATGATTTTTTATCTGCGTTTTCTACAACCTACACATCATGCCAATTCTGTGATCTATGTTTTCAGCTGTAAGTGGTCTTTGCACATCTCAATGCCGGGTACCCTTCATATTTACACACAATTTGTTTTTCTTTTATATTCATTTTGCACAATTGGATATGTTCTATATAAACTTCTTCTAGATCAACGAGCCATTGATATCTCAAAATTAGAATCTTTCCAAATCAAAATATCATATCTACTTCATTTTCAAGCTTACATCAATAGTTCCACCCCTTGCTTATTTATACTCTTTTTGTTCAGTAGATGTGTCCACAAGTTGGCATGCCTTTGACTCGGCGATGCCCAAACTCTCTTACTTCTTGCTCAAGCTAACCACTTCATTCCATCTTTCGTCAATGTGCATCCTTTGATAATTTAGTGTCATGGGGTTTTGCGTACTTGATTGCAATGACTTGGTGGTATCTGTGCATATAAGTTCCATGCCTTTGTGGGGTTTTCCCACTTCCTAGAGTTGCACACTTTTTCTCTATGTACTTCTTCAAACTCGATTTATGTTTATAGAGAACCATTACTAGATGTATGTTGCATAGTGCTACGAGTTGCATACACTTTCATATATTTCTTCAAAATGGCTTCAAATATTCAAAACCTCAATCTTATTTGTTTATTCTTTGACATCAATTTTGTTGTTTAATCTTTAACATCAATAACAACACATACATAATTTAAATCTTCAAAATTGGTTAAGTAAACTTCCATGATCCTTCATAAATACATACAAACCAATAAGCCTAAAAGTTCGCTACAACAACTTACACTAAGTCACTAGTTCACATTAGTATTTTTAATATAATTAACGATTTGTTCAAAAATCTAATTTAAAAATCACTAATAATAATACATAATACTCCATAACTCAATTATACATAGCATGTCATCTAACACATAAAACATAAAATTCAATATATATATATATATTTATATACATACATACACACGACTCCTCCCTATCCTAAACATGTACCATCACACATCAAAATAATTAAAAAATCTTACATGAATATGTAAGACTCAAAATCATCCATAAGGGATATTAGAAAAAGTAAGACATAAGCATTCAATTCAAGAGTGGCATATCTTAATATAGGTTTATAAAAAGAAATTAATTATTATAACAAAAAAGTTTTGAAAAACAAAATTAAGAAAACCCACTTGGAATAAAGATTTAAAAATTTATGATCTCAAATCCTTTATTCTATAAAGAACATTAATATTAATATATTTTAATGATTTACAAAATGTTTTTTATTATATCAAATAGAGATATCAATATCGAGTAGTTGGTTAAACTATGGACTATTTGCACCTTTTACTGCAAGTTTAGCCGAATTTCTACGACATGATTTGCTGTTGGAAATGAAATTTTCAGTGTTGAAATTGCAATTCTTATTGCAGAAATAGATTCAGGACATTGGATTACCCTTGGGGCACCAAAATTATACAATTCCAATCACTAAAAACTACCATTTAAACAATTTCTGCCTGATTTTGATTTAAAAAAACTCATCTAATTTCAAATCCAAAATCTATCCAATACTCGTAAAAATGCAATTTCTTATAATTCGTGATCTCAAATCGTCTATTCTATGGAGAACATTAATATTAATATATTTTAATGATATTCTATGGAGAACATTAATATTAATATATTTTAATGATTTATAACATATTTTTTATAAATTAAATAAATCTATCCATATAGATTCATCCAAGATCTATCAAATAGTCATAAAAATGCAACTTCTTGGAGCGTACCATTTTTATTTTTAACAAGGTTATGGCATCCTCCATACTGAGCTATAAACCACTTGAAAAAAATGAAAGTTTTCGTTTTCATCTTGACAGAATCATATTCAAACATAAAAAAATAGATTTGATCCAAACATAAAGTAACTCATAGCTTCGGCGGAAAGGGCTTCGAAGATCCACTCGTAACTGTAGTTTAATACAGGGTCATTGTGGATATGTTATAGGTTCGTCGTCTACAGGCCTGAAGATGGGTTCATTGTCCCGCGGTATGTCTTTGAAATTCTGTAAATCACTTCTGTGAAAGCCATGGCAATTTAAGATGTGTAAAGCCCCTCCAGCTTCATCACTGTCACTCGGTGTTTCGAACCGCTGCTCATGGACTAGTAGGCATTCCGCTTGTATGCGAGACAGCCATTTGTCATTCCAAACTTTGCCTCTTGTTCTTCCTTCCACCTGCTTTTCCTCTACTCGCCATTTATGCATGACTTTAAAGGCTCCATTGGTTTGTGTAGGCCAGACATATATATACAATTGTTTCTCACCTTGAGCATCATATTCAACGCACCAAGACGAGTCCAAGTCTGTTTCCAGATCAGGAGGGAGCGACATCCATCCTACACTTAAGAATTAAGAATTTGGAGAGGATGAAGTGCAGAGCCAAAGGCTCCACATGCAAAGAGGAATGGTGTAAAACCAATTCAATTAACAAATGAGAAATGATTACAATATATAGGTAACAATACTAAATCTAGATCCATAATATGTGGATCTCAAACCTATGCATACCAAACATAGACAGTACACCTCAACACACTCCCAAACAATCTGCCTAGCATTTCTACATTATATCTAACATCCTCCCTTAATGTAGAAATGGATCAAAATATGCTTATAATTCCAAGCTTACAAATCAGTAAGACAATTTAACAATCTAGGCTCCAAGCCTTTAACTCTACAGTCCTCCACTTCATCTTGACCTTAGTTGCTGTCAGATAATATTTGTTTATGTTTTCCCGTTTCCTGCTCTTCGAGTTTGAGAGCTTGGAGTCTTTAGACATTGATGTATAGTGCATTCTAGTATTTGATTGGGCCTCTGTTGTCCTGGACCTTCCTTCAGGTTCAACAAATTCTGCAAAATTAGTAATTGTCATCCAGGCTCGTCTACAATCAGCTATATTCTTTGCAGTGCAATTCTGGAACATTAGCTCATAATTCAATAATATCTTTTCAGCGTCTGCAAACCTGATGCATTCTTCATCACAAACATAGTCAATATTTTGAGCATTCTTTGGCTCTTCAAGCCAGTCTGCAATAAACTTCAACTCTGCTTCAAAATCAACTATTGTTTCTTCAGTTGCTCTAAGTCCAACATTTCCAGCTTAATTGAAATTTGTTCTTCTATTGTCAGATATTCTTGATCATATCCAGGCTGAAAATCAAATTTTAATGCAGCATTAAACATTATATCAGAAGACATAATAATATTTTATGTTTACTCAGACAGTTGGACAAGCGAGTATCCACACTAGTATGCTCTGTTCTTCTCTTCAGGCTTCAATGGGAAATTATAGATGCAGCTCTTTTCTCTCCGTGGCTCTCCACTCAGCACGGGATGGCAATCTTCTCAGCACTTGGCAGCTATCTTTAATCCACGATCTTCTCCCAGCAATCCTTCCAGCAATTCTCCTAGGTAGGCAGTTGAGTAGTGTTCACATTCACCTTGTTGACTTGCAGTGATTTCAGTAACTACAACAGGTTCAGATCATTTATGATTGGGCAACAATCCAAGAAAGTAGCGATCTGATAAACTCTCACTGTCTCTCAGCAGCGGATGGATACAGCGATCCGTTCTTCACACCACAACAGGGCCTCAAAGGGGCTTCACTCTTTGCGCTGATCGGAGAAAAATAATTCCACAGCTTGCAGCGATTTGCTATGTTGAAAAATCTCCACAGCGATCTCCAAGCTTCTACGCTCGTGGATTTTCATAGACTCTTCCACCGGCGATCTGAGAAAGAAATTTACCAGCGATCTCCAGGCGTTTCTCCTTTAGCCTTCAATTCTTCACGTAGCTCTCAACACGGTTCATGGCTAATGGTTAGAAGGCACCACGCTCCACGCTGAACTCACTGAATTCTTTCACGCAGAGAGGGAAAAAAATAGATCTGCTCCATTCGCAGTGATTTGCATCGGCGATCTGCTTACACTCGGCACAGCTTACACTGGCAGGGATCATTAAGATCATTCACGGCCGCACAGCATTAGAGAGAGGAAATCAAGCTTCTCCACGCTCACCAGGATCTTGGATTGCCCACAACAAATTGCAGATTTGCCTCCTTCACGGTCTTGTCTTCTCTTTAATTGGACACATCCATTTAGTGTATAGCTGCTCTAGCAAGCTCTCATGTGCAGAAACGGGATCTGATTTCTCCCTTTCGACGACTGCAAAAAAAAATGGTGATCTAGGCTCTGCGTTTAGCTCTAACACCGCACCAGGCTGGGCAACGATCTCTCCCACGGTGATCCTTCACGTTGTGTATTCAATATTCACGATCACATACACTAGTCAGCAGACTCTTCTCCACGGCAGCGTCAATCCTCACGCTCAACTCGGTGAGGACAATTACTTTGGCCCATCCTTCACTCAGGCATTCACGCTGCAGCTGAAATCGCTGATCTCCATGGTTAATGAAACATGTGAAATCACAGAAGGTAATAGGCAGTGAAATCCTTCACTATTCACTCAACCCAGCAACAGGCCACAATGGACACTTCTCACAGACAATTAGGCTCAGTAGGCCACTAAGGGCTCTCACACTCAGGCCACAACGTCACAATGGGGTCTTCTCACAGCCAATCAAGCTCAGCAGGCCACTAAGGGCTCTTCTCTTATGCAGAGATCGGCTGCGTCAACCTCACGGCTCTCCACGGGAGCAGCTCCTCTCCAGCGTTCAGATTTCCATGGAGTGATTCAGTCTTCATACAATCAACCTCACACGATAGCAACTCCTCTCTAGCGTTCAGCTCTCCACGCAGTGATCTCCATGCAGCTCTTTCGCGGGACAATATCTCAAGACTGTGATCTCCTTCAGGCACCTGCGAGCGAGCAGAATCTCAGCACTGGCTCCTTTAACAATTGCAGCAAACTGTCGGCACAGGCTTCCTTATAATCATCAACGCCAACTCAGGGCAACGGATTTCAGCACACAGGCTCTGATACCAACTTAAGAATTTGGAGAGGATGAAGTGCAGAGCCAAAGGCTCGCACATACAAAGAGAAATGGTGTAAAACCAATTCAATTAACAAATGAGAAATGATTACAATATATAGGTAACAACACTAAATCTAGATCCATAATATGTGGATCTCAAACCTATGCATACCAAACATAGACAGTGCACCTCAACACACTCCCAAACAATCTGCCTAGCATTTCTACATTATATCTAACACTTACCCGTTGCCGTTGAGGAACTATATCTCACTATTTCAAGTTTATCTCCACCACGTTTAGCTACAAGAAGAAGAATCGTCTCAGCATACACAGTACGATGCCAGTCGTCGATTGAAGGACGTTGAAACTGGAGACACCATTTACCGACCGTATACACTTTTCTTCCATCTGTGTGTGATTCCTGACTAAGTCATAAAACCAAACACTGCTTCTTTAGTCAGCTGCCCCAACCAAAGAAATAGAGTCCGTAACCCACGTGGGCAAATAACGGTTTACAGATAAAGTAATTATTAAGCGGCCAGTGGAATGTTCTCTCCCGCCCTATTAGTTCCACGTACCTCAGTTATACGACAATGAGAACCATAAAAAAGACCACCTGCAGTTCTGCCTGATGTGCGTATATAGGAATTTTGTCTAACATTTCCATATACAAAATTCCATTGCCATAAACCACTACCGATGTCCAAAGAAGCAATACGATTTTCCTCCTTGTAATACAGAGTTCCATCAACAACTCCTAAACTATATCCATACAAGCGTTTTGCTCTTTGATCGCTGACACTGTACTGGGGAACGTTCCTCGATTGTCCATCGAAAATTCTTTTGCTGCCTGACTATAAAGTGTATAAAATTAATTCCACGGACTATTGTCACTTCAAATTTCAATACGCACACCAGTAATTTAAACATGTTTGAAATATTTGACTAAAATTAATCGTTTTGATTTGTAAACGCTGAATTCATTCGTTTGTGACACAATTGTTGAAATGGGGAAGAATAAAAAGATCCAAGTACCTATTTTGTTTGGAAGAATATTCCACTGCAAGGCGACATTTGAGTGGCTGCGTCAAACGGGTTAGTCTCGCAATGTGTCGTCCCCATCGATTTAATCCGGCGTTCTCACCTTCTAGTCCAATGGCGTGTAACTGAATGTTCCAGTCATTGTTCAGGGCCATGAGGAGGGGACGGCTGTGCCATGAAGGAGAGGGAATATGTGTTTATTAACAATCTAATTAGAAATATTAGCCAAAACCAAGCCCACTAAACTTGAGTTTACCGCTTAGTTAATATTAAAAATTAAATATTTTTATGTCCACCTCTTTTTTTTTTCTTACTTGTGGGTGAAACTTGTGTAACTCCCGACTAGACACGTTTATCAATTTTGGTCAGACTTTGGACTGGACTAAATTTATCTTTACTTGTCGGTTCCAGGGTTGGAATTTCAAATGATGGACACCCGTCAAAATTACCAGTAACAATCAAAATCTGAAAATTTTTCTGTATTGTAAGCCAGATTTTTACGGTCTCCATAAAATTTTAGCTGTATTTGACGGGTAAATTGACCCGTGACGGGCATTTACCCGTCAAATTCCATCCCTGGTCGGTTCTACCGACTGGTTTTACCTCGACCACTTGTCACCTCTAAGTCGGTTGATCTCTTCGACCTTTAAGTTGGCTGACTTTTTCGACCTCTAAGTGGGCTTACACGACCCACCTTGTGGGTTCACTTGGTTTTAGTCTAAATCTATAGACTATGTTTCTTAGTCTAAAAGACTTAAGAAATTACAAATGCTTTTCCCCTGTAAGTAAGATGAAGTAAAAATGGACACATTAGCAATTCCAAAGAACTTATAAAAACTTATACCCAAATATGTAGGAAGACTTGAGTCCACTAATGTGCGGTAAAACCTGAAACTTTGAGGAGTGAGAAATTTATGGGTTCTTGTTCTTTCACTCAACCTGTAACAGACATTTACATAGTTAAATCTCGAAATAATGTGCGGCCAAATAAACTTGCATTCAACCATAAACTATTTCATATATGCAACTATGGAAAAATAACAAAGGTATTACAAACTTGTGATCCAAACTTGTCGGCTCACCCACTTACAAAGCTTCGGCTTTTTGAGAGAATCACATTACAAAGAAGCTTGAGTTTCAACTTCTCTTTCTCCTTTCTCACCCAGAGTTCTCTCTAGTGTCTAATGTGTCTAGTGACTAACTTAATTTACAATCTTCTTCTTCTATTTATAGGCAACCTGAAAATTGTTTTTACATGGATCGACTGACTCTCCATTAAAGACTGTAATAACTATCTACCTAACAACTTAGCTTCAAAAATAAATTCGATTAGTTTACATTGCCCAATCCTGGACTCTTCCCTCTTGTCAGACTCACCGACAAGACAAGATCTTGACTGATACAGACTCTCACAGAGTGTGCTAAGAATTAAATACAAATATGCTAGTAATTAATATATTAATAAAAAATACCATGGATCATTGTCATCCGTGAAGTATCTTCCATGGGGATGGATTGGATGTGGAGATGCATGTTACTCTTTTGTTTGTTTCCTTAGTACTCTAGTCCTCCTACCTTGGCCCTTCATCTTCATCTTCGTTTCGACAACCGCCGGAATTTTTTATTTGTTTAGGCATTGAAACGTTATAGTAGGTTTCTGCTCAAGCGACTCGTAATCATGGGCGAGGGTTATTGAAATTCAACTTATATTCCATTAGACAAAACCAATTACAAACATGGGTGTCACCCAAGGAAGATGAATAATAGTACCCTAATCTTGAGTCAAGAACATCAAGTTTTAGAAGCTATGGCAAATGGTTACAACGGTATGGCTGAGTAGGGGAGTATACCCCAAGAGAATAAATAGTGGGGGAGTGTGGATTTTGTATGTACAGATTTGTAATTAAGCACCATGGTTACTTAATAGGATTTTGTATGGACTTGTATATATATATAATTAATGTTCTATGTGTGTGTATATATATATTGTCTTATCTATCTTGAATTTTTTATAAATTATTATTGTTTTATTTTATTAAATTTATTAAATTTATGGTTATATATATATATAAATTAACGTTACAAGTTCTATGAATTGCTATTGTTTTATTTTATTTAATAAAATTTAGTATTGTTTTATTTCATTTAATAAAATTTAGAATTAAAACTTTTGCATAGATTAAATCTCTCAATATATTAAATTTCTCAATATATCTTTGTTTCATACAAATATTTATATTTGACCAACATGTTAGAAGTGGTTAATTGCTCCACCTTCCAGAGCCTGCTGAAACGCTAAAGAGGCAACACCATTTAGATACCTAACCACTAGAAGTGTGAAAAAGCATCACCGCCCATATTTGTGGCCGTTGCAACTGAAAAGAGCCAACCATTACCACACTATTTTGATTTTGCCATGCTGTCAAGGTTTCAAAGGGGCAGCACACACAATCGATTTCTGAAGAAGCAGTTACAGCCTCTGTCACAACTCATCAAATAATTATTGGGACAATCGGATTGTTGAAGGGGCATTCATCATTCTTACAGCTCATGAAATGGCCAAGAATTAATTAAATTCTGACATACATTAAATTTATAAATCATGAAACATTGTTTTGATTAAGCGAAGCGCATCAAATTACTAAAAAGGCATCATAGTTTTTCACTCTGTCATATTGTAATAGACTGTAAAAGAGCATTTGCAGAGAATTCCGTTTTTGTATAGCGAATGGTTAATTAGGATTTAATGACCGACTAAGCCAAAAGTGCTATAAATACCTAAGCTTGTAATCATGTTTGTACATACACAGCTGTAAATTAATACACAGAGTTGAAACTCTGAACTTTACTGTGTTATTTTTGTGTTTACTTTGCTGAGTTAGAAAAGTCATTTTTATTTCTTGAAATCAGTTTGCAGTAACAACTCAAGGAATCAAATTTTATCTTGTGTTAATATGATGTATTAATTCAGTAGAATATTTATGTTGAGTTTATGGATGCTGGGGTCATCTGAAATTTGTTAAAAGGTCAATTGTAACATAGCTGTGAGTGGCTGTCAGTAGTCACAGCTAGCTGAAATTGTCATTTTAATTGTTATTAGCTATAACAGCGAGCTGCAACACCATCTTGGAAGTACTGTTAGCAATAGCAGCCAAGCTACAACAATCCTGGAGGTGTTGGGTTGATTTTGTGAGCTCTGTCAACGAGTCACATAAAAACTGTAACTAAAAAGTTATACATTACTCTAAATTGTATTTTAAAATTGTACGTAAAATTTTAGTACTATTGAAGTAAAGAGCAGTCCCTGCCTTCCCCTCATAACATACTATATATGTATGAAAGTAAAGGGAATTGGCATAATTTTCAGACTCTATGCAAATACTAAAATTTCCCAATTTGTCTCTTTCATATAAATATGTATAATTCGCTTACATATCACATTGAAAGTGTATAGAGAATTCGAATAGTTTTTGAAATAGTGGTTATGTAATGACACATGTTCTTATTTGAATTAATTTTGTCATATATCGAGTGAGTAACGGATAAAAGTAAGGGAAAAGTTTAAAGAACAAATGTAAAAAAAGTCATAGTAAGATTACAATGAAGAATGACACTTTGACATAAAATGGTAGGCATTAAGAATGTAGCGTGACTTTGTATGCAAATATTGATGAAATGAATAAAATCTAGATATAAATGATTCAACATGACTAGATTATATAATTATGTATATTTTATTTTTTTAATATAAAATTCATTATTACTATTATAGACTAAAAGATGAAGTATCATTACTACTATTGTAGACGAAAAGATGAAGTAGAAACGGGGACTAGAGGGGAGTGAGAAGGGGATTAAAAAGGGAGATTACCCTAGTTCTTTATGATAAAGGTCACTAATTATATTGAATATTTATTTTTATTCTAAGTTTTATTAATCCATTATTTTAAAGGCTTATTATGCATAATGTTTTAATTATTCTAAGTTTGGGATTAGAAGGTGTTATCACATACATTGTAGCTAGGCTACCATGATACAATAGGTGGATATTTTCTCATTTCCAGATCCATTCTTATACATGAGCATATAGCATGGATTGATTATCACCATGATCCATATCAAAGAGACATTTAGAGCCTCATCCAACATTAGATGCAAAGCATTCCCTTGTCATGACCGAGATTTCCTAGTCCATTGAAATGACCTTGGTAAAGTCATAGCCCATTTGAGGAGGATAACAAAGTTGGCATATTCTTGACAGGAAGAGTGGCATTTCAGATGGAGACATATATAGGATGAGATCAGGTATATTGCTTCTTGGTTTTAGTTTTCTCTCTTATGTAAATTAACACCTTGACTTAATCTGTTATGATGATTGTGGTGACATATGTTCATTCGACTAGTATTGTGATTCCTAACTTGTGTTGCAAATGGTTGGAAGTATAATATGTAAGGCCAACATCTATGCCATGCTTTATACAAAATTATCTTTTCTTGCTATGTTGATACCATCTTATCATCTTTTCTCATACATACAGTCTTCAACAATATTGTCCTACCCTATTACTTATGACGTAGACCTAAAAGATTAATAAGATTTTCCCCACTTTGACCTCAGTGCATGATAGAATCCATGTTTTCATTATGTCTCAGGCTCTGGAGAGTGTGTCTTGGTTCGTTGTATTCTTCTTGTATGATGCCTTATGGAAGGGATGCACATTTTGTCTCATGGGATGGTTTACCTTTAGTCCATGAAGCAAGTGTAATGTCCCCAAAGTTTGTGATAACAACATGGAGAACCACATAGTGCTCTATAACCCCATGATTCCTAGTGGAACAATAAATTAATTAATAAGGGGTCATTTTGGTCAAGTAATTACCCATATTATTTAAATTTGTAAAATTTGGATAAACAATATTTCATTAATTATATATTTTAAATATATTTAATTTTTGCACATGGTAGATGTGCTAGGTGGATAAGGTGGGACATAGGCCCATGTGGACACATTGAGTTGTCACCCTTAAAGACAATAAGGACATAATCAAGCAAGATATAAAAATACAGGAAAAAGATAGAAAGCAACATAAAGAAGCTAGTAAAAAAAGCAAGCACAAAGTAGGAAAGTGTAGGAAACGTTGTGAGCGTGAAAAGCTAGAAACTTTAGGAAAGCAAGAAGGGAACAACTTCAAAAAGAGAGAAAGGAATGTCATTCTAAAAATCAAGGAAACCTTAGATAAAGCAATGAGGGCACAATTTCTAAAAGGAAGGAAATCAAATCAGTGGAAAGGAAGGAAAGTTACAATTTAAATCATGAGGGCACATTGGTTGAGGAAAGTGGGACACATGAAGAGTAAATTCGACCTAGAATCCATGTTTCCCATAAAGTAAAGATAGCAAACCCATCTCACATATTTTGGCATTTTTTTTGTGAATGAGATAGTTTATATGCTTCTTTAGGCTTTGGAGATGTGCCCAATCCAACGTTGGGATATGTTCCCCATAGGAATTGTTCTAGAATTTTCTTATTCTTCAATTACATTCTATGTAAGCATGGAAGTATATTTTGCAGGTATGATCTAGCCCATTCCATGATGGATTTGAACCTCCAAGTTGAAGCAAAAGAATTCTATGATTTGAGGTGGATCCGAGAAGTGCTTTGACTAGGAGGAGTGCAGTAAGATGGTTGTTCCTTCTGTGAGAGTTAGTTATTGTTATAATGCTTCATTTGAGCCACCTAGAGATTGTTATGATTATTTGTAATCCTCCCTTAACCACCATATTCTAAATATCAGTTTCCTAGCTTATGAGTACTTGCCACTTCATTAGCTCTATGGGGAAGTTATCTGGGGCCAACCTACCACTTGATATGCTAGTTTGCATAGTTTGGGATTTCTAGAGGAAAATCCCTATATTTTTGGAAACCACACTGAGTCATGGGAGTCTCACCATTAGTTCACCCTAGTCTGTGTTGAGTTATGATTCGATGGGAATCATTTACTTAACATTTAGTTAGTCTAGCACCCGATTTGTATTATTTAAAAATATTGGGCACCTTTGCTCACCTACCTTGGTCAGTTAACTGATTGTGAGGTGAGCCTCTACTGGTGATTTTCCATGGTTAGTGATCTCTAGATTCAGTCCAAGTCATGGAATTCAAATCATTCCTAGAGGATTTAATTTTCTTCTATTGTGTCCTAGATGTATTACATATAGGTTAACGATTATGAGGTTAATATTCAGCTATCAAATGTTTTCCTCTTATATGAATAATTTCACCATGATTCTTTGATCATGCTTACACTGAATTTATTGTTCCTCATCCATTGTTCTTTCCCAGTGAGGTTCAATCTAGCCTGATGATCCTATATCTTTGTTAATTTTACACCTATTTCATTCTTTACACTGATCCAACATTCCCACTTCTTCATATTGTCATTTTTTGAAGGATTCTCTTCCTATATTGCAAGAATCCTCGAGTTGATGTTCTTTATAATTGTGGGATAACATATCTTGATTGTTGCTACTATAAATATGAGTTTAATGTTTTATTGTACCCTCACAAATCTGTTAAATTTATTAAATATGTGTAATCTCAAATTCAAGGTCTTCTGAGCTAGCTTGAGAACCTCCCTTTTAAGACTATATATTTATGCCTTTATATTTAACTAGTTTTTCCATAAATGCTACCATGAGCATTTTGTACATCCAATTTTGATTTATTTAGTTGTTGGAGGTCATTAAAATCATAATGAATCCATCCCAAGTTTGAATTTTAGAATGTGTAACTCTTATCCTATGTTGGGAAAGCTTAGAATCCTAACTAGTTGCGCAATCTCGAATAACCTCAATGTCATAGACTCTCAAATCAAATCCAATTTTCCCTAAACCCAAATATTCAAACCTTAATAAGATCAACGATATAGTAAATCATAATGAATCCATCCCAAGCCTATTTTTCACAATTTGTAACTCCTAGCCTCTATTTTCAGGTGCTTGAGGGCAATGAATTTTGGGGAGGGAGGACTGTAATGTCCCCAAACTTTAATATAACACCATGGATAAATCCATAGTACTCTAGAACCACATTATTTCTAGTGGAATAATAAATTTGTTAACTAGGGGTCATTTTGATAAAGTAACTACCCATAGTATTTAAATTTGTAAAACTTATGCTAATAAATATTTCATTAATTATATATTTCTAATACATTTATTTTTTGCACATACTAGATGTGCTATGAGGATAAGGTGGAGCCTAGGGACATGTGGACCCATTGATTTGTCATCCCAAATGGAAACCAAGAGAAAATCAAGAAATATCCCAAAATATAGAAAAAATGTAGAAAGCAACATAAAGCAAATAGTTAGAAAAGCAAGCACAAAGTAGGAAACTAGAGGAAACGTTGTTAGCATGCAAATAAGGAAACTATAGGAAAGAAAGGATGGCGCAGTTTCAAAAAGAGAGAAAGGCATGTCAGTCCGAAAAGAAAGGGAACCTCAGGAAAAGTAATGAGGGTGTAATTTCTAATAGGAAGGAAAGCAAATCAGTAGAAAAGAAGGAAAGTTCCAATTCAAATAATGAGGGTGCATTGGTTGAGGCACGTAGGCCACATGAAGAGTAATTTCTACATAGAATCCATGTTTCCTTTAAAACAATGATAGAAAACCCCTATCACATATTTTGGATTTTTCTTTGAATGACATAGCTTTGATGCTTCTCTAGAAGTCGGACATGTGCCCAAGCCATATGTGAGATATGTTCCCCATAGTAATTGTTCAAGTCTTATATTATTATTCAATTACATTCTATGAATCCATGGAAGTCTATTTTTAACATTTGATCTAGCCCATTCCATGAAGGATTCGAGCCTCCAAGTTGAAGCAAAAGAATTGTATGATTTGAGGTGAATCCTGGAGGTGTTTCAACTAGGAAGAGTGTAATAAGATGACTGTTCCTTTTTTGAGAGATAGTTGTTGTTATAATGCTTCATTTGAGTGACCTGAATAGCAAGCTTAATTATTGACTCCAATACCATATTCACACTTCTTCATATTACAACTTTTTGAACGATTCTCTTCCTATATTATAAGAATCCTCAAGTTGATGTTCTTTATAAATCTTGGATGACATATGTTGATTTTTTCTTCTATAAATCTTAATTTAATTTTTTATTGTACACTTAGAAATGTTTTGAAGTTATGAAATATGTTTAATTTCAAATATGTATCTTCTGAGCCAGTTTGAGAGCCTCCATTTTAAGACTAGCTATTTATGCCTTTATTTTTAACTAGTTTTTCCATAAATGCCACAATGAGAATTTTGTAGGTCCGATTATGATTCTGTTAGTTGTTGTGGGTCATTAAGATCATATTGAACCCATCTGAATCCTGATTTTCATAATTTTTAACCCTTATCCTATGTTGGTAAATCCTAGAATCTTGACTAGTTGTGTAGTGTCGAATGACCTCAATGTCCAATTGACTCTCATATCAACTCCAATTTTCCCTAAACCTATGGATTCAAACATTTTTGAGTTCAGGGATCTAGTTTGCATATATTGGGGTTCCTAGGATCCTGGAATTATACTTCAGCCTTTCTTATGCTCAAAACCTCAAAGGCCCCTGTACATTGCGCATAGGATTCTTGAGATTAAGCACTCCTTGATTGTCTTCCCTAAATTCTGATTTTTGTGTACATATGATATATATTTCTGGACCTACAATTTACCTTTCTACAAATCCAGTACTTGATTCTTATGAATTTGAGAAGGTCCTAGCAATGTCTGAACAAAACTAGTCAGTCCTAGTCCATCTCTAGCACCTAGTCTTTAGTTTTCCTGATTGGTTCTTTGTGTCAGATTTTATATATCCTAAATTCTGATTTCAACTGATCAAAATTTATTTATATTGTTTCAAATTTTCCTATACCTTCAAATTAATATATGTAACAAGTTTGGGGTGATTTGAGTAAATCCTTGTAGTGTTTGTTGCAAGTTTCATAAAACTAGTCACTACTTTCTTTGTATATTTCGCATAGTGTATCTGTTGGAATACTCAAAACCCATCCCAAGACTTAGGATAAAATAATTAATCATTTTGATTAATTTCTTAGGTCTAACACTAGCTAGTTTACACCCAATTTAACTTTTGAGGTCAAACTTGCCCAAAATTCCTCATAGAATCAGTTAGAAATATATTGGATAAGATTCTGACAACTTTGCAGTCTTCCCATATTGGCAAGTGTGTAGTTCTTCCTTTTCAAGAGTTTCCATCTTTTCTACAGTTTTAAGGAAAAAGCTAAAGTTAGTTTTAAGGTAGATTGCCTTGTTTTTTGCAAAAACTCACCTCCCATCTTTTCCTAATCTAAAAGAATGATAAGTCAACTTTCCATCACTTATGAGCTATAAATACTCATTCAACAAAATTATGAGCATCTTGACTGATTTGGAAAGTGCTTTATGCACCTATGGGGGATTGGACTAGTTTAGTAAGCATGATTTTGTACTGATTCGAATAGCAACCTAATGCTTTCGAATCCATGGAGTATCTACTTTATGAGAATAATAAATCTATTTAATGATGGCTAGTGTAAAGTAATATCATCAATAGTTTATGGATTATCACATATTCAGTCTCCTCCTTGAGTGTTTCTTGCATATTTTCAAGCAGTTTTGTGAGTTCAATTGTTCTAAGATTGGGATAAATTTCTACATGGTATCAGAGCCTACTTAGTAGCTCATTTATTCTCCTCTTCAATTTTATTTTCAAGGGTTGACATCACTCACTAGGAGTGCAGACTATATGGTCAAGGTCACAGTTAGTGAAGAATGGATCAATCCCAACCAATCATTGTTGGGTGCCATAAATGCCCCTTTTTTCCCAATATTATTTAGCCATTTTCCCTGATTTTTCTTCTTAGTTATGACCAAGTCACTATCATTCTAGGGAATAATCATGGATTCAAATAGGTATAATTTTTATTATTTTGTTACATTAATTCTTAGAAATACTTGTGAAATTGGATTTCATTCTTCCTAATACTGACTTGTGATGAAACCGTGAAGAGTAAGTAAATTCTTTAGGGAATATAGGACCACCAGCATATTGATACACGTGAAATTCGAAGTATTTGTTAGCATATGCACATCTCCAGGGTGCGGTTTGAGTCATGGGTAAAACAATACAGGTTATATTCTTCCACATGACTAGCTGGGACTCGCTCAAGCAAGGAATCGATTTCAATATAAGGAATAATTGATTATGAAACATGATCTACTTTAATGTAACAATTTCTGCAAATGTTTCTATTTTTTATACTGTATATTCGGCATCCTGAAGATCTCTGATATTCATGGTTGCCTAAATTAATGAATGCAACTGATTTGTTTCAATATATATAGAAGGATGAAATGGGGAATAAGGTTAGGATTAATTTGGAGAGAACTATTAGCAAGTGTAGAGAACTATGTAATTGAATCCATTATTAATGAAACAAACAACATTTTCCCAATTATTGTGTGTTCAAAGCTGGTAACGACATCTTTGTCAGGAGGCTAGGGCCCACCTTCTCCCAGAGGTGGAGAGATTAGTTAGCAGTAATTTATTTTTATATTTTTATCTCTATGTAGTGGAATTGCAATTTAGATTATTTTCCAATTGCTGCAATAGTAGTTATGACATAAATGCATTGTTATGACTTGCATGTAGTTTTATGCAATAGTGTCGTGTGAACAACTAACTGGGTTGAAGAGTTTATTATGCAAGTGTGCTATTAGTACCATTGTTACATTTATGCTCAGCTCCTGCACATCATTATTATTTATCTTTCTTAGAATTTGTTATATTAGAGATATTTTTATTTTCATGAATTGAATACTTTAGGTAATGATTTGTATTTCTAAAGTTTGATTCTTTAGGATATGACTTCTTGCAAAAGCAATTCTAGTCATCTTATTCTTAATTAGTTTTTACAGGATTGATGCTGTGGGAAATAGGAATCCTTTAAGTTCTTATATTTACGATTGAATTTGGTTTTCACAGGGAGTTGAGTTGGATGGGAAGTTAAGTAGGGTAGATGATTTTCATTTGATAATTCAGTTGCTAAAGTGTTTATGCATATATTTTTCTTAGTTACCTTTGTGATAACCAGACTTTCCTAGGTTGACAATTTATATTGAGCACTTTGCGTGTTGATTGGAATTAATGGGCATATAGATTGGCAAAAATTTTGGTTCCATTGCCAGGGAAGGTAATTTGTAGACATAGATGGTAGCTACTTAGCTTAATTTCCTTAGCTATCATGATTCTTTGGTTGCAGGGGAGATAATACGTAGTGAAGAGCTATGCATTCTTTAGCAAAAAGAGCGGGTTCCTATCTCTGGGATCAGGTATGATTATTTAAGATTGCATGAATAGAAGAAGAAATGAGCGGGAAACCCTGAGAAGCACTAAATTTGAAGGTGGAATAGGTCATGGTCGTAATCAAGGTCTAGGGAGATAGACATTTGTTGGATAGCTGATTTCTAGGAATGATTCTTCTATTGGATCTTTATATCAAAGATCATATTCTATAAGGAGAAGCCTTGTTATTTCTGGGATGGAGTCATCAGTATAAACTATGCAGAGGTCAGTAGGTGCTTCAACCCCACCTGGTAGTCCTCATAAGCAATCTTCAGAGGATAGGGGAAGTTCTATGGGAGCAGGAAGACCATAGGAGGTCTATCGAATCAATGGGAAGGAGGTTACTAAGGAAGAGTGGTTGAAGTTTCAACAAGAATTCGAGGATAAGAAAAAGAAAGACGAGCAAGAAAAAGAGGGAATCATGAATAATGGGTGTCATCATGATGATTGTGAAGAAGGAGTGGGGGGGGGATTACAATGACAATGGAAACAACCATAATGAATAAATACTTGGTATGCTTCAGTTCCCTATTCGACAGACAGCTAGATGAGCCCCCATGAAAAATATTTCACCTTTAGTATTGCCAAATTTCCATGGTAAGTCTATTGAAGATCCAGATGAATTCCTTTTTGGATTTGATATCCTTTGTCGAATCTATGATTATATCTCTAGTGAACAGAAGTATAAATTATTTCTTGCCACTTTAAAAATCAATGATTTACGATGGTTTATGAGTTTGGGTGGTGAAACTGTTACAGCATGGGATCAAATGAAAAAAGTATTTCCTTCTAAGTACCAGGAATATTGTGGGATGAAAGAAAAGAGAGAGGATTTGTTTAAAATGGTGCTGAAGGATGATGAAATCTTGGAGGACTTTGCAGAAATACTTCTATATAATGTGCAGAGGTCTGGTCATACTATTATTGGGAGAGATTTTCTTAAAATCATATTATTACGAGGGATCAGGGAGGACTTCCTTGATATACTTAATTTACTAGGAAAGGGGGACATATCTAAGGAATATTTTGATCATATTGTGGATTTATGTTGAATATATTCTAGAGGGTCTTCCAGAACCCATAGAAGGGAATGAGATGTCTCTACACGAGCACAAAAGTCATCTAGTGGAGGGGATACTTGTGTAGAGATAGGTAATATTCTTGAAAATTTTAAAACCGATATGATGAGTTGTATTTCCTCGCAGTTGGATGTTATGAGAGAGAAGAAGAAACAACTGGTAGAAGATCTGGGACTTGGTGTATAATTCCCTAAGTGTATAAAGAATCACCCATTGAGGGAATGTTAGCTTTACAAGGTATAGGTATGTGGCTTGTGTGACTTGGATCATGATACTAAAGAGTTCCCTTCACTACCAAAAGTCAAAGCAGTATTTCAAGAATCCACTGTGGACATAGAACAAGATTATTTTCTCTCGCAAAAGAAGCCTTGGAAACCTCGTGCAACATGTATGAATCCATACCCTACATCTTTTAATTCCTAGAATAATATGAATAATCTATTTCCTCCATAGTATTCTTATCCTAATGCACAATGCAACCCACCTACCTAGCCTACAATGCAAAGTCCTACCCCTTGGATTCCATGGGCACAACACTCTAACCAACAAGGCCCTTGGTCCCTTGGTTCGAGAAATCCTTATCCAGGGAAATAGTTCCCTCATAATCGAACTCGCCAGGAGCAATATAAACAACCATGATATCAACAACCAAAATTGCAACTTTCTAATAATGCTGCACCTAGAAATTTATCACTTCATCCTCAACTACCAACTCAACCTATAACTAACCCCAACAATAAAGAAGTGCAACAATTTGAAGTATAAAACATGCCAACTTACTATATTACCCCAATTGCATGAAATGAATTAAAATTATGATCGAGGAGGGTAATAGAGCCTACCGTCATTGACGATGTTCCACCCTCTATGACTAAAGAAGGAATGAGTGAACAATTTCAGAATCCAATCAGTACAACGATCCTGATCATTGAGGATGTGGAAACATCTACTAAAGAACTGACTAACACTTACTGAAACACTAACTGAAACACTTGTTGAACCACATATTGAAACCACTCCTCTATGCAATATGAGAAATACACCATATCTCGAGATTCTGGACTTACAAAAAAATGTGGAGCAACCTCGTTTTGATCTCCTGGGTGAACTGAAAAATATGTACATTAAGATTCCTTTGTTGCAATCCCTTCATGATGTACCCATTTATGTTAAAATGGTTAGGGATCTGTGTGGAAATATTCTAGGTAGGAAACCTAAATATCCTCTCACAATTCATGTGGTAGAGAAATTATCTAAGCTAATGATGGGAAAGGCCCCTTTGGCCAAATATGATGATCCTGACAATCCCACTGTTACAGTCTATATCGGGTATATTGAGATTCATAATGTATTGATAGACTTAGGATAAACAATAAATGTGATGACTGTTGAAACCATGAACAAATTAGGACTCACCAACTCCATACCAACACCCATGATATTGGAATTGGCTGATAGAGCCATCATCAAACCTGAGGGAAGTGTGGATGGATTGGTAGTCTATGTTGATTTATGGAAATACCCTGTCACAATTTTCTTTTTGTCTAGCCTAAATCATAGTTAGGGGACATCCATTAATCCTGGGAAGACCATGGTTGGAAACAACAGATGGATATCTTAGTTTTATATTAGGGTCTATGACAATATATGATGGAACCAAAACCAAAATTTTAATGTTATGCCCTCTATCAAGACCTAGTTTAGATACTGATACTCCACTATGGGTAGCTTTAGAGGAAGAAGACAATGTTCAACCGTTGTTATCCATAGGAAGGGAATCGACCTTTAAAAATGATACTGGGGATGATACTATCTCCAATTTCATTACTTAACCAATGCATGTTTATTAAACATGCATATCAAATACTGGATAACACCATGGGTGAGCTTAAGCAAGAGGAAATGACTGAATACACCCTAACTAAGAGTGTTGAAATTGCTCCCATAGTTAAAAATTTGAAAAGCATCCCAATAGAGATTGAACCAAGAAGGACCCTTAATATTAATCCCAGCCTTGTACTTGATGAATGAGAGATTTTGATCACATTGCTGAAAAAGAATAAGGGGGCATTTATGTGGGAGTATACATATATGAGAGGTATTCCTTCAGGTTTGTGTACTAACCACATCTATATAAAAAATGATTCTAGGACAATATGCTAACCTCAACAAAGGATGACCCAAACTTAAGGGATATTGTAAAGAGGAGATTTAGAAAGTTTTGGAGGCATGATTCATTTATCCTATTTCAGACAGTGAGTGGGTTTCCCACTGGTGATCGTACCCAAGAAAAATGGGAAGTGGTGAGTTTGTGTAAACTATAGGGAATGAACAAGGATACACAAAAGGACGATTTTCGTCTACCATTTATCGATCAGGTTTTGGATACCCTGTATGGAAAAAGAAATATTTTCCTTTTTAGATGGATTTAGCGGATATAATCAAATCTAGATTGCCCCCGAAGACTAGGATAAAACCACTTTCACTTATCCTTGGGGAACATTTTAATATAGGGCGCTTCCTTTTGGGTTATGTAATGCACTAGCTACATTTCAACGAGTTGTAATCAGAATCTTTTCTAAATTGGTCAATGATTGCATGTAAATATTTATGGATGATTTTACTCCATATGGTAGTAGTTTTGATGAAGCCTTAAGAAATATGGAAAACATTTTAGAACACTGTGAGCAAACCCATCTATCCCTGAGCACTGAGAAATGTCACATGATGATGAGTGAGGGTATAGTTCTTGGGAATTTTATCTCTGTTGTAGGAATCTAGGTAGATCCAATGAAAATTAAGGTAATTAAGAATATTCCTATTCCTGGAACACAGAAACCGGTACCTAGATTTCTTGGGCATGTTGGTTATTATAGACGTTTCATTGAAAAAAATTCTAAGTTTCCATATCCCTTATTCACTCTGTTAATGAAGGATGCACAATTTAATTGGAAAGATGCATGCCAGACAACGTACCAACTTTCCAAAAACCTATTTTGTGAGGGCCTAATTGGGCCTTGCCTTTCCATATTTATTTTGTTGCTTCAAATACTGCCATTGGGGATATGTTGGGACAACAGGAAGGCCATATTCCATATGCTATCTATTACATCAGTAATAATTTGGCCCCTACTGAACTCAATTGCACAGTGATTGAGAAAGAATTCCTAACTTTCATTTATGCGATCAATAAATTTCGACACTATATTACCAGGTATTCTACTTTTATCCACACTGATCACTCATCTATTATATATTTGATGAATAACTCTGTTGCTAAAGCTTGAGTGACTAGGTGGTTGGTGCTATTGCAATAGTTTGATATTATTATTGTTGATAGACTAGGAAAGGAAAGTGTTGTTGCTGATTTTCTTTCTTGACTAACAAACAATGATGATGGTTCTCCAGTTGAAGACTCTTTTCCTGATGAACACTTGTTTGCAGCATCAGCTCATTCACCCTTGTATGTAGATATCGCTAATTATTTGGCTGCATCTATATTTTGATGCACTTATCAAAAAGAGAAAGAATAAGAATCATAGAGGAGAGTGCTAGATATTGTTGGATATAAGGACATCTCTTTTAAATAGACACATATTTGGAAATTAGAATATGTGTAAGAGAATATGAGATTTATATTATCTTGAAAGCATGTCATGATGATCCCTCTGGGGGACATTTTTTCGACAAAAGGACTGGTCATAAGGAACTGAGGATGGGATATGTTTGGCTAACCATGTTCCAAGATGTGAAGAAATATGCTCAATCCTGTGATATCTTCCAAAGGATGGGACACCCAAGTAAATTGGATGAAACACTGCGTCAACCACAGTTGGTGGTTGAACCTTTTGACAGGTGGTGTTTGGATTTTGTAGGGCCTATCAACCCTCTGTCAAAACAAAAATCTTATATCCTCATTTGCACATATTATATGACCAATTGGGTGGAGTCTGTGGTTCTAATGAAAGCTAATGATCAGGTTGTCATAGATTTCCTATATGGATAGATCTTCACTTGCTTTGGGGAACCCAAGGAAATAGTAATAGATGGAGGGTCACAGTTTGTGTCCCACAAGATTGAAGCTGTACTGCAGAAATATCATATTCATCATCGAATAACCTCATCATATCATCCACTAGCCAATGGCCAAGTGGAAAGCATGAATAAGGTAATCGAGGATATTCTCACAAAGACAATGAAGATTCATCGCAAGGATTGGGCTGAAATACTTCCATAAATACTATGGGTGTATCGTACTATATGGAACAATAATATAGGTTTCTCTCCATATGAACTGTTGTATGGGAAGAATGTTGTCTTTCCTATTGAATTTGAGATAAAAACACTAAAGACAACCATAGAAGAAAATCTGGACTTAACAGAGGGTTAGAGGAACCAGATGAATCAGTTGAATGAATTAGATGAGAAGGGAACAACTACTGTACATCAGACAACATTAATTCAACAACACCTCTCCAAGTGGCATGTCAAGTTCATAAAAAAGAAAATATTTTGTGAAGGAGACTGGGATTTGTTATATGATTCATGATTCAAGAAATATTTCAAGGATAAATTGCACACCAGATGGTTGGGACCTTATCGACTGGATACAATTTTTAATAGTGGGACCATTTGATTGACGATGATTGATGAGAATCAAAGCCCACTATTGGATAATAGTCATCAATTGCGGCTCTATCATAAGCCACTTTCAAGAGATTTGTTTGTCTTTCATGTGGTCGTTGATCGATATTGTCAATTGGTACAAGAACAGGGGTTCTCTCATGTTTTTATTTTTCCTTAATCTTTTGCATATTTCCACAATAATTTGTACATAAATAAATTTGTTTATTCTGGTTTCGCAGATTGCTTGATAAGCGCTTTTAGTTAAGCTATGATTTGGTTCGGTTAGCAATTTGTATGCAGGAATAAAAGAGAGGGATCTAATTGAAATTGAGCAGTCGTAATGGGCTAATCGATTTTGGAAATTGTAAACAACCCTCTGTAGGTGCTGAATAATCACTCAACAAGATGGAAAAGGAATATTCATGGATCTCTAACAAAGTTCATCAGCCATTGTTTTTTACTGAAACTTTGCCACTTTCTTTACCATTTGCCGAATCTCTACCACTTTCCTTACCATTTTCCGAAACTATGCCACTTTCTTTACCATCTGCCGAAACTCCATTAATATCTCTGCTTTCTACCAACGCCCGCTAATTTCCTTGCTTTATACTAAAACTACACAACTTTGTCCCCTTTTTCCAGCTTTTCTGGATTGTCGTTTGTGGTGGTGTCTTGCTAATATTTCGGCTGGAACTCTTCCATATCTTCATTTAATGTTTAATTAAACATTCCAACTTTCACTAAAACTCCACTAGTTCTCCACTGAATGACTACTCATTTAATTAATTCTAACACAGATGCACTCTCGGATACGATCCAACTAACTTTATGAAAGATGCATGTGACACTTGTCTTCATCATTTGATTTTATCACAATGAAAGACTACCAAAAGGATTGAAGGTTCATCATGGTAAGTATGGAGGTATGAGTCCCACTCATAGTTTTCCTAGGCATAAAGAAGAAGAAGAATTATGGTTATATTATGTTCATACATCCCTGTTAACAATCTTTAACTGATTTTCTTAGTAAGAGGCCATAGCATTACCCTTTGACTATATATATTGACCACCGCCATATCTGCAAAAAAAATTAACATGAACCCATTCCATGATAGTACCAACTTTCCAAAAAATGCCAACAACTCCTTACTATTCATTGCTGGTCCTGCTTGATGCAGCTCCATCGTCCAACTTGTGAATCTTTTCTTTTGATGTTGGAAATTGCACAGGAAGAACACTACGGGTGGGTTTGCGGTCCATCATGAGACTAAGAAAATGGATGCATTGCGGTGGAACAAAGAATCCTTTATGATTTTTTAAGAGTCTAGATGGGTGGTATACAAGAGATTGAATGGATTTCATGAGGAAACGACATTACAATTTTCCATGAATTTGTGAGGGGACTATTCAGTGGTTAGGGGCTTGAGAGTTGAAGCTTTAGACCACGCAATAACAGAGGTTATTGGACTACGTAGGATTAGGATAAAATGGTTTGGTAGAAAGAGGCCCAATATACATGCGATAGAAAACTTCCTTGAAACTAGAGAGAGTGTTCATCCTAGAGGATGTAGAACAATGTTGGAAAGTTTATCTTAGACATGGGACTAAGTGGCGATATTCTTAAAGAAGTACATTACATACGAAGGTAGGTACCGAATGGTGTATTCATATGATTTTTTCCTTCTTTGTCATTTACTCCATGGCTAATTCATTAATATTCCTTATTATATTAAGAGAACATTGCAAAATATGGCACATTATGCCAAGGGGTCTCAGCATCACCATGCCTGTTTCATAATCATGGTCTTGTTAAATTATTAATATATTGGACCCTAAGATGAAGAAACCAAACCTCGAAACAATTTATTGTTAGACTCGAGGTAGGCCGTGTGATTATAGAGGAGGAAAATGACAACCAGAGCTTGTCAGATCAAGTTTGGGGGAGTGATGAAGAAGCTGAAAATATTGAAGTAGGGGGCTTAGAGTGGCATGAATAATGGTAAACCTTGTCTAAGAGGTGGCTACAACCATAGTGGCGACAAAAGAAACTGTAATATTAGCAGTTGTTGTAGCAGAATCTAAAGATGGAGCAGCTGTAGAACATGTGATCGTGGTATTTGTAGCTACAGAAGCTACAATGAAAGAAGAATTTCAGGATTTAAACCCTCAAGAGATGAATGAGAGCCCAGTGCATCAAATAGAAAATCATGCAAGGGAAATGAGGGAAGCAGGTGCGGAAGTTTTAAAAATAGAATATTCTCCTGAAATAAGGGCAACTATAATTCAGGAGGAGGAATTTATTGTTGAAACAGGAAATGAATTTACCCCTTGTGTGCCACAAGGAAGAAGGAAGAGAACAAATGCTAAGGGTCAGTCATCTGGTTCCGTGAAAAGAAGGAGAACCAGAGCTTCTATTGCAGCAAAGGCCTTACGTAAAATTGGGGAAAATCTTCAAATTCCTACTCTAAGACCTTGATCACCCCCTGTAACACAAGAACCAGAGGGTAACATAATTCTAAAATATGCTAACCCATAAGAACCTATTGCAGATCAACCCTAAATTGAAAATTTGGTCTTTGAGAATGAGCTGCTGAAAGAAGATGTACAGGAACTTAGAGAAGAATTGAAGAAGTGGAAAGAAGCATGTAAAAAGTAGACGACATGAAGCCTGATCACACTAGATGACGGTGGTGATCAATTGGAAAATACACCCTATTTTTTAGAGATGGGAACATGATAAAATGGTCTTTCCAGAATGCGGAGATCTATTTAGACTTCCGGGTTATAAATTTACAATGATAGAAATTTGAACATGGAAACTTGCACAGTAAGGGCAAGGAAAAAGTGAAATACTTCCGAATACAAAGGACTTGAGAGAAGAAGAGGATCATGAATTGGAAGAACAAAATCAGTAGTGATGGGACATTGAAGTAGTTCTATATCAATCGCAGCAGTCAAGAAAGAATGGACCATTTTGAGACCATTCGTAGCAATCAGGAGATACAGAAATGATCCAAGGACAATTTCAGTAGTTCTGAGGCATTGAAGTATTTGCAGAATAGGATGTTGTTACACAAGAACCAACATTCATGAAATACGTTGTTGAAGAATCTACGCAAACTTAAAATGATGAGATTTAAACACACAAATTGGATGTTGTTACACAAGAACCAACATTCCAAAAAGGAACTACTAATCCACAAGAGCTAGGGAGTCAAAGAGGAACCACTGAAATAGTGGCACAAGAAGGAATGGCCATGAAACTGATGTTTGAAACAATAGATCCCATTTCAGCTGCTAAAATGGGTTCCTCATTTATTCATCTCTAAGGTAACCTCTAAGGTTATGATTTTTCCTATGGGGTCTTATTCATGGTTATTTTAGTACTATGTCTTTCCATGTTTTGGTTTCGAATAAATTTGCATCAAAACCTTGTTTTTTTTGTTTTGTGGATTGTAGAAGCAACGTATTCTCTTCATTATATTTTCTCTTACGCAATCCGCAAATGTGGATCATAGAAGTCCTTTTTTTGGAGGTTTTGAAGATTATTTTCCCGCAAATGCGGATTACAAATTTTGAAATTTTATTTTATTTGTCATTTTTTCTTTTCCACAACCTGCAACCCACAATGCGGATTGTGAATGTCAGAAAATAGTATCGTAATAAATTTCATCTTTTTTCATTTGCGCAACCCACAATGCGGATTGTAGAAATCATAAACTTAATAAATAATAAAATTGCAAAATCACATTTCCGCAATTACGCAACCCGCAATGCGGATTGCGGAAATGTGATTTTGCAATTTTATTATTTATTATTTATTATTATTTTGAAGAGAAATCAATTTTTGGTCCCAAATATCATTCCTCATTTCCACAACCCACAATGCGGATTGCAGATTGTGAAAATAAAAATTAAAAAAACTCGTTAAAGTTTATCTACGAAATTTTGTTTCCTGCTTTAATCTTGACCATTGATTTTTTTCAAAATATATGGCTTAGATATACTTCGCTGTTGGAATTGGGTAAATTAAATCATTCAAATTTAATGACCAATTCATCATTTTAACCTGCGAAAATATTTTACTGTGAATTTTCACTGAGCTCACAAATCCTCTTGCTTTCAAGTTGTTTAATTGGTAACGTTTTTCATTCCCTTGATTCTCAATGGTTTAATTTCATTATTTTTATCTTGGGTAAATTTTTTTTATTCTACTCCAATTTTTTACCAGAATATACCTCCTGGTATGCAACTATGTCAAGAAATACAAGGTCTAAACCCACTCTTAACGAGCAAAAGAACAAAGACCCTAATGCTGGGATTTTATTTGACACTAGTTGAAAGGTGTCAGAAACCTATTACCTGGATTTCTCTCAAATTTATGCCATATTCGATAATGATAATTTATCTTCTATCTCTCATGATCAGTCATCTTATAGTAACACAAGAAAGTCCCAACTACACTTCATAGTTGTCAGAAATCCATCCATGCCCTACACAGATCAGGTTAAGTGGGAACTTGACCACACAAACCACGCAAACTGCTCCTTTGATGATCATGCGCAGAACCAGTTGGCCTCTTTTCTCCAAGAGGTGTTTGCAAGAGTGTACACCCTCAGGGCCATCACAAAATTGTTGAATAAGTAATTTCTTGAAGCTTCCATGACCCAGTATAATTTTGAGGAGATGATAAAATCGTGGATGGATAACCCTACAAAATCCCTCCCTAAGCACGACAAGTCATATCCTATATCTTGATTTAGGGATTCATTTTCTCTATTAGCAGCAATGCTCTACAAATTGTACTAGTTACCAAACCACACTATGTTTAAAGCGGAATGGGAAACCCTCTCCCATCATGTCCTTACTACAAGGAAATCCTTCAATTAGGTATATATACTCTCAGTCATCTTGAAGGAGGCCATCGATAAGTACCAGAAAAAACCAGCATTCAGAAATCCCTTTGTTTACCTGTCAGATTATGTTATGGACATATTTTGTGCAACATCTCCTTTCCCAGTTATGCAATGGAATTGGACAAGGACGTTACCCCCTGTCCACATCTATTGTTCAGCTCTATGGGAGGACAATTTTGTTCCCCACATCTACAACATTTATGACCATTTCATTAGTTCTATGTACCATAAAATATTCAAAGGGGATGTCCCTACATTCTCCGACAAAGCAAAGGAATTGATCTCCACCATGGGGAATTTGTACGTGGGTGAATACTTTTGCAACATAATAATTTGGGGCAGAATACTATTCATTTGTTTCCCAGGATAGTACCAGATAGGATGGTGCCACAAGAAATTTATTTTCAGACTGTTATTGATGGAGTCTTTCCAAATATTATAGCAACCAAGAGTAAGGGTTGCCACAAATTTCCCCTCATTTTGGGATTCTTGACTTTGAATAATTCTACACATGTTATCATTCTTGGTAAGGCCATAACTATAATGAACTTAGGGGAGGCCCACAAAATAATGCATGACCCTAATTCATTCTTGGCCAATCATTTTGTTCAAGAACACATGAATACCACATATTCCCATTAGAAAGACCCCGAGGACTCAATCTACCAAGGGGCCAATTAATTTTCAGAAGCGGTAAGTAGGGTCCCTTCCCCTCAGGAGAAAAAAATCATTTTCCAATATCAGAACGAGCTCAAAACAAAGGTATTACACTACATAAAGATTCAATTGAATGTGGAAGAGAATGCCAGAAAATAGTCAAGAAAAAATGAAGCAAAGGATTCATTGGCAAACACCTCTTCTACTCCTGTTGATCAATCAAAAGATAAGGGGTAGTATATTGTTGCATATCGGACAAGGTCCCAACGTTCATCTACTCTCCAGGGCCTTCCAATGCGAGTGGAGATAAATAAAATCTTAGAAAAAGTGGGCGCAGGAGTGGAAGAACAAGAAGCAGTTTGTTTTCCGCAGCCAAAGAAACAAAAGGTTAAGGAAGCCCTTCGATAAGTCCATGTAGAAGAAACAACCCCAGAACATCCACCATAGAGGAATAGGGTAGAACATCCACCTCTACAAGTTGACCCAATACAACATGTTGATCCACCACCTCATGCATATATTGGCATGCAGGAGATTGAAAGCGATCTTGAGGAGGAGATATCTCCCTCCACTTATGTATTCCCTATGATGATTCCTACCACCTTCCCACCAACTATTTCAACAACCCATCCAGCTAGGGATATTGTAGAAGGAGAAATTCGATAAGTTGACTTGAAGGATAGCCGTCTTAGTCGATCAGCTGACTAAGTCGATGAGCCGACTTAGTCAATTAGCCAACTTAGTCAGTCGGTCGACTAAAACTAGAGATTAGGTCGGCCACCTAAGGTCGTGTCGGTTCACTGAACCGACATGTAGTTATTGTGTAACCGTTCTGTAATCATATATATTAGGTTGTTGAGCCAGATGAGAACTCATTTCAGTTCTCTGTGTTGTATGGACTCATTCGTATAATATAATATGTTATTCACCTATTTGTTCTTATCTCTTGTCTCTGTTTTATATATATATGTTTTAGTGTGTATTATTGGTAACCTTATGTCATCTGTGAGATTACAACATTGGTTCCATTTCTGGTAGTACATGACTGAAATGTATGCAAACAGATGATACCAGAGCAGGAGATTAAGGAATGGTGGGAACGTAAAGTTGCAAACTATTTGTAGAATTGCGCGTGAATGAACAGATTAATAATCGCACAAGCAAAAGAAAGATTTTTCACAGAAACACATGAAAATTTTGTCGAATCATGGCCCCAAATTTTGAAGAAACTCCTGGATGAGAAATTTGGAAGTGACTAAAGAACAAAAGTTGCTGGAAAAATTGATCTAAGGAGGTACAACAAACTTGTCGGAGTGGTTTGAGAAAATCACTGACGACTTCTGTGAGGAGCAAGCAGTCGAAGACAGAACTTCAATGGAAACAATCTGTTGAGGCCTGGAAATTCACAGGCAACAACAACAAGGGATTCTCCCTAGTCAACGTTCCCAACTAGCCTGTTGACTGTTTGGTATAGGGAATCCGTCCGGTTTGCGGTCCGGCTACCGTAGGTCAAGTAACAAAAACAAAGGTTTCTCTGGTTACGGCCCGATCCACCATGTATTTGTATTTTTTGACTTAATGTATGAGATGCAAGTGCCTAATTAACCATGCAGGGTGGTGAAGGATGCAGGAAGCAGTCACAATGTGATGCGCAAGTTCTTACCTCTCGTCTTAGACTCACCAGCATTTAAATCACATATGCAGCAATGAAGTAAACTAACTACCTATCTATCTACCTACCTAACTACCTATCTATCTATCTATCCCCGGGGAGCTAGATTGTAACTTATTTATGAGTAATGTGTATTGTACATGCAATATAAAGAGAAACTATAGTTAACTAACATTTCTTTCCACAATGCATGAACGATTAAAGATATTTCAACAATCAGATAGCCAATTGTTTTCTGAACATCATACATTACTCATGGTGGTCACTTCACTAAATAAACCAGAAATCATTCAACAAAGACATAGGTCATAAGAGTTAGAACAATCTCACAATTAATGGACACAAAGCTGGAAAAACAAAATAGTTCATCTTTCAGCTAACCACAGCATAACATTTGAAGGTGCCACCAATCTTTCTCCAATAGGCAAACCATGTTTCTTTATTGCAAAGAGAAATAGTTCTTCTTACAATATCGCTTTCTAGTCTCCTTAGGAAAAAGCCCCCTTTTTCCCTCTAAGTCTTTTACATTTATACCAAAGGGTGAGATTGTTGGGCTGCCCAAAAGTGACCTTTGGACTTCCCAACTCCTCGTTTCCCAACGTTTCACCTTCCTTAAATATTTTCACAAAATTGTTACAAATTACAAAAAATTGACCAGTCCTTTATGAGGAGGGTCCCACTTGGGTATATAGAAACTTCTTCCAAGCGAAAGCTTCAAAGGCGATGCCCTCAAATGCACAGGGTTCCAAAAACTGAATGTTGATTTCAAATTTTGCAGCCTGGTTCTTTATAGCCTCAACTCTGGCTGCGCTCAACCGAAGCTGGTCCTCCAAAATTTGTACACTAACGGATGAGTGGCCTACTTCGCTTCTCAGAATCTGTATCAATGGCTTTAATGTGTTGCATTCTTGTTTCTTCATCCTGATATCTCTTTTGCAACATCTCAACAAACGAATTGTGGTCCGGGAAATCATCAAGCCTGTTCTCGGCTTCTATCTGGCACCGGTTGTATGTAATAAGGATCCTTCTAAAAAATTCCATGCAAGCTCCCTTCGTCTTCTTGACTGATTTCTTGAAATCCTTTGCGGTGTTAATAGAGAATTCTATTAAGTCATAATCCCGCTTGAGGGCCTATTTATCTTTTGATGGTAGCTCTGCTGGAGTTTCTTCATTGTGTTCTAGCCTTGCCATTCTTGCAGTCATCTTGTACCTTCTCCAGGCATTCCTGCGTGGTTTCTCTTACTTGTTTCTCCACCTGGAGGAGTTGTAGTTCACTCTTTGAAACCCTCATTTCTTCCTTCACTTCTTCGATCTTCCTCTTAAGCCGATTTCTTTCTTCCCTTTCTTTCCTCAATGTATCTTTTAATTGAGCAGAGGATTTTTTGGACTACTCCAAGTCAGTTATTACCTTATCCATGTTATCTTCTGAGGCATGGATTAGGGCAGCTCCAGCCCTCAAGGTGGATCTTGGGTCCCGATCTGTCCCCAGTACAACAGGGGTGTCTGTTATCATTTTTCCTCATAGACCTCCTGTTTCAACCTTTCTCTCTGTTCTCTTTACGATCCTCTTTGTTGCCCTATCATAGAAAACAGTGTTGAAATCAGGGATTTCTTCTCCCTTTTTCTGAACAAAAGGAACTAGATTCAGTGTGGGGACCATGGATGTGCTGGCTGCAGGTACTTGTGGGTCCTGAACCTCTAGGTTCTCCACGTCCTGGGTCTGCCCTCCAGCTGTGCCAGAAGCTGACTGTTCTGTCTCATTCCGTGTCAGCTTCAGCCTCTCTGCTTCCTATTTTCGTAGCTCTTCATCCAACTTCCTTTTCTTTTCTTCTTTCTCTTCCCCAGCTGCTTCTTCTGCTTTCTTAACTGCTTCTTGAGCAGCTATTCTTTTCTCTTCTTCTTCTGTGTGTATCCACCCTGCCGCTTCCTGTGCCAATCTCTGGGCCTCCTCATCTCTTCTCTTGGCTTCTTCCTCGGCTTTGGCTTGATCATCTCCCTTTCCACCTTTGGTGGTTATATTTTTCTTGAATCTCCTTCTCAATGCTGTCATGTCCAAGGCTCTTCTGAAGAACGATTCTTCTCTGTCCCAATGATGGGTGTACTCAAAGTGGACATTGTTTTCTTTGCAGTGTTCTGCCACTTTACCGCGGTAATCACTTCTGTGGTAGGGCATCTCACCAAAATGAAATATCTCCAGCTCCTCTACAAATTCATCCGCCTTCTTCACCCTGGAGAATCTGTAGCTTCCTAGATTTAAGGGCAGAGGAGGGTAGGCAGTCTTCTTGTGCTCGAACAAGAAACTCCCTATGCCATCCAAGAAGACTTTCCTGACTTCCTCCTTGTGGATGATGTAGTCAGTGGCATATTTGGGAAACAAGGAAGGGGCTCTTCACCCTCCAAACATCCTGAAGTATAGGCGATCTTCATTCAAATAATAATCAGCATGCTCCTCCATAACCTGCAAGGCCTCTTCTGACATGTATTCACACTCCTTCAAGAAAATGAGTGTGTATAAGGGCATGATGAAGTGTTCACATACTTCATGATAATGGTTGTGATATTTGTGTGCCCATAGTGGCTTATAGGTAGAATAGAGAGGCATTCTTTCCCTGTTCCAGATGCACCTGAGGCTAGCGAAAGGCTGATTGCATAATATATAGTCTATCAATATGGAACTCATATAGAATTCCAATATTTTTTGGTGTACTCCTCCCAAAGCCAAGGCCAAGCAAGCTGAAAGACTATTTGATACGATGTTGGCCCAGTTAAAAACTGTCCCCTGGGTCGTAACATAAAAAATGATTGGGATCCATTCTAACTTGAAGAACCTACCATGTGCTCTTCCAAAAATCATGTTCAGCATTAAAGCTATGAACCTATAGGGGGCCCTTAAGCTCATTGTATCGTAATCACTCGTCGGTCTGTATTTGTAATGTTTTCCCTGCAACAGCATCTTTTTAAGAGTCTCTACCAGGTCCATTCTGATGTTGTTCAGCCAATCATCAGATAAAAATACTTGGGCTTATGGTAGGTGGTAAGCCAACACTACATATCCAGGGCTATTTGCAGCATAGCCTGGTCTTTCAACATTTTCCAAAATCATTGTTGTGACATCTGCCCGGGGCAGAACCCAACCGATTACTTCAGAGCATGGGAACAACTCTGGTCTGGTGGTGATCTTCATCAATGAATATCTTTCTATGTTGGAATATATGGACTCTTCTTCTAATCCCATGTTAGGAACCTCTCTGCGTGTGATCAGTCTGTATATTTCCCCCCACTGGTATTCAGGTTAAACACTAGAAATACACTTAGTGTCCTCATATATGTATTCTGTCTTGGTGACAACTTCTTCCTCGGGCTCTTCCTCAACCACAGGGGCCTTTTTCTTTTGCCTCTTTGACATTGTGAATTCTTCCTGCCATAAAATTGTAACATTAAGCCATTTTGGTCAAGTGACAAACTTGTAGACATCAATGTGTAGTGCGTCATTTATTCTATGTTTAACATGATAGCAATCAGTCAATGAAAGAAATATATGCATGTAAATAAGCAGAAATGATCTAACTGACAGAACTATTGAAATATAATGTGCAGTGTTCAACGACTTAGTCTATGTCTAGTGTGATGGTAAAATGTGCAAGCTGCCACTGCTGTATGCTATTAAACAATTCTATCAACCACATTCAAGACGGAAATAAATCTACATCAATATGTAACAAATTTCGGCTCTCTGCACACGCCATTATCAAATCACTGTGTGGGAAAACAAAAACACTATGTGAGTTTCTATGGTGCGCTTGATCAAAGAAAACCGCCGGTGCAAAACTATGGTCAATAACTATGTGTCGTGATACACCTTTTTCCCCGACCCAGGTTTGAAACTAAGCACGAATTTGGTAGTGTAGGACCGCGTAGGCAAAATGGCTGTGGTTTAAAGATATGGGTAGCACCAAGCGAGAAAAGCAGCCCAAACCCCATGGCAAAAAGTGGCGGAAACCTACTCCTACCTATCATCACTACGCAGGGCGGTTTGGCACAGACAGCGTAGCGGCCGTCTGCGCCAAACCCCCTCATTCTCTACACGCAGGGTTGCAAAACAAATGGCGGTGGGGGGGAAAAACTACTCTGAAGGTTAAACCACCCTCCCACGGCCAAATAAGCTAAAAATATCCACCTATATAGGTGTGCAACTAACAGGGCGAAGATAAACAGCCACGACAAAACCTAACCGTGGAAAACAGAACCACCAAAACGCTCAACGGAACGAGGAAGGGCAATAGAAGCCTACATGGCACTGATGTGTAACCGGTGTATATGGCAGGATGAAGATGGTCAGGCCCCCATAGCTACCACCTGGACGCGGGTACCGGCAATAGGGTTCGAACAAGCTCGAGCGGTCGACAGCACGATAGCGACAGAGCACGGCAGTTGAAAAATAACAATAGAATAATCCAACGTGCCCCCCCCGACCTCATATATATACATGTGGTCAAACTTTCATAGCGGGTAACATATCGGATGGTGGACCACTTTTGTATGGGAAGATAAAAGCAAACTTCCTTCCGCAACGACGGACGGCCAAAGCGCTAAGCCATCCATGGAAACCTGCGTGGCGGGGAAAAGCTAAAAGATCGGACACTGGAGACATTTGGATCGGAACACGAAAGGGTATTTCCTTCCACAATGGTGGAAGACCAAACCATAGATCTAGCCGCAACAGCGGAGCCGCAAAGGATAAAACCATCCGCAATGGGGAAAGTCTGAATCGGAAGCAAAACGACTACCCATCGGAAGGGCTAGTGTTTCCTTCATCAACAACGATGGAACCGTAAAGCATACCAACATCCGCAACGTCGAGACTTAAGTCAAAAGCAACAACACTAAAGGCTCAGATAGTTTATAGCTTTGGCAGCCGCAACGGCGGAGCCACAAAAGATGCGGCCTTCCGCAACGGCAGGATCAGACATCCGGAAACTATGAAACTTTTCACGGTCGCAACGGCGGAAACCCACGACTTACGGGATTGGTAAAAAACAATGAAGCAAGAGCAAAACCAAATGGTGATCGGGAGAGATTGCGATTTGTCGTACGCAACGATGGAAGGACAAAGGATAAACCCTCCCGAAGTAAACCAAAAAATCGGCCGGGAGGAATAACGAAGTTAAACCTGAACATTCTTTCGCAACGGTGGGACTGTAAGCAGAACTTCTCATGACTTGAAAACTTGAAACTCATTCAAAGGCATAAAAACCATAGCAAGTCATTTCAGGTATTAGCAGCAATCTCTCTTGAAGAGTCATTAAACCAAATCGAAGAAGAAAAGCCAACTAATTCTAAGCAAAAGCAGGGTCCTAAATTTTTTTGGAATTTTGGGAAATTGTTGCAGCTGAAATAATTGGCAACTACCTAGTGAACCCCAGATTTCTGAATTAACTCCTTCCCAGTGCAAGACTGTCTGAATAAAGTTGTAATCTTCTAGATGCTTGTATCTGNCATTGAGAAGCAGTCCATTCTTTGGGAAATGGTAACATCAGAAATATTGCAAGTCTGAATAACTCTTTTGAGGCCTAATAAATGAGGTTTATTTTACCTATCCTTAGGTATTTTCAGGTTTGGACACCACAGGATTGTAACAGATAGTAAACAACATTATCCTTTTGTTCCTCATTCCCATCCCAATTGCACTTTAGTGCCATTTTAACTTTAGTTCTTGTGAGTCCTCCCTTTTCCTTTCTTTCTGAATTTTATTCAGTCTCCTCTATCCCATAGTGCCCTTTTGTGTGAGATAAGAATTGGCTTTTCATCTCACAGACGGAGAGGAACTTTTGGCAATTTGAAATTCATGCTTTTGATATTTTGCTTTGATGTGTATTGTTTCTTTTAGGAGTTTTGACTCTTAATATGTTTTAGCTTTTCTAGAAATTATTGCATGGGATCATTTATATATGATATACCGTTTACCCTGCTTCCTTTCTGTGGGTCTTTTGATGTCACCCCCTTAGACATTTAAGACGTGGAATGGATGGAGCCTCGAAATAGTATTCCAGACCTCTTTTACTTCTGAGTTATTTACAGGGGTTAAGTAAGACTTCAATGAATGCATGGCTAGTTATGGACACTACTACTAGAAGACATTTTATGTTTTAAAGCATAGTCTTATGCTTAAGATTTCAATTAATCAAGAACCCTGATGTTTCCATTGCAACCAAAAGTTTGCCTCTTTATTCAAAACCAAAAGAACTACTAACAAAGCATTAAATCAAAAGAAAATAGCATCAAACTAAACAAAAGAAAACAATCATCGATTTATTTATGTACACAGAAATAAGAAAAGAAATAGGTTCCCTCCCTTAAGAATCTTCAATCAAACGAGTTAAGGGGTGGGATGGATTATAGACATGAGATATCTAACCATGGTCTAGCTGTGTTATTTTTTAAATTGAACACATGTCTACCTTCCTATAGTCATCCCTTTCAGCCTGAGGGATTTGAAGGAGCTAAGGCTGAGTGTCCATCATAGATTTGGCCTTCCTTGAGGTAAGATGTCTTAGCTTAAGATTAGTCAGATAATTTCCTAGGACAGAAACTGCAGATTCATTACCTTCTCCTAGCTTAGTGACAATGTGCTTCATGTAAGGCTCTCTCAGAATTTTAATCTGATTTGGGGTACCCTTGAGAGGCAACAATAAATGGGACCAATATGAAGCAAAATAACCTTTTAATCTGGTAGACCAATCTCGGTTGAGAATGAGCCCATATCCATGTGGTATGTGAGCCATAGTAATGTCAATAAATTGACATATCTTGTTGTTTGCGGAAAAGAAAATGAGGACATTTTTCATTTCTCCCACTACTTTGACACCTGTGTTGTCTAATTGCGTTAATTCGCAAGGTGTGGACTCTGGCTGTCCATTAATCCTTTTGCAAATATCCAGTGACGTAACATTCACCGCTGATCTAGAATTTACTAAGCAATTATGCACATTATAATTCAGCATTTCAAGGGTCAAAAAAAAGGTGGGGTGTCGGCCTTTTCTTCCCAACCTGGTTCTATGTCTTCTTCCCCGGGTTGATTTTGAGTTGGTATATCCCTTTTAAGCTCTTTCATTTCTTCAGTGTTTCCCTCCTTAATACCTTCTACCATTTTGGTATTCTCATTGATTAGCGCTGCTTCCTGGTTGAGGGTAGTGGTTTTAGGTGTTTTGTCTTCAACATTCACTTCTACCTATCTCTTGACATTCTCCTGCAATTTTTTAATCTTCGAAATTATTGCATTATCTTCAATTGTTAAACCCATGTCCTTCATTGTTGTAGATGTGCATTCAAATTTAAGAGCACTCTCTTCAGTGTCAAACAGCGAGACACCATTCCATGAAAACATGTTATCAATATCTTGTTTCTCCATAATCTGGTTTTTCTCCTCCTCTTTGCCACTATCCTCGGTCAATTTATAATCTAGCAGCTTATTAATCACCAATGTCATTGAATTTAACCATTGAGGACACTTCTTTTCGGAGTGAGGTTGTTGGTAAAAAGTACAGAAATTATTACCCCCTACTTCTGTTATGTTCATTGATGGTAAATATGGTGGAGGCATTTTCCATTGGTTGCTATCCTCTCTTTTTGGGTAGTAGGGTTTGTAAGTCTTCTAAACTTCCTTTTATTTCTCCAGATCTATTATTCAGTTGGATATCTTTTGAAGAATTTTCATCATTCCCTGACAATCATGGGATTACTCCTCTTTAGTTTTAGACAACAATAGGGTTCTTCTACTCGTAGTCTTTTCTTCAGGTAGATAAGGATAATCTTCTATACTTTCCTTTTCAGCCTCTACCCTCCCTGCCTCTTCATAAGTCTCTACCAATGTAGGTTTGGCTTTCATCTTGGCAAACATAGCTAAATCATGTCCTAGGGCAGAGGTATAATACTCAATTAACACCTTGTCTGACGGTCTTTCAGTTCCAGAATTTTTTTTTAAATATGTTGAAAATCTCTGAGTAAAATGATGTACCCTCTCATCCTTCTCTTTTCTTAACAAACCAAGACCTCTCATCAATGAGGCATGTGTATTTTGGGCTATGTATTTACTTTGGAAAACCCTTTCAAACGTGTCCCAATCATGAATAGAGTTTGCAGGAAAGACGAAATACCAGGATGCTGCTGCTCCTTTTAGGGTGTGTGGGAACAATCTACAGATCACATATTCATATTCCCCATCCCTTAACCCCTCTAAAGCTAAATAAAATCCTTGCAGGTGGTCACCTACAACAATCCATTCCTCGGGGTCAAACTTAGGCAACAACTTGTCGAAGCCCTGAGGCAGGTTATGCAAAGGAGGTGTGAGGTTCAAAGGGGATCTTGCTCTCCAGGTAGGCAATGGGTTGGGCTGATTCACAATCACACTAGCCATGAGCAAAGGTATAAGAACAAGAGTCTGAGCAAAGAGCAACGCAAGGTGAAACCAAGTTTACCTGTTTCGAAAGTAGAACAGAACCGATGAGTCTACTTTGGTCAGGTTAAAGCTTCTAAATATCTGCTGGTGGGGTAGTCTTGGGAAACTGAGTTTCCACGGCCAGCCATGCACTGGCAGCCCTCCTTCTAGCGCTAGATTGTTGAGGCCTGGAAATTCGTAGGAAACAACAGTAAGGGATTCTCCCGAGTCAACGTTCCCAACTAGCCTATGACTGTTTGGTATCGGGAATCCGTCAGGTTTGCGGTCCGGCTACTGTAGGTCAAGTTACAAAAAAAAAGGTTTCACCGGTTACGGCCCAGTTCACCATGTATTTGTATTTTTTGACTTAATGTATGAGATGCAAGTGCCTAATTAACCATGCAGGGTGGTGAAGGATGCAGGGAGCAGTCACAATGTGATGCGCAGGTTCTTACCTCTCGTCTTAGACTCACCAGCATCTAAATCACATATGCAGCGATGAAGTAAACTAACTACCTATCTATCTACCTACCTAATTACCTATCTATCTATCTATCCCCGGGGAGCCAGATTGTAACTTATTTATGAGTAATGTGTATTGTACATGCAATATAAAGAGAAACTACAGTTAGCTGACATTTCTTTCCACAATGCATCAACGATTAAATATATTTCAACAATCAGATAGCCAATTGTTTTATGAACAACATACATTACTCATGGTGGTCACTTCACTAAATAAACCAGAAATCATTCAACAAAGACATAGGTCATAAGAGTTAGAATGATCTCACAATTTATGGACACAAAGCTGGAAAAATAAAATAGTTCATCTTTCAGCTAGCCACAGCATAACATTTGAAGGTGCCACCAATCTTTCTCCAACAGGAAAATCATGTTTCTTTATTGCAAAGAGAAATAGTTCTTCTTACAATATCGCTTTCTAGTCTCCTTGGGAAAAAGCCCCCTTTTTCCCTCTAAGTCTTTTACATTTATATCAAAGGGTGAGACTGTTGGGCTGCCCAAAAGTGACGTTTGGACTTCCCAACTCCTCGTTTCCTAACATTTCACTTTTCTTAAGTATTTTCACAAAATTGTTACAAATCACAAAAAATTTACCAGTCCTCTATGAGGAGGGTCCCACTTGGGTATCTAGAAACTTCTTCCAAGCTGAAGCTTTAGAGGCGATGCCCTCAAATGCATAGGGTTCCAAAAACTGAATGTTGATTTTAAATTTTGCAGTCTGGTTCTTTATAGCCTCAACTCTGGTTGCGCTCAACCGAAGCTGGTCCTCCAAAAGTTGTACACTAACGGCTAAGTGGCCTACTTCGCTTCTCAGAATCTGGTCATCAATGGCCTTAATGTGTTGCATTCTTGCTTCTTCATCCTGATATGTCTTTTGCAACATCTCCACAAACGATTTGTGGTCTGGGAAATCATCAATCCTGTGCTCGGCTTCTATCTGGAACCGGTTGTATGTAATAAGGATCCTTCTAAAAAATTCCATGGAGGCTCCCTTCATCTTCTTAACTTCTTTCTTGAAATCCTCCGTGGTGTTAATAGCGAATTCTATTAATTCATAATCCTGCTTGAGGGCCTATTTATATTTTGATGGAAGCTCTGCTGGAGTTTCTTCATTGTGTTCCAGCCTCGTCATTCTTGTAGTCAGGACTTCCAGGACGTCCTGAGATCTGTCCACAAAGTAGGAGGAGGTTTCCAAGATTTCCTCCATTCGGCCATCTATCTGCAGCACTTTACATCTCTCCTCTTCAACAGCAGTTTGTAGCTGCAGCATCCTGGCCTTTTGGGCTAGCACATGCTCCTTGAAGGGTTGTAGATTGACCTGCTGTTCTCTGGCTACTTCTAGAGCAGTGGTTAGAGAGGCAATTTGCTCTTGGTGTTTCTTTCCCTGTTCTTGGGAGTGCAGCTCACTGGCCTCCAAGATGATCTTTTGCTTCTCTTCTAGATCTTCTACCTTTCCCTGCAGCCATTCCTTCTCCATCTTCAGCTCTTGATATTCTTTCTGTACCTTCTCCAGGCATTCCTGTGTGGTTTCTCTTACTTGTTTCTCCACCTGGAGGAGCTGTAGTTCACTCTTTGAAACCCTCATTTCTTCCTTCACTTCTTCAAACTTCCTCTTAAGCCGATTGCTTTCTTCCCTTTCTTTCCTCAATGTATCTTTTAATTGAGCAGAGGATTTTTTGGACTGCTCCAAGTTAGTTATTACCTTGTCCATGTTATCTTCTGAGGCATGGATTAGGGCAGCTCCAGCCCTCAAGGTGAATCTTGGGTCCCAATCTGTCCCCAGTACAACGGGGGTGTCTGTTATCATTTTTCCTGACAGACCTCCTGTTTCAACCTTTCTCTCTGTCCTCTTTACGATCCTCTTTGTTTCCCTATCATAGAAAACAGTGTTGAAATCAGGGATTTCTTCTCCCTTTTTCTGAACAAAAGGAACTAACTTCAGTGTGGGGACCATGGATGTTCTAGCTGCAGGTACTTGTGGGTCCTGAACCTCTGGGTTCTCCACATCCTAGGTCTTACCTTCAGCTGTGTCAGAAGCTGACTGTTCTGTCTCAGTCTGTGTCAGCTTCAGCCTCTCTGCTTCCTGTTTTCGTAGCTCTTCATCTAGCTTCCTTTTCTTTTCTTCTTCATCTTCCCTAGCTGCTTCTTATGATTTCTTAGCTGCTTCTTCCGTAGCTCTTCTTTTCTCTTCTTCTTCTGTGTGTAGCCACCCTGCCGCTTCCTGTGCCAATATCTGGGCCTCCTCATCTCTTCTCTTGGCTTCTTCCTCGGCTTTGGCTTGATCATCTCCCTTTCCACCTTTGGTGGTTATCTTTTTCTTGAATATCCTTCTCAATGCTGTCATGTTCAAGGTTCTTCTGAAGACCGATTCTTCTCTATCCCAATGATGGGTGTACTAAAAGTGGACATTGTTTTCTTTGCAGTGTTCTACCACTTTACCATGGGAATCGCTTCTGTGGTAGGGCATCTCGCAAAAATGAAATCTCTCCAGCTCCTCTACAAATTCATCCACCTTCTTCACCCTGGCGAATCTGTAGCTTCATAGCTTGAAGAGCAGAGGAGGGTAGGCAGTCTTCTTGTGCTCGAACAAGAAACTCCCTATGCCATCCAAGAAGACTTGCCTGACTGCCTCCTTGTGGATGATGTAGTCAGTGGCATATTTGGGCAACAAGGAAGGGGCTCTTAACCCTCCAAACATCCCGAAGTATAGGCCATCTTCAGTCAAATAATAATCAACATGCTCCTCCATAACCTGCAAGGCCTCTTCTGGCATGCAGTCACACTCCTTCAGGAAAATGTGTGTGTATAAGGGCATGATGAAGTGTTCACATACTTCACGATAATGGCTGTGATATTTGTGTGCCCATAGTGGTTTATAGGCAGAATAGACAGGCATTATTTCCCTGTCCCAGATGCACCTAAAGCTAGGGAAAGGCTGATTGCATAATATACAGTCTATCAGTATGGAACTCATATAGAATTCTGATCTTTTTTGGTGTACTCCTCCCAAATCCGAGGCCAAGCAAGCTGAAAGACTATTTGATACGATGTTGGCCCAGTTGAAAATTGTCCCCTGGGTCGCAACATAAAAAATGATTGGGATCCATTCTAACTTGAAGAACCTACCATGTGCTCTTCCAAAAATCCTGTTCAGCATTAAAGCTATGAACCTATAAGGGTCCCTTAAGCTCGATGTATCATAATCACCCCTCGGTTTGTATCTGTAATGTTTTCTCTGCAACATCATCTTTTTAAGCGTCTCTACCAGGTCCATTCTGATGTTGTTCAGCCAATCATCAGATAAAAATATTTGGGATTCTGGTAGGTGGTAAGCCAACGCTACATATCCAAGGCTATATGCAGCATAGCCCTGTCTTTGAACATTTTACAGAATCATTGTTGTGACATCTTCCCGGGGTAGAATCCAAGCGATTACTTCAGAGCACAGGAACAACTCTGGTCTGGTGGCGATCTTCATCAGTGAAGATATTTCTATGTTGGCATATATGGACTCTTATTCTAAGCCCATGTCAGGAACCTCTCTACGTGTGATCAGTCTGTATATTCCCCCCCACTGGTATTCAGGTTCAACACCAGAAATACACTTAGTGTCCTCATATATGTATTCTTCCTTGGTGACAACTTCTACCTCGGGCTCTTCCTCAACCACAAGGGCCTTTTTCTTTTGCCTCTTTGACATTGTGAATTCTTCCTACCATAAAATTGTAACATTAAGCCATTTTGGCTGAGTGACAAACTTGTAGACATCAATGTGCAGTGTGTCATTTCTTCTATGTTTAACATGATAGCAATCAATCAATGAAGCAAATATATGCATGTAAATAAGTAGAAATGACCTAACTGATAGAACTAATGAAATATAATGTGCAGTGTTCAATGACTTAGTCTATGTCTAGCATGATGGTAAAATGTGCAAGCTGCCACTGCTGTATGCTATTAAACAATTCTATCAACCACATTCAAGACAGAAATAAATCTACATCAATATGTAACAAATTTTGGCTCTCTCCGCACGCCATTATCAAATCACTGTGCGGGAAAATAGAAACACTATGCAAGTTTCTATGGTGCGCTTGATCAAAGAAAACCGCCGGTGCAAAACTACGGTCAATAACTATGTGTCGTGATACACATTTTTCCCCGACTCGGGTTCAAAACTGAGCACGAATTTGGTACTGCAGGATCACGTAGGCAAAACGGCTGTGGTTTAAAGATACGGGTAGCACCAAGCGGGACAAGCAGCCCAAACCCCATAGCGAAAAGTGGTGAAAACCTACTCCTACCTATCATCACTACGCAGGGTGGTTTGGCGTAGACAGCGTAGCGACAGTCTGCACCAAACCCCCTCATTCTCTACGTGCAAGGTTGCAAAACAAACGGTGGTCGGGGAGGAAAACTACTTTGAAGGTTAAACCACCCTCCCACGGACAAATAAGCTAAAAATATCCACCTATATAGGTGTGCAACTAACAGGGCGAAGGTAAATAGCGACGACAAAAACTAACCATGGAAAACAGAACCACCAAAACGCTCAACGGAATGGGGAAGGGAAATAGAAGCCTACCTGGAACTGATGTGTAACCGACGTATATGGTAGGACGAAGACATTTAGGCCCCCACAGCTACCACCTGGATGCGGGTACTGGAAATAGGGTTCGAACAAGCTTGAGCAGTCGACAGCACGATAGTGACAGAGCACGGCAGTTGAAAAATAACAATAGAATAATCCAACGTGCCCCCCCCTTGACCTCATATATATACATGTGGTCAAACTTTCGTGGCAGGAAACATATCGGATGGTGGACCACTTTTGGATTGGAAGCTGAAAGCAAACTTCTTTCTGCAACGGCGGACGACCAAAGCGCTAAACCATCCGTGGAAACATGCGTGGCGGGTAAAAGCTAAAAGATCAGATGCTGGAGAAATTTGGATCGGAACACGAAAGGGTATTTCCTTCCGTAACGGAGGAAGACCAAACCATAGATCCAGCCACAACGATGGAGCCGCAAAGGATAAAACCATTCGCAATGGGGAAAGTCTGAATCGGAAGGAAAATGACTACCCATCGGAAGGGCTAGTGTTTCTTTCATCTGTAACGGCGGAACCGTAAAGCGTACCACCGTCCGCAATGTCGTGACTTAAGTTGAAAGCAACAACACTAAAGGCTCAGAGAGTTTAGAGCTTTGGGAGCCGCATCGGCGGAGCCACAAAAGATGCGGCCTTTCGCAACGGAAGGATTAGACATCCAGAAACTATGAAACTTTTCGCGGTCGCAACGGCGGAAACCCATGACTTACAGGATCGGAAAAAAGCAATGAAGCGGGAGAAAAACCAAACGGTGATCGAGAGAGATTGCGATTTTCCGTCCACAACGACGGAAGGACAAAGGATAAACCCTCCTGAAGTAAACCAAAAAGTTAGCCGGGAGGAATAAAGAAGTTAAACCTAAACATTCTTCCGCAACGGCGGGACTATAAGCAAAACTTCTCCCGACTTGAAAACTTGAAACTCATTCAAAGGCATAAAAACCACAGCACGTCATTACAGGTATTAGTAGCAGTCTCTCTTGAAGAGTCATTAAACCAAATTGAAGAAGAAAAGCCAACTAATTTTAAGAAAAAGGAGGGTCCTACATTTTTTTGGAATTTTGGGAAATTGTTGCAGCTGCAACAATTGGTGACCACCTGGTGAACCCCATATTTTTGAATTAACTCCTTCCCAATGCAATACTGTCTGAATAAATTTGAAATATTCTAGATGCTTGTATCCCTAGGCTGGCCAACCTATGCATTTAAATCATTGAGAAGCAGTCCATTCTTTGGGAAATGGTAACATCAGAAATATTGCAAGTCTGAATAACTCTTTTAAGGCCTAATAAATGAGGTTTATTTTACCTGTCCTTAGGTAGTTTCAGGTTTGGACACCACAGGATTGTAATAGATAGTAAACAACATTATCCTTTTGTTCCTCATTCCCATGCCAATTGCACTTTAGTGCCATTTGAACTTTAGTTCTTGTGAGTCCTCCCTTTTCCTTTCTTTCTGAATTTTATTCAGGCTCCTCTATCCCATAGTGCCCTTTTGTGTGAGAGAAGAATTGGCTTTTCATCTCACGGACGGAGAGGAACTTTTGGCAATTTGAAATTCATGCTTTTGATATTTTGCTTTGATGTGTATTGTTTCTTTCAGGAGTTTTGACTCTTAATAGCTTTTAGCTTTTCTGGAAATTATGGCATGGGATCATTTATATATGATATACCGTTTACCCTACTTCCTTTCCGTGGGTGTTTTGCTGTCACCCCCTTGGACATTTAATATGTGGAATGGATGGAGCCTCGAAATAGTATTCCAGACATCTTTTACTTCTGAGTTATTTACAGGGGTTAAGTAAGACTTCAATGAATGCATGGCCAGTTATGGACACTGTTACTAGAAGACATTTCATGTTTTAAAGCACAGTCTTCTGCTTAAGATTTCAGTTAATCAAGAACCCTGATGTTTCCATTGCAACCAAAAGTTTGACTCTTTATTCAAAACCAAAAGAACTAGTAACAAAGCATTAAATCAAAAGAAAATAGCATCAAACTAAACAAAAGAAAATAATCATCGATTTATTTATGTACATAGTAATAAGAAAAGAAATAGGTGCCCACCCTTAAGAATCTTCAATCAAACGAGTTAAGGGGTGGGCTGGATTATAGACATGAGATATCTAACCATAGTTTAGCTGTGTTATTTTTTAAATTGAACACATGTCTACCTTCCTATAGTCATCCCTTTCAGCCTGAGGGATTTGATGGAGCTCAGGCTAAGTGTCCATCATAGACTTGGCCTTCCTAGAGGTAAGATGTCTTAGCTTAAGCTCAGTCAGATAATTTCCTAGGACAGAAACAACAAATTCATTACCTTCTCCTAGCTTAGTGACAGTGTGCTTCATGTAAGGCTCTCTCAGAATTTTAATCTGATTTGGGGTACCCTTGAGAGGCAACAATAAATGGGACCAATCTGAAGCAAAATAACCTTTTAATCTGGTAGAGCAATCTCGGTTGAGAATGAGCCCATATCCACATGGTATGCCAGCCATAGTAATGTCAATAAATTGCCATATCTTGTTGTTTGCGAAAAAGCGAATGAGGACATTTTTCATTTCTCCCACTACTTTGACACCTGTGCTGTCTAATTGTGTTACTTCGCAAGGTGTGGACTATAGCTGTCCATTAATCCTTTTGCAAATCTCCAGTGGCATAACATTCACTGCTGATCCAGAATCTACTAAGCAATTATGCACATTATAATTCAGCATTTCAAGGGTCAAAAGAAAAGGTGGGGTGTCGGCCTTTTCCTCCCAACCTGGTTCTATGTCTTCTTCCCCTGGTTGATTTTTATTAGGTATATCCCTTTTAAGATCTTCCATTTCTTCAGTGTTTCCCTCCTTAATACCTTCTACCGATTTGGCATTCTCATTGATTAGTGCTGCTTCCTGGTTGAGGGTAGTGGCTTTAGATGTTTTGTCTTCAACATTCACTTCTACCTGTCTCTTGACATTCTCCTGCAATTTTTTAATCTTCAAAATTATTGCATTATCTTCAATTGTTAAACCCATGTCCTTCATTGTTGTAGATGTGCATTCATATTTAAGAGCATTCTCTTCATTGTCAAACAGTGAGACACAATTCCATGAAAACATGTTATCAATATCTTGTTTCTCCATAATATGGTTTTTTTCCTCCTCTTTGCCACTATCCTCAGTCAATTTAGAATCTAGCAACTTATTCATCACCAATGTCATTGAATTTAACCATTGAGGAAAATTATTTTTGGAGTGAGGTTGTTGGTGAAAAGTACAGAAATTATCCCCCCCTACTTCTGTTATGTTCATTGATGGTAAATATGGTGGAGGCATTTTCCATTGGTTGCTATCCTCTCTTTTTGGGTAGTAGGGTTTGTAAGTCTTCTGAACTTCATTTTCTTTCTCCAGATCTATTATTCGGTTGGATAGATTTTGAAGCATTTTCATCATTCCCTGATAATCATGGGATTGCTCCTATTTATTTTTAGACAGCAATAGGGTTCTTCTCCTGGTAGTCTTTTCTTCAGGTAGATCAAGATAATCTTCTATACTTTCCCTTTCAGCCTCTACCCTCTCTACCTCTTCATAAGTCTCTACCAATGTAGGTTTGGATTTCATCTTGGCAAACATAGCTAACTCAGGTCCTAGGGCAAAGGTATAATACTCAATTAACACCTTGTCTGAGGGTCTGTCAGTTCCAGAATTTTTTTTTAAATATGTTGAAAATCTCTGAGTAAAATGATGTACCCTCTCATCCTTCTCTTTTCTTAACAAACCAAGACCTCTCTTCAACGAGGCATGTGTCTTTTGGGATGTGTATTTACTTCAGAAAACCCTTTCGAACGTGTCCCTATCAGGAATAGAGTTTGCAGGCAAGCCAAAATACCAGGATGCTGCTGCTCCTTTTAGGGTGTGTGGGAACAATCTACAGACCACATATTCATATTCCCCAGCCCTTAACCCCTCTAAAGATAAATAAAAGCCTTGTAGGTGGTCATCTACAGCAAGCCCTTCCTCGGGGTCAAACTTAGGCAACAGCTTGTCGAAGCCCTAAGGCAGGTTATGAAAAGGAGGTGTGAGGTTCAAAGGGGATCTCGCTCTCCAGGAAGGCAATGGGTTGGGATGATTCACAATCACACCAGCCATGAGCACAGGTATAGAAACAAGATTCTGAGCAAAGAGGAATGCGAGGTGAAACCAGGTTTACCTATTTCGAAAGTAGAACAGAACTGATGATCCTACTTTGGTCAGGTTAAAGCTTCTAAATATCTGCTGGTGGGGTAGTCTTGGGAAATTGAGTTTCCGTGGCCAGCCATGCACTGACGGCCCTCCTTCTAGCGCTAGATTGTTGAGGCATGGAAATTCGTAGGAAACAACAGCAAGGGATTCTCCCCAGTCAACATTCCCAACTATCCTATTGATTGTTTGGTATAGGGAATCCATCCGGTTTGCGGTCCGGCTACCATAGGTCAAGTAACAAAAACAAATATTTCACCGGTTACGGCCCTGTCCACCATGTATTTGTATTTTTTGACTTAATGTATGAGATGCAAGTGCCTAATTAACCATGCAGGGCGGTGAAGGATGCAGGGAGCAGTCACAATGTGATGCACAGGTTCTTACCTCTCGTCTTAGACTCACCAGCATCTAAATCACATATGCAGCAATGAAGTAAACTAACTACCTATCTATCTACCTACCTAACTACCTATCTATCTATCTATCTCCGGGGAGTCAGATTGTAACTTATTTATGAGTAATGTGTATTGTACATGAAATATAAAGAGAAACTACAGTTAGCTAACATTTCTTTCCACAATGCATGAACGATTAAATATGTTTCAACAATCAGATATCCAATTGTTTTATGAACAACATACATTACTCATAGTGGTCACTTCACTAAATAAACCAGAAATCATTCAACAAAGACATAGGTCATAAGAGTTAGAACGATCTCACAATTAATGGACACAAAGCTGGAAAAACAAAATAGTTCATCTTTCAGCTATCCACAGCATAACATTTGAAGGTGCCACCAATCTTTCTCCAACAGGCGAACCATGTTTCTTTATTGCAAAGAGAAGTAGTTCTTCTTACAATATCGCTTTCTAGTCTCCTTGGGAAAAATCCCCCTTTTTCCCTCTAAGTATTTTACATTTATACCAAAGGGTGAGACTGTTGGGCTGCCCAAAAGTGACCTTTGGACTTCCCAACTCCTCGTTTCCCAACGTTTCACCTTTCTTAAATATTTTCACAAAATTGTTACAAATTACAAAGAATTGACCAGTCCTTTATGAGGAGGGTCCCACTTGGGTATCTAGAAACTTCTTCCAAGCGAAAGCTTCAGAGGCGATGCCCTCAAATGCGCAGGGTTCCAAAAACTGAATGTTGATTTCAAATTTTGCAGCCTAGTTCTTTATAGCCTCAACTTTGGCTGTGCTCAACCGAAGCTGGTCCTCCAAAAGTTGTACACTAACGGTTGAGTGGCCTACTTCGCTTCTCAGAATCTTGTCATCAATGGCCTTAATGTGTTGCATTCTTGCTTCTTCATCCTGATATCTCTTTTGCAACATCTCCACAAACGAATTGTGGTCCGGGAAATCATCAAGCCTATGCTCGGCTTCTATCTGGCACTGGTTGTATGTAATAAGGATCCTTCTGAAAATTTCCTTGCAGGCTCCCTTCGTCTTCTTAACTGCTTTCTTGAAATCCTTTGCGGTGTTAATAGCGAATTCTATTAATTCATAATCCCACTTCAGGGCTTGTTTATCTTTTGATGGCAGCTCTACTGGAGTTTCTTCATTGTGTTCTAGCCTCGCCATTCTTGCAGTCAGGACTTCCAGGACGTCCTGAGATCTGTCCACAAAGTAGGAGGAGGTTTCCAATATTTCCTCCAATCGGCCATCTATCTATAGTACTTTACCTCTCTCCTCTTCAACAGCAGTTTGTAGCTACATCATCCTGGCCTTTTGGGCTAGCACATGCTCCTTGAAGGGTTGTAGATTGACCTATTGTTCTATGGCTACTTCTAGAGCAGTGGTTAGAGAGGCAATCTTCTCTTGGTGTTTATTTCCCTGTTCTTGGGAGTGTAGCTCACTGGCCTCCAAGATGATCTTTTGCTACTCTTCTAGCTCTTCTACCTTTCCCTGCAGCAGTTCCTTCTCCATGTTTAGCTCTTGATATTCTTTCTGTACCTTCTCTAGGCATTCCTACATGGTTTCTCTTACTTGTTTCTCCACCTGGAGGACCTGTAGTTCACTCTTTGAAACCCTCATTTCTTCCTTTACTTCTTCGAACTTCCTCTTAAGCCGATTGCTTTCTTCCCTTTCTTTCCTCAATGTATCTTTTAATTAAGCAGAGGATTTTTTGGACTGCTCCAAGTCAGCTATTACCTTGTCCATGTTATCTTCTGAGGCATGGATTAGGGAATTTCCAGCCCTCAAGGTGAATATTTGGTCCCGATATGTCCCCAGTACAACGGGGGTGTCTGTTATCATTTTTCCTGATAGACCTCCTATTTCAACCTTTCTCTCTATTCTCTTTACGATCCTCTTTGTTGCCCTATCATAGAAAACAGTGTTGAAATCAGGGCTTTCTTCTCCCTTTTTCTGAACAAAAGGAACTAGCTTCAGTGTGGGGACCATGGATGTGCTGGCTACAGGTACTTGTGGGTCCTGAACCTCTGGGTTCTCCATGTCATGGATCTTCCCTCCAGCTGTGTCAGAAGCTAACTGTTCTGTCTCAGTCTGTGTCAGCTTCAGCCTCTCTACTTCCTGTTTTCGTAGCTCTTCATCCAGCTTCCTTTTCTTTTCTTCTTCCTCTTCCCTAGCTGCTTCTTCTGCTTTCTTAGCTGCTTCTTGAGTAGCTCTTCTTTTCTCTTCTTCTTCTATGTGTAGCCACCCTGCCGCTTCCTGTTCCAATCTCTGGGCCTCCTCATCTCTTCTCTTGGCTTCTTCCTCAGCTTTGGCTTGATCATCTCCCTTTCCACCTTTGGTGGTTATCTTTTTCTTGAATATCCTTCTCAATGCTATCATGTTCAAGGCTCTTCTGAAGACTGATTCTTCTTTGTCCCAATGATGGGTGTACTCAAAGTGGACATTGTTTTCTTTGCAGTGTTCTACCACTTTACCGCGGGAATCGCTTCTATGGTAGGGCATCTCGCAAAAATGAAATCTCTCCAGCTCCTCTACAAATTCATCTGCCTTATTCACCCTGGCGAATCTGTAGCTTCCTAGCTTGAAGGGAAGAGGAGGGTAGGCAGTATTCTTGTTCTTGAACAAGAAACTCCCTATGCCATCCAAGAATGCTTGCCTGACTGCCTCCTTATGGATGATGTAGTCAGTGGCATATTTGGGAAACAAGGAAGGGGCTCTTGACCCTCCAAACATACTGAAGTATAGGCCATCTTCAGTCAAATAATAATCATCATTCTCCTCCATAACCTGCAAGGCCTCTTCTAACATGCAGTCACACTCCTTCAGGAAAATGAGTGTGTATAAGGGCATGATGAAGTGTTCACATACTTCACAATAATGGCTATGATATTTGTGTGCCCATAGTGGTTTATAGGCAGAATAGACAAGAATTCTTTCCCTATCCCAGATGCACCTGAGGCTAGGGAAAGGCTGATTGCATAATATACAGTCTATCAGTATGAAACTCATATAGAATTCCGATCTTTTTTGGTGTACTCCTCCCAAAGTCGAGGCCAAGCAAGCTGAAAGACTATTTGATATGATGTTGGCCGAGTTGAAAATTGTCCCCTGCGTCGCAACATAAAAAATGATTAGGATCCATTCTAACTTGAAGAACCTACCATGTGCTCTTCCAAAAATCCTGTTCAGCATTAAAGCTATGAACCTATAGGGGGCCCTTAATATCACTGTATCATAATCACCCGTCGGTCTGTATCTGTAATGTTTTCCCTGCAACATCATCTTTTTAAGAGTCTCTACCAGGTCCATTCTGATGTTGTTCATCCAATCATCAGATAAAAATACTTGGGCTTCTGGTAGGTGGTAAGCCAACACTACATATCCAGGGCTATATGCAGCATAGCCCTGTCTTTCAACATTTTCCAGAATCATTGTTGTGACATCTGCCCGGGGCAGAACCCAACCGATTACTTCAAAGCACGGGAACAACTCTGGTCTAGTGGTGATCTTCATCAGTGAAGATCTTTCTATGTTGGCATATATGGACTCTTCTTCTAAGCCCATGTCAAGAACCTCTCTGCATCTGATCAGTCTGTATACTTCCCCCCACTGGTATTCAGGTTCAACACCAGAAATACACTTAGTGTCCTCATATATGTATTCTGTCTTGGTGACAACTTCTACCTCGGGCTCTTCCTCAACCACAGGGGCCTTTTTCTTTTGCCTCTTTGACATTGTGAATTCTTCCTGCCATAAAATTGTAACATTAAGCCATTTTGGCTGAGTGACAAACTTGTAGACATCAATGTGCAGTGCGTCATTTCTTCTATGTTTAACATGATAGAAATCAATCAATGAAGCAAATATATGCATGTAAATAAGAAGAAATGACCTAACTGATAGAACTATTGAAATACAATGTGCAGTGTTCAACGACTTAGTCTATGTCTAGCATGATGGTAAAATGTGCAAGCTGCCACTGCTGTATGCTATTAAACAATTCTATCAACCGCATTCAAGACGAAAATAAATCTACATCAATATGTAACAAATTTTGGCTCTCTACACACACCATTATCAAATCACTGTGCGGGAAAACAGAAACACTATGCGAGTTTCTATGGTGCGCTTGATCAAAGAAGACCGCCGGTATAAAACTACGGTCAATAACTATGTGTTGTGATACACCTTTTTTGCTGACCCGGGTTCGAAACTGAGCATGAATTTGGTAGCGCAGGACTGTGTAGGAAAAATGGTTGTGGTTTAAAAATACGGGTAGCACCAAGCGGGACAAGCAGCCCAAACCTCATAGTGAAAAGTGGCAGAAACCTACTCCTACCTATCATCACTACATAGGGCGGTTTTGCGCAGACAACGTATCGGCCGTTTGCGCCAAACCCCCTCATTCTCTACGCGCAAGGTTGCAAAACAAACGGTGGTGGGGGGAAAAAACTACTCTGAAGGTTAAACACCCTCCCACGGCCAAATAATCTAAAAATATCCACCTATATAGCCGTGCAACTAACGAGGCAAAGATAAACAACCACGACAAAACCTAACCATGGAAAACAGAACCACCAAAACACTCAACGAAACAGGGAAGGGCAATAGAAGCCTACCTGGCACTGATGTGTAACCGACCTATATGGTGGGATGAAGACAATCAGGCCCCCACAGCTGCCACCTGGATGCGGGTACTGGCAATGGGGTTCGAACAATCTCGAGCGGTCGACAGCACGATAGAGACAGAGCATGGCAGTTGAAAAATAACAATAGAATAATCCAATGTGCCACCCCCAACCTGATATATATACATGTGGTCAAACTTTCACGGCGAGTAACATATCGGATGGCGAACCACTTTTGGATCGGAAGCTGAAAGCAAACTTCCTTCCACAACGGCGGACGGCCAAAGCGCTAAGCCATCCGCGGAAACATGCGTGGCGGGGAAAAGCTAAAAGATCGGACGCTGGAGACATTTGGATCGGAACACGAAAGGGTATTTACTTCCACAACGACGGAAGACCAAACCATAGATCCAGCCGCAATGGTGGAGCCGCAAAGGATAAAACCATCCGCAATGGGGAAAGTCTGAATCGGAAGCAAAATGACTACCCATCGGAAGGGCTAGTGTTTCTTTCATCCGCAACAGCGGAATCATAAAGCGTACCACCATCCGCAACGTCGAGACTTAAGTCAGAAGCAACAACACTAAAGGCTCAGAGAGTTTAGAGCTTTGGCAGCCGCAACGGCGGAGCCACAAAAGATGCGGCCTTCCGCAACGGCAGGATTAGACATCTGGAAACTATGAAACTTTTCATGGTCACAACGGCGGAAACCTACGACTTACGAGATCGGAAAAAAACAATGAAGTGGGAGAAAAACCTAATGGTGATCAGGAGAGATTGCGATTTTCCATTTGCAACGGCGGAAGGACAAAGGATAAACCCTCCCGAAGTAAACCAAAAAATTGGCCGGGAGGAATAACGAAGTTAAACCTGAACATTCTTCCGCAATGGTGGGACTGTAAGCAGAACTTCTCCTGACTTGAAAACTTGAAACTCATTCAAAGTCATAAAAACCACAGCAATTCATTTCAGGTATTAGCAGCAATCTCTCTTGAAGAGTCATTAAACCAAATCGAAGAAGAAAAGCCAACTAATTCTAAGCAAAAGGAGGGTCCTAAATTTTTTTGGAATTTTGGGAAATTGTTGTAGCTACAACACAATCAAGGAGAAATTTTACATAGATCTCACTGAATAATTTCTGTGTTCTTTACTGACCTTGCTGTTCAAATTCTTGATTGAGAAGGGAGTAGGACATATTGTTGAACCTTGTCCATCACTTCATGAATTGCCATCAAACTCTAACTGGGTGGAGAAGCAAAGGAAGTGGGGAAAATTTATTGCAGAAAGGGAGTGGGAATACTTCCTAAGCAAATAAACTGAACTATCTGGGATTTCTAAAAAGCATCGGGTAGGCTATGGGGGCGGTAGCTAATCATATGTTGAGATAGAGTAGAGTGGATTCTAGTCGACTAGAAACAGATACCAGTCACCAGTAATGAGAAGTCGACTAAAAGGGAACTCAAGAGAATAGTATCATACGAAGGTATGTCGGACATTCAGAAAATAGAGAGGGAAGAGAGACAACAGAGGAGGGAAGCAAGAAGAGAAAGAGCCTTAGAGCTGCATAGAGGAAGGACTCCTAGGGCGACCGACAAAGAAGAGAATCCGCCAGAGTCGGGTCATGACCGACATGAGAAAGGCGTGGAACAAGAAACATCCTCTATGAAGGAAGATCTGTGGATAGAGCAGCCAGAAGCTCTCCAATTAAGAGCTCCCAATCAAGGAACAACCCTCTCTCCATTGAATTCACGTACTCGGATACAGACTATTGTCAAAGAGGACCTCTGACTACGAGCTGGTGACTTTAGTATATGGAGTCGACTAGACGATGAAACATACATTGGACGACACCTCATTATACGTCGACTAGAGGAAGGAAATTGGGTGGCCTTTCAAGCGGCACCCTCAAACCGAAGTATCCACTTACTCTTACTGACACATGAAGGAGCACCCCGCCCCCCCGCCAAACACAGCTTTAGAAGACACACAACATTCTGAACTATGGACAAATAGTTGCAGTGGACCATCGACAATAGAATTCGACATCAACTGACTACCAATTGAAGAAGAATCGACAACCAACGGGAATGAAAGTTTCGTCGACCAGAGTCCCATAGTGAAGAATAAATTAATAATGCCACCAACCTCACCACCACCCCCACCTCCACCACTGCCACCTCCTGAGAGCAGTGACAGTGATTTAGACATGGGTCACGGATCATATCACATTCCTCTATATAAGGGGGATGAGGACCGTAGATGACACTAGTTCATCTGTGAGTCAACTTGGGAGGCCAACCAAGTTACAAACGAAGATAGACAAATGGCATAGTTCGTCGGTGCCTTGAGTAAAAGGGCATTGATGTGGTATATGACCTTTTCGTAAAGACAACCTAGAGCAACAAAAGCCGAGATCAAGGCACAATTTTTGTCATTTTTCAAAACTCTAGATGCCAAACACCTGGCCGCGAAAAAAATAAAAACTACATCACAAAAGCCAAGGGAAACTATCCGCAACTATGATAAGGAAATACCTTCTGAGCCAGCTGGACTATGTTATAGATGAACAGTTACTAAACTAGTGGTTTCTTGCAGGGCTATCTCATAAAGTGCGCCAACACATCAGTCTGGAAACGTTCAAATGTTATGAAGATGCGCTAACAAAATCTCTTCAAGTGGAGATGGATGAGGACATACCCGCTTACCCCACGGACCACAGATTGGAAGAACAACTTGAGAACATACAAAAGTCTATAAAGGAGCTAAACCTCAAGAATTGGGAGATCTGGTGCACCAAATGCTTAATGGACGACCATTCCAAGGACAACTGTCGACAGGAATACAGCCGACAGGACGTTCGATTCGTGTAGTCCAAATATTTTTGCGAAATTTGCCAAGAGCACAGGTATCACTCGACAAAAGACTACCCATTCAACATGAAGAAGGGTAAGGCTTCCTGGTGTGCCATCTGTGAGACTAAAAATCATTACACGACCGACTGTCATTTGAACCTGAAGAACCGACAGAATTAGCAGGTGGTCTACCAAACCAATGCAGTGGCACAACATAACAAGCAAAACAATCTAGCAAATGATTAGAACAGTCAGAGATACGATGGTTGACGATACGAGCGCTAGTACGACAATCGACGTGCAGGCTATGGAGGAAGAGGTCAATTCCCTGGGAATCGAGACAATCGACTGCGTCGACCCATCCAGTTCTTTACATGTTATAAAGAGGGACATCGGTATGCAGACTGTCCATACAAAGACAGAACTGATCTCAAATTCGATACTCACTTTGGGGTAGGGGATCACTCACTAGAGGATTGCCCTACCATGTTAGAAAAAATTAATGCAAAAAAAAAATGTTAATGTCTTGTCCTGTTTGCAAAAAAATGATGTAATAAGCACAAAAAATTTGCATATTGTAACTCGAAAATGAACAAAAACAGGAGCTGATAACCCAAGAATCAGTAAAATAAAAGAGAAACATGTCTATCCTGACCCACTGAAAGAGAAACAAACATACAAAGAAGCAACCAATGTATTCAAAGAAATTGCACAACAAGAAAAAGTTCATGACATTCGACATAACACAATAAACAAATTAATCCAGCTTGTTCAAAAAGACAACTCAATATCCTAGTTCATCGACTCGCTATATGAAATAAAATGTACCAACTCTGGAAAACAAAAAAAAAACATCTACAGCTTAAATAAAAAAGACAAAGGTGATTCCAACCCACTTGTTGACTTGGAAATCGAAGGATATGACGTCTGACAATTAGTGCTCGACTTCGGTTCACAAGTCAACATTATGACTCATGACACTTGAGAACAAATGGGCCGACCTTGACTCTATGAGTCAGGCATATACTTGAAACTAGCCGACCAAGGACTAATTGAACCCATTGGAGTTTGGAAAAACGTCGACACAACTATAAAAGGAATCTTGACCAAGGTCGACTTCAAAATCATTGACCCAAAGGAATGAATCAGTTCCTTCCCAGCGTTAGTCGGTCGACCTTGGGGTAGAAATATGAAAGAATCCATATCATTAGACAAGGAATGAATCAAATTAAAAGAAAATGGACAAAAGGTCATTGTACCCATTCATCCATCTCAAGGGGAACCTTGGACTGAACCTATCGATGATGAAGTTGACGTCTGACAACTCTACCAGATCCAAAACAATGCAGATTACATGGAGCCAAATATCCATGGAGAACTGTATTTAGGCAACCAATACTCAGTTGGTTATATTTCTGACGCTAAATTATATGATTGGGAGATCGAGAACTATGAAACATAAGAAAGAGGGTGCTAGACTATACAAAAAGTGCAGAAAAATCCCACCCAACAGTGCTTCATAGTGTCCATTGTCCCAAAAATCTTTGAGAAGAAAATTAGGGAACACCCCACCTTACAACCTACCAACCTAAATAATTCACAACTACTAAGATATAAGGAAAGGGAATCACCAGTCATGCATGCTGGACAAGTGTCCAAAAATATTGGTGAACATGGCTGACTTCAAAGCCTAGTCGAAACTTTTATAGGACAAGCTTCTAGATGGTGGGATACCCATCAGACAAGACTACAGACTTGGACAACTACTTCAACTTATTTTGTTGAAAGGTTTGGAGGAAAGAAGTTAACCTAACAAGCTCATATACTTGTATTCACTCAAGGATAGAACCCAGAGGATCATATCAAAACCTGTGAAAAGGAGTGGAGAAGACATGGCTAGAAGGATGAACACGCATGTCCACACTTGTTCCCATCAACCCTCACCGAATTACCAAACAAATGGTATAAAATGGAAGAAGCTAGAGGTGAAACCTTCTTATGGCATGAACTCAGGGGAAATTTCATTAAAGATTTCAACTTTATACCACAAAACAAAAACTTGGTCGAAACAACAAAACATATTAGAGAATTTATACAACCGACTGAAAACAAACCCTTAAAAGATAACCGACAGACAATGAAATGTAACAATATACAAACAAGGTCAAAGACACAGTCGACAAGATTACAATTAGAAAATGAAAACACAGAAGGAAAAATCTTTCGATGGAAACCCAGCCATATAGAAACGACCAAAATTATTTGTACAATCCTGAAATTCGAAACAACTGAAAAACAAGATACTGACAGAATGACTGCAGCCGAATTCCCTACCACATTCTAATAGTTCAAAGAAGGAAGTTGATCGATCAATGAAGACAAAGCACTAGAATGGCTAGATGCTAAATTCAAAACTAAAGAATTCGACATCTCAAATGATGATCGACCAAAAATGGCAAAGACTGGTGACTACTGGAGTGAAGAATAGACCACGGAGATAGTGAACCTATTAAAGGATTTCCAAGATGTATTTGCTAGATATTATAAAGACCTCAAAGGCTTATTCCACGAAATGGGAGAGATGAAAATTGATACTAAACCTGATGTTCGACCTGTGAAGAAAAGGCCTTATAAACTAGCTCACAAATACAAGGAGATAGTCAAAAAGAAAATTGATAACATGTTGGCAGTAGGCATCATCTACCCTATTGACCAATCAGAATGGGTAAGTCCAATGGTTGTACAACCTAAGAAACATGACCCAACCAAACTAAGAATTTGTGTTGACTTCAGGGAACTAAAAAAAGTAACACTGATAGACCCATTTCCAACCCCTTATGCAGATGGAATCTTGAATGAAGTTGCAGGATAGGAATGCTACTCATTTACAGATGGATTCTCAGGCTATAACCAAGTGCCAATAGCTAAAGAAGACCAGAAGAAGAAAACCTTTGTGTGTGAATTTGGGTCATTTGCTTACAAAGTTATGCCTTTTGGATTAAAGAATGCACCTGCAATGTTCTCGCAAATTGTTCTCAAAACATTTCAAGAATATATCTATAAGACCATGGAAGTATACTTTGATGACTGGACAATATACTCCATGTTGAAAGATCATTGCAAATGGCTCAGACTTATGTTGGAGAGATGTCAACAGATTCAACTCTCCCTAAACATCAAGAAATGCATATTTGTGACCCCCATAGGGATATTATTAGGGCACATTGTCTGTAAGGAAGGTATTAAGGTTGACTTGGCAAAGATCAAAATTATTCTTGACCTAAAACCACCAGTAAACCCAAAACAAGTCAGGGTGTTACTTGGCCATACAGGCTATTATAGAAAATTCATAATATATTATTCAGATATGACCTATCCTCTTCAAGAACTATTAAGAGAAGATCAAGAGTTTAACCAGACAGAAGAGTGCCACATATCATTTGAAAAATTAAAAATAAAGCTCGTCGAAGCTCCAATCCTAAAGTTTCCAAACTGGTCGATCAAATTCCATGTTCATATTGATGCATCAGGCCTCACAATAGCAGCAATCCTAACTCAACCAGGAGATGATGGAATGGATTATCCTATAGTTTACAGTAGCAGAAAATTAAATAAGGCTGAAAGAAACTATTCGACAACAGAAAGAGAAGCCTTAGGAATGGCCTTTTCCCTACAAAAATATCGACATTATCTATTAGCTAACCCATTTATATTCTATACAGACCATCATGCCCTCAAGTACCTCGTCAATAAACCACTACATCATGGAAGGATCTGTCGATGGCTACTTCTTTTCCAAGAATTTGAGTTTGAAGTCATTGTCCGACCGGGAAAGTTAAATGTAGGTCCTGACCATTTATCCCGAATCGACACAGGAGAAGAACCGATAGGAGTCGACGATGACTTACCTGATGCACATTTATTTTGGGTACAAACAGTCCCAGCAGAACTAGAAGAAATAGCTCAGTTCTTAGAAGATGGACATGCACTAGAAGGTATGAGCACCAAAAAAAAAAAGATCTTAGCTATGAAGGCTGCACCATACAATCTTATCAATGTATTTTTATACAAAATGGGATTAGATGACATCCTCATAAGATGTGTACTAGAACATGAATGAGACCACATTATGCATGAAGCACACTATGGACCTGCTAGAGGACATTTTCAAGCAGACACAATTGCGAAGAAAATCCAACAGTCAGGATTATGGTGGCCGACACTCCACATAGATTGCAAACATTTTGTCAGCCGATGTGACAGATGTCAACGACTAGGTTGACCCCTGCCTAGTACAGAAATTCCTTTGATATTAGTCAACCCAATTTTGACATTTGAAATCTGGGCCATAGACTTCATAGGACCATTTCCTATACCAGCGAAAAGGACAGGTGCAAGGTATATCATTACTGCAGTTGAATATGTCACTAAGTGGACAGAAGCTGAACCAGTCGACACATGATCTAGTGAGATAGCTGCTAAGTTTATCTATGAGAATATCATCACTAGATTTGGATGTCCACTAACCATGATTAACGATCAGGGGACACACTTTATCAACAAAACTATCAAAACCCTAACCGACCAATTCCAAATCGACCATCGTCAAAGTATAGCATACTATCCTCAGTCGAATGGAGCAATTGAAGCATTTAATAAAACACTAATAAGAGTATTAACCAAAATATGTAATGCTGATAAGGACGACTGGGATGATAAAATACTTGCAGTCTTCTGGGCATATAGAACAACATATAAATGATCAATCGACCAAACTCCTTTTCGACTAGTCAATGGACAAGAAGCAGTAGTTCCACTACACTTCCGACAACAGACCCCTATCATCGTAGAAATAATACATGTCAATGTTGAACAAGGAAGGAAGGATAGACTAGTGCAACTCAGCAAGCTGGAAGAGCACCGACTCATGGCTATACAACACCAAGAAATCCAGAAACAACAACAGAAAGCATGGCACGACCGCAACATCAAGAAAAAAAACTTGTCGATCAGAAACCTTGCTTTACTATACAATAGTCAAGTCAAAGGGAAACCTAAAAAGCTCCACACAAAATGGATGGGCACGTACGTTGTCGAAGAGATACATCCCAATGGATCAGTACGACTAAGGACATTACATGGCATAGTATTTCAGAAGCTCGTCAATGGAGCCCGACTAAAACACTACAGAAACTAATTCAAAAACAAAAATCATATAGTGACCATAATCGTCAACCAAAATCCATAAAAACATAAAAATTCAAAAAACCCAAAAAAATTACCTCCCTTACAGATAACTATGACAGGAAATCACCACCTCGACAACCACCATCATGGCCATCGATATTACACCATCGACCATTTTCATTGATCAACCACTCCCATTGACCATTCTCATCACCGACATCGATCAACGACCTCGATAGTCCCATTGTGCATTCATGACATCGAGCGCCGAAAGCAATTCACCATTAATGCACACTCAAGTACTCTAGCTGGAACATCACGTTCACCATTAATATACCCATCGATGCACACATCCACAACATCGCCTATAAATACTGGATCATCGAAGGATCATTCACCGCAATCTATCCAGAGAGAGCATCAGAGCATCTAGTCGACTAAAAGCCGAGAACCCCTTAGTGAAACCGACCACCAAAACGACACAATGGCCCCAAAACAAACTAGAGCCTCGACCAAAGCTAAGGAAATACAAGGCGTAGATACACCTTTAGTCCATAGGTTGAAAAACATAAAAAATGCCAAAGTATAGGAAGGCTCATGGCAAAAAAATATGGATTGAAATACAAGAATGGGCCTTTGTTGACAAAATGGCCACTCAAGCAGCATAGAAAATAAAACACAACACTATCTTCAGATATGCCAACGCACCACTTATGGCCAGCGTTGGTGGCATGAAGGAAACTGCTTTCAAATTCATCATAAGCCGATATCACAATGGCCGGTTCTACTTTGACCTACCAGTCGACATCTCTGGAGAAGTCATCTCCAAAATGACTAGTCTCTCTAATGAAGGAAACCCCGTACCAGTCGGAATCAAAGAAGGACTGGTCGAAGAGCTCACTGGGTCATCTTTGGGTAAGAACTACAAGGGGTTGATGATTAGCCAAATCACAACCTGAATGCCACAGATTGTTGCCAAACTAATTGCAATAACACTCACATTGGCAGGTCGAGGCAGCGACCTTAAGTTAGACATGCTAGAATTTGTTGACACCATTGCCACCGATGGACGAATATATAGATGGGCTGAATATGTCACCGACATGGTGAAGACCATCTATGAAAGATGTCAAGAAATGGGGGGAATCATCAAGTTCCCCTCCCTCATCTTATGGATTGTCATGTACCACATCTGCCCAGAGGGGAGCCCAATCTTTTGGGAATCGTCGAAGTTCAACATGTGGAGATTTAAGCCATTCTCCCAGAAAGGAAACTTGCACGAGCTTGAGCGCGGGAAAGTACTGTTAGAGAACTAGTTTCAACAGCTCAAAGTCCACACGACTAGATGGAGGGTGCCTCAAAACATCCAAAGAAATCTACCGACAAACTCCCACATCTAGTTGGAGCTCGACCATAACTCGATGTGGTACATGCAGGGTGACAATTCAAACGCCAAATCCCTCGAGTACTATCCATCTGTCAACCAGATCTTTTGGGAACTATCTCGACAGGACAAAACAAAAATACCAATACCAGCAGCAGCAAAGCAGATCAACTTCTCGATCGAGGAGCCACTCATAGACTAGGAAAAAGAGGAATACTATGAGCTCAACCTCTATATCAGTACATTTGTGTCGGAGGAGACACCGGTCGAACACATGGGTCGACTGCAAATAACCATCAAACCTTCAACCGTAAAAAGGGTAGAACCCTAGACTGCAAAGCCGCAACCACAGTAGCAGATAATTCCTTCGGCTCCAGAAAGTGTCATCCCGACCTAGGAGCCAAGGCGGCAGACAGAGCCAGAAAACCCTGAGTATGCTGTTACAAAAGGCACTATTCGAAAATTGTCAAAGGAGATAGCAGCGACCAAGAAGAAGCTCAAAACACAACAACAACAACAAGGTAAAGGTAAGCGCAAGCTTATTCTTACCGACTCATCAGAAGACAAAGAAGAATTGGTAGCCATAGCCCTCGACATCATAGAGGATGCTGTAGCAAATAAAGTGATAGTCGAAACCTAGTTCCAGTGAGTTGTCGACGTAGGAGCACAAGGAGGTCGACCGAAGAAAGCAAAGACTATGAGTACGCCTGAAAACATTGTCGATCTTGCGTCGATGCCTCCACCCCCATCACCGATGAAAATAACTGAGGAACAAGTACCGGCACCGCAGTCAGTCAGCCTCCTAAACATATGCAAAAGTGTGATGACGGAGGCTGTGAAATCAAAGTTCGATAAAGATAGAGATTTGCAGGCGTTCATTTAGAAATTGCTTGACATATTTACGTCGGCACACAAGATCTCTACAAAAGCACCTCTCCTCATGACTGGAGGATACCAACCAGGCTAGGACGCACAGTCCAGAACCTTTGCAACCATTACGTTGACTTTTGAGAGAAATCCTAACAAGGAAGCTGAAGTGATTGCACGTCGGTCCTTGACTATCACACCGACCGTACCCGTACCCCAAGACGACCTACCAGCCACTGTACCGACTGAAGGAGAAGAAACTAAGGAGGACATAACCCAAAAAATTAACCAAATGTTCTTCAACGTATACTTTCCCCCTCGACCCAACAACCCACCACTCACTCACAATTCCCCCAAACCAATCACCCCCGAGCACTCGCCAACTCCATCACCACCACCACCACCACCCCCTGACTCAAAGAAAGGCCCACCACAACCAACTACATCCAACCAAACAGAGGTGGTAGTCATACCACCTCCCCAACCAGAGAAACCATCGGCCTCTATACCACAAACCAAAGACCCCGCTTCAACTATTGCAGGTACACAGGAAGAAGATAAAGAAAAGCATAAGAAGAGAAATGGGAAACAGAAGAAGGAGCATCATGGAAAAGCTTCAAAGGTCCAAATCAGATTGAAGGATGCAAGCTCCCTGACCGATACAGAGCTAGGAAAAATCCTCAGTACCCTAGCAAGTGAAGCAAAGACGAGGAGTGAGCAAAGAAATAAAGAACTCAATGACAAAAACATAGAACAGGTCGAGTTTCTCGACAAATGTAGGAATCTAGCCCAGTCCATCATGCCGGGCCCCATAGAGGTCGACACAGACAAACTGCTCAAAAGGGCGTATCAGCTATTTGAGAGCATGGTGTCGGCACTCCAAACGCACATTCAGGAAACAAAGGAGGGACAAAAAGAGGAAATTGCCCAACTCCTAATGGCACAACACACTGCATTTTATGAATCCTATAAAGTGCTGCAGGATCTAATGGAGGAGTCTGTCGTAACTGAGGAAATACTAAGAGATTGGCCTAATTACTACGGGAAAGTTTATCAGTAGACTTGACAGACTCGTCAAGGGATTCAGTTATTAGAAAGCAGGAAAACCACTGAGGAAGCACTCAGAACAACAATAGAAGAATAGATATTGCTTGAAAATGCCAAACTGTAGCAACTCGAAAGGGAAGCACACCAATGGGTACAACAAGCTCTCCCTAACTTGTAGAAAGTCGAAATCATCTGCCCACAGATGAAACGACTTATTGAGACTACAGAGGATAAGGACCAGTTTATGGGTCCCGACATGGAGAAGATAGCTGAAGTCTCCATTTCAGAGAAGATGTCGATCTTATCAAGCTTGACCACACTCACCATCGACATCCAGAAAATTTTGCAGAGTTGGATAGATTTCCAACATCACCTTGCAGTAATAGCCCCAGCCATTGTAGAAGTCTGTGTACAGAAAATACTGACCATCAGACTTCACAGCCCACCGCAATAACTATTGAGGCCAGCTACGAAAAATTTTGTACCTCCCTGTCTCTTCGGGACGAAGAAACATTTTGTTCATGGGGGAGATATAGAAGGAGCAAGTCAATAAGTCGACTTGAAGGATAGCAGACTTAGTCAATCAGCCGACCAATTCAATGAGTCGACTTAGTCGATCAGCCGACTAAGTCGATCGGTTGACTAAAACTAGAGATTAGGTCAGCCACCTAAGCTCGTGTCGGTTCACTGAACCGACAGGTAGTTATTGTGTAACCATTCTGTAATCATATATATTAAGTTGTTGAGCCAGATGAGAACTCAGTTCAGTTCTCTATGTTGTATGGACTCATTCGTATAATATAATCTATTATTCACCTACTTGTTCTTATCTCTTGTCTCTGTTTTATATATATGTTTTAGTGTGTATTATTGGTAACCTTATGTGATCTGTGAGATTACAACAGATATTTTTGAGACTATAATTCCTGAACATACTTTTTCTGATATCAATCTCTCCCATATTCTTACTTCCATTAATGGTACACCTGCAATATCTTTACCTATGCCTATTGTTACTCATTTTTATACTTTACCAATTTTTTCAGAAGCATTTAATTTTCCTACTACTTCCACCCAGTTGACATCTTTACAACCCCATTCATCATTCTCACAACCTTGTAGCTCTTCTTTCCATACCAATTCTCCCAAACTTATCACTATTAATATTTCATATTCTAGACTAGTTATCATTAGTGTTCAATCCAAGTTCACAAAAGTAGCATATGCAGAATCAATGATAGAAACACAATCACAAGATTTATATATTTATCATGCGAAACCCTCAAGGGGAAGAAAACCCAACAAAACTTCCTCTATATAAGATGAATAAGATAAAACCACAAAACATGTATTATCATGCTTGTTGATCTCTCTCTCTCTCTCTCCTATGTGCTATTCAAGTGGGTGAGTATGTGTTCAAATAAGAAGCACAACTCTTCTATTTATACACATTGAGACAACTGAATTTTACCCTAAACAATTCGGCCCCTCTAAACTGCATGGGTCGACTTCACCTAGGAAGACTCAAAACAATATTTTATATTATTCATTAGGGTACTAATGACCTGACTTACAATGGAGCCTTTACCTAATGACTCTATGACGACCAATTACAATAGTAACATCTCGATGGAGGAATAATAACATCTCACTTGGGTTACAATAGTAAAATACATTTATAATATCCTTTGAATTTACAATATTTCAACACTCCCCCTTAACAAGAAGGTTATTCTACCGACAAAATCATCATAGACTATAGGATAACTGAGAGATAGTATCTTCAGTAGTATTGAGCTAACAAATCTATACATCATAGGGAGTTTTCAACATTCATCAGTAACTCAAACAATTACTCTTCAATGTATTCATTCTCTGCATCACATGATCACTTGATCCTTTATAGCAACACTTTGATCTTTTGATCCTCCATAGCTTCACTTCGATCTTCTTGGTTCTTTGCAACAATACTTCAATAATCAATCCTTTGCAACATTATGGATCTTCTCGATCCTTCGTAGAAGAACTTTGATCTTCGATCCTTTGTAGCAGTGCTTCGATATTATTGAGCCTTTGCGGCTACACTTCAATATTCTTGATCTTTCAACACCACACTACCTCTAGTACACATGATCTCTTTTCCAGATGATCATCCCTATCACTTTAGGACATAGGTCTAAGGATGATGGAATCCTCCATCATCCTGCTCCCCCTTAATGAGGAGGGTCCACAGTATCGACCGACTAAATCATCTACAATTGAATGTAGATATTGACTGCACCTATGTGTTGTCCCTCATCGCAGAACAACCTCAACCACTAAGGTTAGGACCACTCCCAAGTAAGTGTTATACTACTGTGCTTGTGATGACTCATCATAGAGCATCCTTTCCAATGAGGCTAGGACAACTCCCAAGCGAGTTTTAATCTATTTAATCTACATATAAATGTATGTCCACTCTGCATACAAGATTAATGTATGCAAAGAACATATCGTCCGCATGTAAATTTCATCCCTGTCATCCATAAGGACTCGTCGTAGAGTATTCTTTCCATTGAGGCTAGGACCACTCCTAAGCGAGTGTTATTATACATTATCCACAACTAAATATGGGTACTCTCCATGCGATAGTAACATCTACAGGGCCATCCTCGGTGAGGACCACTCTATGAACATAGTGTTATACCTGCAATCCTCAAGAGAGGATACTGTCATCCACAAATGAATGTCGGACCTTTTCAGCATCACTGTCATCCCATCATCGATGTCACTCTTATTATCACTCCCCCTTTCCTAGGAGAATCCATATTATCAACCTACTCCCCCTTCGTTTGAGGAGGGTTCATATCTTCGACCTTCTCTTTCTTTTCGAGGGGAGTCGATATCTTCGACTTGTTCCTCCTTTTGAAGAGATTCCATATTTTCATGATTGTTTCTTCTTGTGAGGAAATTATTTTCCAACTACACCAATATTGTCATGGAAATATTCAAACTTTACTCGAGATAGAGGCTTGGTTAGTACATCAGCAACTTTCTCATTGGTTCTCACATACTAGAGATTTATAGCTCGCTTTTGTACCATATCCCTTGCATAAAAATATCAAATTTCTATGTGCTTTGATTTATCATGTAACTTCAGATTCTCTATCATCTTTATGCAACTATGGTTGTCACAAAGAATCACTATGGTGTCCAAATCTATGTGAAATATTCCTAACATCAGTTTCTGAAGCCATATTGGTGCACAACTAGCAGAGTAAGCTGCGATTCTATGAGGATATTGCAGTGGAGAGTAAGCAAGTGACTGAAAAGGTGAAAAAAATGGGGAACATGGTCCCAACTGATCAAGTGGTTAAACAATTTCTTGTAAGGAAAAATTCACTAATTCTTCCAAATTTCCCACCAAAATCGAATCTTCCGTGTAAGTGGGTGCCCTTCTGGGAGCTCACCTTCTTGGTAATTCAGGGATTGTCTGCAATCCTCCAATTTTCTTCACATAAGACCTTGTGTGTCTCCTAAATTGATCAAATACCTCCAAAGGAAAATGGTAAATATGTATTGCAGTTTCTAATTCAGGGTTTATTTGTTCTTCAGAAAAACTAGTTTCATAGTTATTACCAGTGGAATAGTTTCGAGTAAACAAGTTTCCTCTGCCAGCGATGCAATGAAGGCCCTCCTTCTAGTGCCAAAATTGTTGATGCCTGGAAAATACCAGGTATTGAAAGTAGGTATTCTCCCCAATAATCATTCCCAATTATATCGTTTATCATTTGGAATGGGGAATCTGTGTGATTAATGGCCCAACTACTATAGAATTAAAGTAATGTTTAAATCTATTTACCGGTTGCGCCTTGGTCCACCTTTTATGTAATTTTATCTTTTATGAATGACATTCAAATGCCTAAACTAAACTAAATGTAGGTGATTTCCAAAACAAGAACCTCACAAGTAGTTAGCCGTGTAGTGAGCTGTGCAGGGTCTTACCTCTCGCCTTACATGAATCAATTGTCCCTCAATCACCCAAAGCAAAGAAAAACTAGTATAATCTAATCTATTCTAATATATCAACAGGGAGAAAACATTATATTAGAATGAGTAATGGATTGTATTTTTTGTACACAGAAACCTACAGAAAGCCATTAAATTCTTTATACATAAATACAGCAGAAAGATAACACAAAGATAGCTCTGTGAAGTTAAAACATTTATTACTCATTTTATTGCATAAGATTCATAACAAAAAATGAAATCATTCATAACACAAAAATAGTTTAGCGAGTTTAGAATGATCTCACAATTTGTATAGCATGCCAAAAAAGAAATAAATACTCATTCATTGATCCACACAACCATCTTGAATCTCATACAGTCTTTCCTCCAACAAAAATTTAGTTCTCTTTATTATAAAAAGAAATAGTCCTCCTTTCAAAAAGTTTCAGCATATGAGAGCTAGAAAAAGTCCTCTCTCTAATCTATTATACCTTTACTTATACACTTGGAAAATGAATTTTGGTTATCCATGCCCTTTGGGCTTCCCCAACTCTTTGATTAGAAAATATTTTCCTCTAGTGTGCTCACTAGGAAAATGGAATAAATACAAAATATTACATAAAATTCTCCACTTGTGAATAAAACAAAACAACGTAGGTGGGCGTAGTTGGTTTCTTAATAAAAGCATCCCATGCTTGAGCCTCTTCACTAATGACTCAGTAGTCAGTTGGATCCAGCATGCGTGCAACTATTTCATGCTTGGAAAACTGGGATGCTATCTCCCGTACTTTTGGTGAGTTTTGAATCAGTAACTCCTCGAAGAGATGCTTGTGAACCGAGGCTTGTAAAATCCAGACTCCAATGGATTCTTCACCGATGCTTTCAATCTTATCTATGCTTTCTTCGCCTGTCTATAGCTTGTCCTGAAGGCTCTTTAAATGTTGATGTCTAGCTGGGAAATCTTGAACTTGAGTGTTTGCTGAAACTTGGCATTTGTTGTGAGTTGAACACATTCTTTTGTAGAATTCATTACAATTTTCCAAAGTTTTATCAATGGCTGTGTTCAACCTTACTGCTGATTTTCTACCAAAATTCAATATTTCCAATTCCATATTTAGACCCCTTGCAGTATTCTGAGGCATGTTCTCTGTAAATTTTGAATTGGCTCTGATCCAAGTCAGTTGGCTTTGCACAAGTTCCGCCATTTCTGATAATCTATTCCTGAACTCTGATGAGCTATGTGCTATCTCCTTTAATCTATCCTCTATATGTTTAATTATATACATTTCTTCTGCCAACTTCAATTGAATCTGATTATTTCCTTTTGCAGCAAAGACGCTTGATTACAGAAAGGAGAAATATCAAGTTGTTCTTTGTTTGCCACACTAAGTTGTTGATCTAGCAAATTGTTTTGCATTTCTAGTTCTTCAACTCTTTTGTCAGTTGTGGCTCTCTGGTTTTCTAGCTCTGAAACCTTGTTTTCAAGATCCTTTTTCTCTCTTTTAATGATGGTTGTTGATGTTACTAAGGCATCTTTATCCGATTACAAAATTTTCTATGCTTCTTTGAGTTTCTCCCATTCCATGAGAATATCATCGTGCTTCCTTTTTATACTTTGTCCCTCTCTTTCTTTTCTTAGAGTTTCCTTCATTTGGTACATTTTCTCCTTATATTGATCAACATCCTCAACCAATTTTCTGACATTATCTACATTGGCTAGATATATTGCTACACCTTCCATCGCAAGAAGTTTAGGGTCTTTATTCATCCCCTGCAAAACTGTCTTTTCTGTTACCATGATTTCTACAGGATGATCACGTGTGTCCAACCTTTTCTCTTATCTCATCACAATCCTCTTCTTGTTTTTATCAAAAAAAAATTGTATCGAGGTTGGCTACTGAGGGAGGAGTGAAAGGTATTAATTCAAGCTCTACCGAGGGAGCTGGATTTTTTGTCGTAATGCTACCTGGCGGAACAAAAGAATCCACTAGACTATTATGACCTTCATCCTTTTCTTGATCCTCCCGGTCTCTGTCTTTATGCTCCTTTATTTTAAGTTCTTCGGCTTATCTTTTTGCTTCTTCTCTTACTCAATCAATCGCTTCCTTTTCTATTATTTCACTCTCCTCTGTCTGCCTTTGTTATTCTTCTTCATTTTTCCATTGTGTTTCCTCTGCTAATCACTTCTCTACTTCCTATAACAATATGCGGTCTTCCTCTTCCCTTTTCCTTGCAGCTTCTTCTTCTTGCTTTTGCTGTTCAACAGTACCACTACTGCTTCCTTTTCCTCCTACAGTTGTTATTTTCTTCTTGAATATTCTGCTTAAGTCGGCCATGTTGCATGTGTTGCAGTATATCTCCTCATCTTAGCATAGTAATTTCTGTATTCAAATTTCACTCCCACTGATGCACAATACTTCAAAACTTTGCCCTCTAAATCATTTCTGTGAAAATGTTTTTCTTGAAAATGAAAGTTTTCTAATTCTTTCACAAACTCTAGCACACTTTTTACCTTAGTAAACTTGTAACTACCTATGTAGAAAGGTAATGGTGGATATACATCTTGTTTCATATGAAATAAGAAATTATTGATCCCTTCTATGTAGATTTGTCTCATCACTTCTTTATGAGTAACATAGTCAGTGGCATACTTCGGAAGCAAAGAAGGGGCTTTAGATCCTCCAAACATTCTTAAGTATGTACCTTCTTCTAAGAGCTAATAATGCCCATTCTCTCTCATCGTCTCCAATGCTCGGTCAGACATGCAATTACAGTATGCAAGAAAGATTAGCTTGTAAAGCAACATTAATAAATCCTCACATATGTTGTTGTAGAAACTATAGTACTTATGCACCCAAAATATCTGATATGTAGAATATACAGGGGTCTTGGTCTTATCCCATTTGCAATTTAGTACTGGGAACTGGTGGGTGCACAAAATGCAATAAATTAGGAAAGAGCTCATATAAAACTCTGACTTCCTCCACTTCAAACCCCCAGGTGTTGTACTTATGCATGAAGACAAACTGTTTGCTATGATGTCAACCCAGTTAAAGATGGTACCCTTTGTAGCTACAAAATAAATTAATGGTACCCAACTTATCTTATAAATCTTTCCATTCACCTGACCAAAAATCCAATTTAACATAAAAGCTAGAAGTCAGTATGGGGTACGTAAGTTAGCGGTTTCATATTCTCTTGAATCCTTTCATGCGGAACTGCTTCCCAGGAACCATCATTCTCCTTACATAGTCGAAAACATCTAAGTGTAGCTCCTTTATCCACTCTTCAGTCATATAGATTAGAGGTGTAGGTAACTTACATGTTTGAGCTACCTATGCCAGGATGTAGGAAACAAAACCTTGCCCATTAATGTTTGACAGAATCATCTTAGTTATATCTGCCCTTGGAATAATCCATCGATTACCTCGACACATGGGAATATTTCGGGCCATGTAGACAATTTCATGATATCGAACTTCATTATATTTGCATATATCGATATGTCTTCTAAACCCGTGTTTGGGACAGCCCGGTCCTTGATCATCTGATAGATTTGACCCCATTTGAATTCTGGCTTGACTCCAGTGAAATATTTAGTGTCTTCATAGATAATTTCAAGCTTCAATACTATTTCTATCTCTGGATCATCTCCTGTAGTCTGGAACTTCTTATTTACCTTTTTAGGCATCATGCTATATAAAAGTTGAGGATGTCAAAAAAAAAAACAATGTCTTAGATATATTTCAATATTTTAGTATGCATGTATGATGAATAAATACTGAACAAACAACTATATCAGAGATTGAAACAAATAGAAAACAACATGAGGTCATTATTTAATCAAAATCTTTACCAACTCATTCTGATACATCTTAACAATATTTGGGACACCAGGGAAACAACCTTTGGCTACCCTAGAACCCCAAGTTAGAAAATGGCTAGTGTTGAATAGAACCGAGCATCAAACATCTGGTGCGCTAGGTTTCAAAAAATACCCCCAACTTCTACTAACGATACCCTACTCATCCTACGACTGAGAAACCTTTCCAACTCAGAACACCAAGGATTTTCCTATGAAAACAAAAAGAAACCCCTCCATGGCTTAAAAAACCTAAGAAATAGGCAGATCTAAAAAGGGCTCCAGGCCAAGAATCTTCCCAAAACTACCTTGGCCAAAAATGATACCATATCTGCTCACGCTTTGATGGAAAGAACAGGGAGTGGTGCAAATGGTGAAACGCTCATCTGGCCACAACCCTGCTACAAAACCAAATGGGTGTAACACCCCTCATGGTGAGAGAAGAGAGGATGAGTGGCATGGGGAAGGTAAGGGGAAAACCTATGACCTTGCTAGCAAAGAGTAGAGAAACCAGGGTTTGATGCACGGGAGAGAACGAGGTGCTTTCAAATGTCATCTAAACTCAAAAGAAAAAACCTTCGATGGTCTTGGGATACATATAACCACTAAGGAAGGGAAAACCTAATCCCATAAGACCTAACCGATATTTTCCCACAAAAAAAGTAAAATAAATGACTTAGGAAAGGATTCGAATCTTACCTGGAGAAAATGAACTCGACTGTTGGTGAACGCAACTCTCTCACAACTGGAGAAATCCATACAATGGTTTCCAGTTCCACACAGTGATGAGGATGATTGCTCCAAAGAAAAATGGTAATAACTGTGTCACAACCCTCGGTGGGTTAAATATAAAATGCTATGATGGGTAATTAACACATGCATGAGTGAAATCACTGTTGGAACCATATTTAAAACTTCATCGACAAGACCTTAAATTGGCAATAAAAATTGAGCACAAGCGACGGTTTTGAGTGGAAGCTTGGGATGTATACGATGTTCATCGGATAGAATTGGACCTTCCTACCAGGAAAATATCACAATCCATCATCGGCAAGAACTTAAAACTCCATCGGCTGTGAACAACATTTTTCATCAGCAACGGTACCAACTGAACCCGTAGGAAGACCATCAGCTCCCAAAAAATGAGTGCACTGAATAGCATCGGCTCGAACAAATG